>OX393554.1:69117067-69302067 GCA_947650365.1 Chamaelirium japonicum
ACCAAAGGCGGGTGCTGAACGAACAAATGATATACTGATCGAAGAAGAACAAGAAGTCTCGGTTGCAACCAACTGAAGAAATATTCGGGAGCGGCTGGGGCCGCAAGGCAGCCATCCAGAAAGGCACAGCGATCGACGAGACCCGTCATCCCCGAGGCATCGATCTGGCAAAGAACACGCTATTCAAGGGAGCGAGCCTTAGGCTACATACAAGATCTCGGCTGCTGACTACCAGCTACTAAATCTCCTCAAGAAGAATGCGGCCCTCGAACAAGAGAGGGAAGACCAACCAAGGAATCGCCCAGCCGTGAGTCATCATCTTGAAGAACCACATGTGCCGAAAATCGAGAAGCGTCAGGTATCCACACAAGCACCAAGGCAAATGGTGTGGGATCGCCTCAACGTCGATGGCGCGCCAAGCTATCGCCGAGAAGGATCGCCTCAGTCAATAGGGTCCACTGGATGTTCTATCCCTTCATACATGAAAGCAACAGATGCCCGCGAGCTGCTCAACCGACTAAGGTATACTGTCGACGTGGGATGCCGCCATCAAGACCGCAGGCAGCTAATCACCTCGGTGGGGCTACTGCATCCCAAGATTCTTGTAACCCCATTTCCTACGGGTTGGCGAGCACCGAGCCTGCCAAAGTTCAATTGCATCAAGGGAGACCCTGCTTTCCATATCCTAGCCTACAAGCAGGCCCTGACGCCCTATGAGTATAAGAACCATATTCTTTGCCGTATGTTTGCGGGAAGCCTCGAGGGACCTGCCCTCGACTGGTACTACACACTGCCTACCGGTATGGTGGCCACATTCAAAGAGTTGGCTGAACTCTTCATGGACCATTATCGGCTAAACTTAAAGCCGAAAAAGAGGCTGGATATACTCTACCGGCTGAAGATGGGCTCCGACGAGTCTCTAAGGAGCTTCACGATGAGGTTTCATAATGAGCACTATGAGCTCATCGGTCGCTCCTATAATGAGGAGGCCATCATGCTGGCATTCCAGAATGCCATCCGGCCAGAGCTCCATGTCTACACCGACTTCATCCGGCATCCTCTCAGTAACTTGGAAGCGATGTTCAAGCACGTACAGCGGGTGATAGAGGTGGAAGACAATCAGCAGGCCAGAAGACTATGCGAGCCCCGCGAGTCTCGTGACTCCCGACATAAGAAAGATGATGAAGCTCCGAATGAAGCACACTATAAGAAGTCTGCCCATGCCGCGTCCGATCAAAAGGTACAGGCCAAAAGGTACAATGAAGATCCGAAGGTCCCTCCAGCAGAAAAGAGGCGAACTCCAAGGGAGCAAAGGGTGTTCACTGAGCTGAACACCTCCATTGAAGACATCTTCGCCTACTTGCAGAACAAGCCCTTTTGCAAGTGGCCACAGCCTCTCCCTCCAAATTCCGACCAGGCGGGAGATACGATAGCCTACTGTGAGTTTCATCGTAGCCATGGCCACCCAACCTCTACATGTCGAAAGCTAAAGCATCACATCGAAGACCTGATCCAAGAAGGGCGGCTCGATGGCTACCTCGCTAATAAGGAACCAGGTCGAGAGTAGGAAAGGCAGCAGCAGTGGAGAAAGAAAGTCAATGTAATACATGGATGCATAATCGTAACGTCCGCTGGGCAACTTCTGAAAAAGTGTAACCGCTACTTTGTTGTATCAATAAAGTATCTCTTTTTTCTCAAAATCAAATTTCTCGAAGTTCGATTCCACCATGTTAAGGCATAAAAAAAAAAGGTTCCTGGCAACCCAGGTCAACCAAAGACCTTTGATTCCGCCCATTCAAGTCGGAAGCTCGAAGGCAATTCGGCTACGCCTTCTCGAGGCTAAAGTCCGATAAAAAGGCTCCTGGTAACCCAGGTCAACCAAAGACCTTCGATTCCGCCCGTTCAAGTCGGAAGCTCGAAGGCAATTCGGCTACGCCCTTTCGAGGCGAAAGTCCGATAAAAAGGCCCCTGGCAACCCAGGTCAACCAAAGACCTTCGATTCCGCCCATTCAAGTCGGAAGCTCGAAGACAATTCGGCTACGCCCTCTCGAGGCTAAAGTCCGATAAAAAGGCTTCTGGCAACCCAGGTCAACCAAAGACCTTCGATCCTGCCCGTTCAAGTCGGAAGCTCGAAGGCAAGTCGGCTACGCCCTCTCGAGGCTAAAGTCCGATAAAAAGGCTCCTGGCAACCCAGGTCAACCAAGGACCTTCGATTCCGCCCGTTCAAGTCGGAAGCTCGAAGGCAATTCGGCTACGCCCTTTCAAGGCGAAAGTTCGATAAAAATGCTCCTGACAATCCAGGTCAAGCTAAATTATCGATTATACTCATCCGAGGCGATGAGAATAAGTCCAAGGCAGGCGTCGCCGCTTTAACATGCACCAAGTTCAAGGAGACATCCTTGGCACTCGAAGACAAAGTCCGAGGCGACCAATGCCTCGGCACTCCACAAGCCCAAGGCCCAGCCCTTGGCAGTCGAAGACAAAGTTCGAGGCGACCAATGCCTCGGCACTCCACAAGCCCAAGGCCCAACCCTTGGCACTCGAAGACAAAGTCCAAGGCGACCAACGTCTCGGCACTCTACAAGCCCAAGGCCCAGCCCTTGGTGCTTGAAGACAAAGTTTGAGGCAACCAACGCCTCGGCACTCTACAAGCCCAAGGCCCAGCCCTTGGCATTCGAAGACAAAGTCCGAGGCGACCAATGCCTTGGCACTCAAAGATAAAGTTCGAGGCGAGCAATGCCTCGACACTCTACAAGCCCAAGACCCAGCCCTTGGCATTCGAAGACAAAGTCCGAGGCGACCAACGCCTCGGCACTCTACAAGCCTAAGGCCCAACCCTTGACACATAAAGATAAAGTCCGAGACGTCGTCGCCGACGTATTGGCATTCGATCAAAAGTCCAAGCTTAGTCTTGTCACTCAGGTCCGAGCATCAGATTGTCACTGGCCATCACCTTCTCTCGACGACTAACGATTCCAAACCGGTCAGGGGGTGGTCGGTCTAACTCTGTCAGTGCGTGTCTCTATACTGGTGCAGTCGACGATGGGTAACACGGGATAAAATGGTGCTTCCTTGATCCTGGCTAAGTCAACACCCTCACGTGACCGTAGTACCTAGCGAATACAGTAACCAGGTGCGGTAGTACATTGGGTGAAGACTGGCCGGCCATCATGCGGCGTCATCCTAGATTATCTCTAAGAAGCCCCCTCAAATATAGCATTGTCCCTCGCCGATATCCCCGTGCACTAGTGTTTTACCGAAAAAGTGTCGGTTTCAAATGGGGCTGAAATTTGAAAAACACACTATTTTTAATACCGACACTTTTTGGCCTCTTCTAGCAGCCCCAATAACGGGGTGTCGGCATCAACAAACAGCCCCCTCTCGGTTTCGCACAAAAACCGAGTGGGGAGGGGGTGACGACACACCATCAGTAGTACACCCCTCAGTTTTGTCAGAAAACCGAGAGAGGGTGTGTGTCGACATCAGCAAGTAGCCCCCCCTCGGTTTCGCACAAAAACTGAGTAGGGAGGGGGTGACGGCACACCATCAGCACACCCCTCGGTTTTGTCAGAAAACCGAGAGGGGGTGTGTGTTGACATCAACAAGCAGTCCACCCCTCGGTTTCGCACAAAAACCGAGTGGGGAAGGGGTGACGGCACACCATCGGCAGCATACCCCTCGGTTTCGCCCGTAAACCGAGTGGGAAAGGGATGACGACACACACACCCCCCCCTTGATTTTGCATAAAAAACCGAGTAGGGAGGGGGTGACGGCACACCGTCAGCAGCACACCCCTCGGTTTCGTCAGAAAACCGAGAGGGGGTGTGTGTCAGCATCAACAAGCAGTCCCCCCTCGGTTTCGCACAAAAATCGAGTGGGGAAGGGGTGACGGCACACCATCAGCGGCATACCCCTCGGTTTCGCCCAAAAATCGAGTGGGGAAGGGGTGACGGCATACCATCAGCAGCACACCCCTCGGTTTCGTTAGAAAACCGAGAGGGGGTGTGTGTCGGTATCAACAAGCAACCATCAGTACACCCCTCGGTTTCGTCAGAAAACCGAGAGGGGGTGTGTGTCGGCATCAACAAGCAGCCCCCCCTCGATTTTGCATAAAAAACCGAGTAG
Source organism: Chamaelirium japonicum (assembly GCA_947650365.1). Classification (NCBI taxonomy): domain Eukaryota; kingdom Viridiplantae; phylum Streptophyta; class Magnoliopsida; order Liliales; family Melanthiaceae; genus Chamaelirium; species Chamaelirium japonicum. The sequence goes on from OX393554.1 coordinate 69,121,193, forward strand.
GGAGGGGGTGACGGCACACCGTCAGCAGCACACCTCTCGGTTTTGTCAGAAAACCGAGAGGGGGTGTGTGTCGACATCAACAAGCAGTCCCCCCTCGGTTTCGCACAAAAATCGGGTGGGGAAGGGGTGACAGCACACCATCAGCGGCATACCCCTCGGTTTTGCCCAAAAATCGAGTGGGGAAGGGGTGACGGCACACCATCAGCAGCACACCCCTTGGTTTCGTCAGAAAACCGAGAGGAGGGGTGCTCGGCGTCATCCAAACCTATTAGTCAACCCGATTCAAGTGTCATTCGCACACAAGGATCAGCCAAAGACGAAGAGTTATCTTCCATTGGGTTGGTTGAATAGCATCTCAACCGAACCTATTGAGTTGGCCGTACAAACTTCACAAGCAAAATTCCTCCTTCTTATCTGGGGTGGACTCATGGTAACCGCCGCGTCATCACTAGGGCCCGACTGCAGTCCCTAGTGAATACAGTAACTAGGTGCAGTTGGGTGTCGAACAGAGACGAATAAGTTACCACGTATCGATGCCTCTTCAAGACGCGCGTAGGAGCCAATGCGTTCGTTAGAGTCATCTCTTTATGAAAGTGATTATCAGAAAAGTTACTCGTCAAGATGTATGATGTTTCACGTCCACTTTAATCGATTTTTCGACGCTGACGCAACGACACCTTATACGCATTGATCCGACGTGTGTATGAAAAGTTACGGCTGCCGGAAGTTTTCAAGATTCATCTCTCTATAAAGGTGAATACCGGAAAAGTTACTCGTTAAGGCGAATAATGTTTCACGTCCACTTTGACTGTTTTTTTGGCGCCTACACAACGACACCTTATACGCGTTGATCCGACGTGTGTATGAAAAGTTATGACTATCTGAAGACTTCGAGACTCTTATCTCCAAAGTAAGGCATCAGGTGAGTTACACGTCAACGCACGCCGGGTTTCGCCCTTCGGTGTCAGCACAACGCCGCCGTCCTGGACGCCCGCATGCATCCCTCCACCTGCACGTGATCCTCCGCATGGCAGCAACGAACCCGGGGGGAGATCCGACTTCTCTTCAACCGGCATGTCCTCGGCGACACCGGCGAGGGGGACAGGTCCTCGACGCAAAGGCTCTCTTGTGCAGACACCGCCCACGACTCTCTCTCTGACTCGCACCCGGCTCCCTCTCCCACTGGCGCATGGGTCCGCCCACCGCTTGCGTGCGACCCGGCCTTCCTTTCGGCTCGCATGGATCTGCAGCAATCCGGCTCTACAGCACTCGCCACAACAATGAAGGACTCTTTCATACCCTCAACTTGGCTCGCAAAGCTCCTCGCTCAGGGCAAAGCCTTCCCCCGCATCTGCACGCCCTCCAAGCGGCGGCGGCCGTCTTTGGCGATGCCAACTCGTCCACGTGAGGCGCTAGTCCACGGTTCTCTCCATGCAGTGCAATGCCAACTCCTACACGCGAGCAGCCGCACTCCATCACGCTGCGTGATGCCTACTCCTCCATGCGAGCCTCTCCTCGCAGCCGACTGAGATAACGCGGAGGGGGTCAGACGAACCGAGCCCCCTCCCATCGCGCGCGCGTCACTCCTTGCAATGCCCCACGGTGCGCACCTACACTCGCAACGACGGACCAAGAGAAGTCGCTCGCAATCCCTGGAGGAGGGCTCGCGACTAGGGCACCCGATCCCAGGGGCAGGCTCCAGGATCTAGAGGAGGAACGGCTCACGATCGTAGAGGGATCGATGGGTCGCGAGGTTTTCTCATCCAAATACAAACGTGCGAGGTTCTCTCACCGCTGACGCTCACGCGCGAGGTTCTCTCACCGAAAGACAGACGCTACAAGCGACAGCCGCCCCCCTGCTTAGCCACGGACGCTCACTCCCCCGTGAGCACTCCTTCACGCAGCAACGGTCAGGACAACGTGCTGGTGCGGACACGGGCTGACAGCGCTGATCCGCGCGGGCTGAGGTGGGCGCCGGCTGACGCGAGACCCACACGCCCCAGCCTCCTTCGCGATCTTCAGAGAAGAAGGGAGGGGTCCGACCCCTCTCCCGTGCTCGCCTCCGTTGTGCTACAGAGAAGAGAGGAGGGGGCGTCGCGCACCATGAGAACCAGAGCCGAACCCGCGCCGACCCCTACACCGGCCATCGCACGCTCCACCTGCTGCTCCTCATGCCCTCGCTGCCCCGGCATCGCACCCGCGCCGACCCTTACACCAACCATCGCCGTCTCTCGTGCCGGCTTAAACATGCCTGAGCCGCCTCGCCGCGCCTCCTGCGCACGCCGGGCTCGTGCCCGGCCCGATCGCCCGACACCGTCGGCCGTCTCCGTGCTATCCTCTGCTCCACCGGTCTCCACAGCTCGCCGCCAACCACACCAAAGCGTGCCGGCCACCACTTGCACACCGGACCCTGATTCACCGCTTCATCGCTGCTGTTGCGGCCGACCTCCATGCTGCTGCTGTACCATGAGAACCAGAGCCCAAAAAAACAAACAAACAAACAAACAAACAGAGAAGGAAAGAGAGAGAGAGAAAGGAAAGAGAGAGCGGGGTACGCTGCAATCTCACGTGAATGAAAGCCAAAGAGGAAAGAGAGAGAGAGAGAGTGGGACGCTGCTCACACCGAAAAGCACGGACCCCACGACCCCACTCATCACGGACGTTCGGCTCGGTATCCTCTCGGTTTGAAAAAAGGAGAAGGGTCTCGGTACCCTCTCGGTATACTCTCGGTATCCTCTCGGTACCCTCTCGGTCGGAAAACACACTGCTTTTTCGGAAACACCCCCTTGCAAAACCGAGACTTTTTGGCTTGCACCAAAAGGGTCTCGGTACCCTCTCGGTATCCTCTCGGTCGGAAAACACACTGCTTTTTCGGAAACGCCCCCTTGCAAAACCGAGACTTTTTGGCTCGCACCAAAAGGGTCTCGATATCCTCTCGGTTGGAAAACACACTGCTTTTTCAGAAACGCCCACTTGCAAAACCGAGACTTTTTGGCTCGCACCAAAAGGGTCTCGGCATCGGCAGAAGGAGACTCTGCTAATACGAATCGCGACACCGATAGCTCTTGCCAACCATGCCAGTGTCCTAAGACGTTTGCACCTTGGAATCCCAACCGACCCCGGGGGTCCTGACCCGACTGGGAGGGGGTAACTGTGGGTGCAAAAATTATACCGGACCGGACCAGAGCGACATGGGCCCGCGCAACGGCCCAAGTGGTTAAGCCCGCCCGGGTTCATGGGCCCGCTCCACGGGGCTCGCAGATCAAGCCTTCCCCCTTATTGGGCCCGAACAACGGCCCAATAAGGGCCCAGTAAGGAGGCCCAGAACCAGTGCCACGTCATCATCGCCACATCATCACTGCCATATCGGGCACGTGCCTACGCTATAAAAGGACCCCCAAGGCATCCAGGAGGGGGGTTGGTCATTCGATCAGAGGAAGAGAGGATTTAGAGCTAGAGCTTACTTCTCTCCTCCTAGTTTCTTTTCTTGTTGTTCCGTGCAACCCCCACTGTAAAAAGCTTCTCTCGGCCTGTCGAGAGAACGCTTCCCACCTTTATATTTATTATAGTGGAAACCAGGTGGCACCTCTCGCCCGGAGACGTAGGTCGTAAGACCAAACTTCGACAACAACTCCGTGCGTCATCTCTCTCCTTCTCAACTTTATAATTTCTAACTCTACAAACCATCCTCATTCGATCAAGGCTGTGGGGCAGGGTTCCCGATCAAGGCGGCTCGAAAATTTCCCCCCACACGGTGCCGCACGTACCGCATTTCGCAGCATAGCATGCCCCTATATATATATATATATATATATATATATATATATATATATATATATATATATATATATATATATATATATATATATATATATATATATATATATATATATATATATATATATATATATATATATATATATATATATATATATATATATATATATATATATATATATATATATATATATATATATATATATATATATATATATATATATATATATATATACTAGTAAAGCCCGTGCCTGTCGGCACGCAAAAGATTTTGAGGGCGTTAAAAATATTTTGAGGGCGTGATAAAATTTTGAGGGAAGAGGCAATATTTTAAAGGTGGCAATAATAATTTAAAAGTGATGATATTTTTAAGCGAGAGAACAATATTTCGAGAGTGATAATAATATTTTTTGAGCGAAAATAACAATAGTAATATTTGATTAGTCTATATATGAATGCCCGTGTCTGTCGGCACTGCAACGACCGCCTTCGGCGGCAAAACACATTCGGACCGCCTTTAGCGGCAATACAACCCTTGGGCATCGCCACCCCCCACTCCCACCGTCCTCTTCAGTGAACACACTTGGCCACTTTCTGTAATAAAATCACTCGATGGGAACGAAAAAAAATATTGTTTTAAATCTGAAACCCACACAAAAAAGGAGCGTTTCATTTAATACAATAATAAAGGTGAGAGAGAGAGAGATAGAGAGGATATTGTGGCCTTCACGTTTAGTGCTAAACAATACATGCTCACAATACTGGAGTACATTGGCACATTCAGTCACCACACATTTGCTCAGTTAGTAATTGTGTATTAAAAAGCTGGGTACATTAATCTCATAATTTCACATTCCTACAAATAAACCATACATTGAAGGAAAAAAATAAAGCTCCGAAAATATGCCGCGAAAATCTCACATCCTACCAATAACCTAGTTTCCCAGATATTTCTTACAACAAAATTAAGATCTAACCAAATCCAAGTGATACAGCTACTACTTGAACTCGCCAACCTTTGCTCCTATCATCCTACAATTCCATGATCAAAAGGATTAGGGAAGTGTAAAAAAAAATTAACCCAAGCATTTTTGGTCATAAGACGGTCACATGATGAAACTATTTAATGTGTGACATTGTAAATGATATATCGATAAGAATGCAGGAACTTGGAATTTATCCAAATATCTCCAATATAATTGAGGGAGAATGTACATATACATCACATAGAGCAGGTTCGACACAATACAAATCAGCTTCAGTCGCACAGCAATAGTAGCTCCTAAGCCTAGATTGGATGTACAAACAAAAAATCGGTTGCATGGGGCCTGTATACTTGTGCGAATGCCGGGACAGCTGTGATGAACCTTTTATGCCGCATCATGTAGTCACTTCGCCCCCCCTTCTATAGTTTCAAATGTTATGCTTGTCCCTGCCATCGTTGCTTTAGACGCAGCTAGTAGTGGTACCACCCATTATGGGCACTCCCGCCCGGGTTCGATTCCCGTGTTGGGAAAACTCTTCGTGCAAAGACCCGTGCTTCAATACAAATGAATGCTGGATTGGCAGCTCGACCTTAGCTCGCTTCCCTGTTGATTGCTCTGCACCTCTTGTTGCTGTCATTTGGGTTTCAAATCATGGAATCTGCTGTTAGGACCAAGATAATATGCACCAAGAGATATTGGAATATATTCAATTCCGATTGGTCGATAATAAGAAGAAAAAAAATTTCAGTATAATTTTGTCAAGCCAGAAGTGTTAGGGTTGGAACTTTATGTCAAATACCTCGTGGAGATTTGGTAGGTTTCTTTCTCAACAGGAACTCCCGCTCGCACCCAAAAGAAACCGAGGCTATTTCAAGTGTCGATCCATACAACTTCTCGTCATCCGAATACAAATAATTACGTTGTCTGATATTTAATATTGAACTGTTTAATCTGCTTCAAGCATGGCTCGTCGGAAGTGTTTCAGATGCTAGCAGTCGTCTCTCCCTTCACAAAATCATATAGATAATAAGTTTACCTGAAGGGCATATTACATTCCCTAATTCAGATGGAACAGTGCATCAGTAGCATCGATTCGTTTCGAGAGGGGCTCCACGTGGCACGACCCAGTTGAGAGGCTTCCACTCTGATTAAAGCTTTTAGGTCAGAACTCGTCTGAAAGTGAGGTTGATCCTGACAGAATCAGCTTTCGCTCGCTTGGGCACCGAGCGGACCCAATCACGCTGGGTGTAGCCTTTCATCACCAGCAAAGACCCGTGCTTCAGTACAAATGAATGCTGGATTGGCTGCTCGACCTTAGCTCGCTTCCCTGTTGATTGCTCTGCACCTCTTGTTGCTGCCATTTGGATTTCAAATCATGGAATATGCTGTTAGGACCAAGTTAATATGCACCAAGAGATATTGGAATATATTCAATTCCGATTGGTCGATAATAAGAACATTACAATCTGGATTTCAGCATAATTTTCAGCATAATTTGAATGTACTCCCAGGAAGTGCTTGTTCCTATCGGCCGCCACCCCATCAAGCCACCCGGGCCTCGGCCCCCAGCAGGACGCGAGGGCTAAGCCCCCTCCTCTCAGACCCCCACGTCACCTTGTCATGGTCCATGGATCCGGCCCCAATTCCAGGACTTGACTTTCTCCTAATTTGAATCGGGCGTGATTCCATAAGATGAACCTTCATGCTAGACACCCGAGTGCGACTCGTAACCACCATTTCATTTTTCCTAATTTTTAGAAATAAAAATCATAATTTTTGGATGCGAAACGAATTCATTGGCACATTCAGTCACCATGCATTTGCTCAGATAATAATTGTGTATTAAAAACCTGTGAACATTAATATCATCATTCCACATTTCTACAAATCAACCATACATGGAAGGAAAAAAAAAAAGCTCCTAAAATATCTCATGCTTGCAGGACACATTTTTGCTGCATGAGAGGTTGACTGCAACCCTGCTGCTTGAAGTCCCACTTATCCTCTTGAAGCTAACGTTGCTGATCTCCACTCGTGATTAGTGAAAAACTGAATTGAAGGGAGGCAAAACATAGTTTTTAAACTATATGGCGGTAAGTATTTTTGAGATAAACTTTACGGGGTCAAAGTGTAATTTACCCTAAAAAAGAGAAAGAAATGGCAACAAATTAATGGGAGAAACAGGGAGTCCATGAAATGATGCATGAAGTTGTATCAGAGAGAGAGGTTTGAGAGAGGGGGGATGTGATTTGGGGTTTGATAAGAGAGGGGCGCAGATGAGAGTTTTGCAAGGCTCACATCTAGCATATATGCTGATGGATACATATATCTAGATAAATCCAAATTTTCCCATTTATGCATACAAAATATAAATGAGAGATAAATCCATCACTGCATGTGCTGAGGAAATATTTGCAAGTCTACCAAAATCCATCACAGGCATTCGTCAAAGGGAAGAAGAATTCATACATACTTAGAAGAAAATGGAGTTGTACCAACAAAAGCAACTCAAGATTACTGCAGATCGACTTGCTGTATTTGCAGATCGACTTGCTGTATTTGCAGATCGACTTGCTATTGATTTACTGTAAACAAAGAAAACAAAGACGGTAATTCAAAAATATTGCACAATGGTCATATCACAAAAAATAAAAAAAACCAAGAAATTTTGATTTCGGATTCCATACCTGAAATTTTTTAGTTTAAAGATGAAGCCCCAATTTTTCCTAAATTTTTTGGCGTCGACCGCTAGAGATTCGTCCATGAAATCAGGTGATCGAAACCTCCTCATGCAATTGCAGTTGCTGGACAGATTCCATATCTGCCAGTGGGCATAGCTTGTGCCGGACTCCCCTCGATTACGTCTTTCCGAAACCATCACCTGTAAATCCCCCACCATTGATGGATGTCATCCTCAAAAGGGATTTCAAGAGAGAGAGTACCGGTGTGGCTCCGCCCCCATCGAGGAGATCGATGGCTGGAGAACGGGAGGCGAGCGACAGCACCGGCGAGTGACAGCTGTGCGGCGGGCGGGCGAGCGCCAGCCATGCAGATCCTCCGAAGGCTCAGAAATCCGGCGGCGAGTGACAGCCGTGCGGCCTCCTGCTCCTCCACTCGCCGGGATTGTCTCGCGTCCGAACCCGCCGCACTCCGCCCGGGGTCGGATCTGGGCGTGGGCGTCAGCTTCGACGGACGGTGAGCAGCGACTTTGATGCACGGACGGACGGTGGGCAACGTCTTCGACGGACGGACAGACGATCGGCCTGTCGTAGCACCGATCCCCGATCCGTCTTGCCCTGACTCGACAGGCTAGCGGCAGCCCTCTTGCTCCTCCTCGAGGTCGCCGGAGGTGCTCGAGGTCCCGGCCTGGCGCCCGACGGCGAGCACAGCCCTCTTGTTCTTCAAGATCAGAGGATCTCCTATTCACTTCGAGCTCCGCCGGCAACCACGACCAGAGCTCCTCCAGCGAGGACCAGATCTGGGAGATTCGGTCGGATCGGGCCTGCAAGCGACGCGGAGGCCATCGATGAGGGCGTCGAGGGATCCCTCGGCCTGCAGGAGGGGGTAGGGGCAGGGGTTTGAGGGTTATAGAAGGAGAGGGAGAGAGAGAATAAGAGAGAGAGAGATCTATTGTGCGGGGGGCGGGGGGGGGGGGGGGCTTCACAGATGGGGGAGAAAGAGAGAGAGAATCAGGGAGGGGGGGTGAACTGACGGGGAGAGACCGATCGGTGGGTTGGTGTAACTGCGGAGAGAGAGAGTTCGTGGGATGTGGAATGTGGGATCGTGGGGCGGTAGAGAGAGAGTGGGGCTGGAGATCGAGAGAGAAAGAATGTGTAGATCGGACTGGAGAGGGAGAGAGAGAGAGAAAGAAAAGTGAGCAACCCGAACTGTTATTTCTGAACCGTTGTGATTCATCCGGAATGTTGTAATCCAATGATAGAGAGCATCATGAACCGTTGCTATTCATCCGGAACTATTACTATGCAAGCGTACGTGGCCTGGCATATGATCACATCATCTTTGAACGGTTGCGATGCAAGCAGAGATCTTTTTGAATTGAGAGAGAAACAGAGGGACTCGTAGGCACGGACGGAAAATGATGGGTATAACTACCCAATGCATAGAGATCTTGGCCATTAAATTTTCTAACCGCCTCTTATGTTTGTATCGAACGGCTCTCTTTATCCATTCGTAGTGAAATATTATATATATATATATATATATATATATATATATATATATATATATATATATATATATATATATATATATATATATATATATATATATATATATATATATATATATATATATATATATATATATATATATATATATATATATATATATATATATATATATATAGGGTCAGGATCGGATGACCAGCAAATTTTGACCCATTAATAACCCAGCACCCTTTGATGCACTTAGAGGTTATAGAATGGGCTGATTTTTTGTAGACATGTCGTCTATGGTATGTTGATCATCCTCACAAAACATCAGCCCATTCTAAAACCTCTAGGTGCATCAAATGCGCTCTTCAAATCAACAGTTATTTATTGTCAATTTTAACTGTTGATTTGAAGATCTCATTTGATGCACCTAGAAGTTTTAGAATGGGCTGATTTTTTGTGAGGATGATCAACATATCATAGACAACATGTCTACAAAAAATCAGCCAATTCTAAAACCTCTAGGTGCCTCAAAGGGTGCTGCGTTATTTGCTGGGTCATCCGATCCTGACCCATATATATATATATATATATATATATATATATATATATATATATATATATATATATATATATATAGGGGAGGGATACTCTCACTAATGACCTCTTACAAATCAGAATTACTAATTATCCCAGTCATCCATTCCGATATGATGGATGGCTGGGATTATCCCTCCTTCTCTCTCTATCTCTCTCTCTCTCTCTCTCGATCAACTAACCCCCCCGACCCCGACCTTCCCCTCCGGCCTCCGACAACCCCTACCCCCCCGATCGATCCCCCTCCCGACCCCGACCTTTCCCTTCGGCTCCGGCTTCGGCCCGACTGATGCAGCATGATCAGCATCATTAGATCATCGCCGCATCTTCAGATCATCGCCAGAGACCTTATTTACTGTCGTTTTATTTTTATGCTTGGATGACATTACCCATATGGGATTTGTTCGTCGTTTATTTCAGTTTTCGGCCATTTTCCATGTTTTTGGCCTTATTTCAGCACTTAGTTTTATTTATGTTTTGCCCAATTCATGGGGGATGTCCATGATCTCATCTGAGGGCTTTTCGGATTGAATCCGGGTCTTCTCGGGTGAGTTTCTGCATGATATTAATAAAATTCTGGGTGTGTGTGTTTGCGGGGTACCGACGGACGAGATTAGATCTCGAAACCGACGGTTAGATAGCGAAATAACGCAATTTAGATGCCGTGGCAAGTTATGGGCTTCAATTAGGCTTAAATGGGCTTATCTTAAGCCCAATAGGGCTTCTATTTAGATTACTGCCCCCCCTTCTCTTTTTCCCGTGAACCGACCGGCCCTACCCCTTGACCGCACGGATCCCGAGGCACCCGCGACCCCCTTCCGTTCCCTCTCTCCTCTCTCTCTTCTCTCCCTTGTTTCTCTCTCTTTTCCTTGCCTTTCTAGGCCCCTTGCATCCACACCATCCAACCCTATTCCCCTTTGATCTTAGCCATCCAAAAGAAACCCTAATCCTACAAAAAGATGGGGAAAGAAAAAAGAATTCAGTCTTTGATCAATTGCTGAAATTTGTGCCTCTTCGTGAGTGCTTCCGGGCGAGACGCGTGTCCCCGATCCTCGCCGCTTCCACGACTTCGCCTCGTGAAGGCCTCGGTGTTGATTTTCCAAAGGTTCCGGCTTCTCCCGACGTCCGGCCTTGCTCCGTGTGCAGGATCGTCGGTGCATCCTTGCAATCGACCCACGGCGAGAAACCCCAGGTAGTATCTCTCCTTTACCCTATTTCCCTATCGCATCCGCATCGTCTTTTTCTTATTTCCATTGCCTCCGCTCCGCATCGCAGCCGTCATCGCCCTTTTCCATCGCTAGTTGAAGCTCTAACTTATGCCTATTTACTAGTTTTGCTATCTATAGTCTGCCGGTAACCCTAGCAAGCACGCTTTACCTATTTTAGTAAAAATTCTGATGCAAGCCTATTGTTCTATTTCAATATCTATTGCTGCGATGGAATATATTATTTGCTGAAATTAGTTTGTGATAACATTGAGTCCTTTACTGTTTAAATCTTAAATCTGGTTTATGTTGCCGGCATAGCCTTTAGAACTGCGTAAGATAATTTATGTTTGCTGTCCTTTTGGTCTATACGTCGCTATATTGAACACTAAATCTTAGTTTTTGACCAAAGAAAGCCCTAAAAGGATTTAAGATTGTAGTGTACCTTATCGGTGCCTGCATCAAGTTGGTATCAGAGCTCGAAAGAACTTGTTCGGGTTTCTTTTGAGTGCTGAATTTCAGCAACCCTCATCGTCTTCTTTGCTGAATTTTTCATAGGGCATAATCTTGCGTGCTTGAAATTGCATCTAGTGTTAGGATTGCATCGTGTGAACATCTGCATATCTCATAACCCATGGCTGATCGTACCCATCTGCACCGGGATGCCCGGAATCGAGGACGTTTTCCTCGAGGACCACAACCTCGTGGTGCTTGGCAAGAAGCAACCCAAAACACGTTGGATCGACATGCAACCTTGTTGCAAGAGATCACTGATAGGCTGGGATTACTGTTACAAGATAGAGGCGTCGACCTTAATACCCGACCGATCGAAGAGGACCTGGAAGGGGCAGAAGCCAATCCACGTGCTGAGGGTAATAGGGCCGAAGAGCAAGATCGGGACCAGGGTGTAAATCGAAATCCGATCCCAAACCCACCTCGGAACCAGAACCAAGCCTTACCTCAGAATCAAAACCGATACCAACCGCAAGAGCGGAATCGAGCTGACTATCTTGAGTCACCCCCTGAGTCTGAAGCTGAGTTGGACGAGTCCGACGTGGACTTTGAACAAGAGTACGTTCAGTTCGGACGTCCCAGAAACCCTAGAGAATAGCATGCGCGTGATCAGCACAGCATGGAGGAGCGTCTTGTGCGAGCCCTTGAGAGATCCCAAGGTTACGGAATCCGAGTTGACATCGATGACTTTAGGGGAAGCTATGATGCTGACGCATTCCTCGACTGGATAGAAAGCGTCGAGCACTTCTTTGAATGGAAAGATCTCCCCGATGATCGAAAAGTCAAACTCGTGACTAAACTGAAAGGAGCCGCTTTGGTCTGGTGGCGAGAGTTGCAAACAAGTCACCTTAGGAAAGGAAAACCAAAGGTCGCAACGTGGGCCAAGATGCGTGATAAGATGCGACTGAAGTACCTTCCTCCTGACTACCGTACCTCTCTGTACCAGAGGTTGCTTAGCCTGAAACAAGGCAATCGAAGCGTACAGGAGTACACTGAAGAGTTTGACATCCTGACCACTTGTAATGCCATCCCGGAAGACGATGAACAGAAAGCTGCACGCTACGTCTCGGGGTTGCGCTACCAAATTCAGGATGCACTCACAATGCAGACCATCCTCACTGTGACGGAAGCATCTAGGCAAGCTCTCAAGGCTGAAAAGATTCAACAATGGGCCTTTAGGAGAGAAGTTGCCCCTCGAGTGCCCCCAGGTGCCCCTTCAGCAGGAAGAGGAGTACCTCCTACTAGAGTCACCCCACCTGTTCCACTCCGACTACCACTCCATCAAGAACCAATCAACCCCCTGGTCGGGTTGAACCATCAAGTCGTGAGCGAGGTGCGACAGGAAGTCGACCACCCGGTGCGACGTACAAATGCTTCGAGTGCGGAGAAGTAGGACACCTTATCGCCCAATGCCCAAAAAGGAGACCTCAGACCCATCTGACAGAAAGTGGAGAGCCAACTGAGGAAACCCTGAACAACATGGCTGAAGAAGGGCATGATAATGATCCTAGAGATGTCGAATATCAGGAGGATAACGAGACACATGACGTCATCGCTGAAGCTGATGAGGCAATGCATGCCCTAGTCATGCACCGTGTTTTGTCGACACCGAAAGCTCCTGAACCAGATTGGTGGCTTAGAAGGAACATCTTCCACACCACTTGTACCTCAAAGGGGAGGCATTGCATCCTCATCATAGACAGAGGTAGTACCGAGAACTTGGTCGCCCAGATCATGGTTGACAAGTTAGGGCTCAAGACAGAGAAGCTGGTCAAGCCATACAACTTGTCTTGGTTTAAGAAAGGCTCAGACGTCGCTATTAAAGAGCGGTGCCTAGTCGAATACACTATTGGCAAGATGTATAAGGAAGCTGTTTGGTGTGACGTGGCGCCCCTGGGCATTTGTCACATTCTGTTGGGCCGCCCGTGGCAGTACGACAGAAAGACAACACATGATGGGGAGAAGAACACTTACTCCTTCTGCAAGGATGACTATAATATTACCTTAGTGCCTCAGAGGGAGCCCCTGAAGCCAATTTCTAGTGAGCCGACACCCCCACCCGTCACCCCAAGGGTACCAAAAGAGAAACCGAAAGCCCTACCAATATTACTTACCCAAGCCTGCTTCGAGGACGAGCTTAGAGAATCTCGCTCCATCTTTTTCCTTGTAGCAAAAGAAGCCACAGAGGGCCCTAGCATTCCTCATGAGGTTCGAGTCCTACTTGAAGACTTCAATGATCTCATCCCAGAGGAACTACCTGAAGGACTTCCACCTCTTCGGGATATTCAACATTGCGTTGACCTAGTCCCAGGAGCGACACTACCACACCTTCCTCACTACCGAATGAGCCCGTCTGAATATGAGGAGATGCGTCGACAGGTTACCGAGTTACTGCAAAAGGGACTAATCCAAGAGAGCATGAGTCCATGCACAGTACCGGCACTCCTAACTCCCAAGAAGGATGGGACGTGGAGAATGTGCATAGATTGCTGTGCCATCAATCGAATAATTATCAAGTATAGATTTCCGATTCCCCGATTGGATGATATGCTTGATATGCTACATGGCGCGAAAATCTTTTTAAAGATTGATCTTCGTAGCGGTTATCATCAGATCCGCGTACGACCCGGTGACGAATGAAAGACTGCATTTAAAACCCGGGAAGGACTGTATGAATGGCTAGTAATGCCATTTGGTCTGTCGAATGCACCAAGTACTTTTATGAGGTTTATGAATCAGGTGCTTAGACCATTCATAGGGAAGTTTGTTGTCGTATACTTTGATGACATTCTTATCTACAGTACGACATTCGAACAACATATCGAGCACTTGCGAGAGGTTCTGAAAACGCTTAGGAAAGATAAGTTGTACATCCATCTGAAGAAGTGCACCTTTTTGATAGACAGCTTGACCTTTCTAGGCTACATCGTGTGCTCCGAAGGGATACGGGTCGATCCAGAGAAGGTCGAAGCCATCAAGTCATGGCCCGTTCCCCAGAACGTTAGTGATGTGCGACGGTTCCATGGTCTAGCGTCCTTTTATCGCAGATTCATTAAGAACTTTAGTTCCGTCATTGCACCTCTCACGAACTGTATGAAGAAGGGTGGTTTCCTTTGGACCCTCGAAGTTGAAGCGAGTTTCGATCTCATCAAGACCAAGATGATGAGTGCTCTAGTTTTTGCACTCCCAAACTTTGAAAAGGTCTTTGAGATTGACTGTGATGCCTCTCACGTTGGGATAGGGGCAGTCCTTAGTCAAGAGGGATGTCCCGTCGCATTCTTCAGCGAGAAGCTGAACGCCGCGCGTTTGAATTACTCGACATACGACATTGAGTTTTATGCGGTTGTTCAAGCCCTCAAGCACTGGAGGCATTACTTGATCCAGCGAGAATTTGTGCTCAACTCTGACCACGAAGCGCTTCGTTATCTGAAGTCTCAGCGTAGCTTGAACCAATGCCATGCTAAGTGGTCAAATTTCTTGCAAGAGTACACATTCAGCCTCAGATATAAGACTGGAGTCCTGAATAGAGCTGCTGACACTTTGAGTCGACGAGGCCTGATGCTAGTTACTTTACAGCCCGTCGTTGTTTCTTTTGACACTCTGAAATCAATGTACGCGACTGATCCATACTTCGGTCCCATCTGGGGATCCTGTCAGGAAACGGGCACTGATCCCATGACATCCTATATTATCCAAGAGGGATTCTTGTTCCGTGGAACCCGCCTATGCATCCCTGAGTGTTCCCTTCGCGAGAGTCTTGTTCAGAACACCCATGAAGGGGCCGTCTCTGAAGAAAATCCTAATGAATCTTTTTGAGATACGTTAATCCATGACTTGCACGGAAGTAATTTGGGAGGTCATTTTGGCCAAATCAAAACAATTGAGTCAATGGAGCGACGCTACTTTTGGCCTCACTTAAGGAAAGATGTCGTCAAATTTGTGCAACGATGTCGAACCTGTCAAATGTTCAAAGGCAGAAAGCAGAACACAGGTTTGTACATTCCTCTGCCGATCCCTACTCGTCCTTGGGAAGATATCACCATGGATTTCATAGTAGGTCTACCTCGAACGCTTTGGCGTATCGATTCAATCTTTGTGGTTGTAGACCGATTCTCTAAGATGGCACATTTCATACCATGTAGGAAAACTTCTGATGCATCTCATGTAGCTGAGTTATTCTTTAGGAAAGTTGTTCGTCTGCATGGCATTCCAAGGTCATTCACATCTGATAGGGACATTAGATTCTTGAGCCACTTTTGGCGTACTCTTTTGTCAAAGCTAGGAACTAAACTTCAATACAGTAGCGCGTATCACCCTCAAACTGATGGGCAAACAGAAGTTGTCAACCGTAGCCTAGGGGATATGCTTCGATGTCTAGCTGGTGAAAGACCAAAACAGTGGGATGTAGTTTTACCACAAGCTGAATTCGCATATAATAGTTCAATTAATCGCTCAGTCGGTAAAACCCCTTTTGAAATCATCTATGGCCATGTTATTCCCCATTTCTTGGATAGAACTGCCCTACCGCCTACAGGTCCTGCGAGTGTTGATGCTGATGAATTCCTTGAACACATCAAGACTGTACAGCGGGAGTCGCTTGAGAAACTGAGGGAAAGCAATGCCAGGTATAAGGCAAGCACAGATTTACACAGGCACGAGAGCACTTTTCAGCCAGGGGACTGGGTCCTCGTCTACTTTCGCAGAGAGCGGTTTCCCACAGGTTCTTATGGGAAGCTGAGCCAGAGGAAGTTTGGGCCTTTCCGCGTTCTCCGAGCGTTGGGACCCAATACTTACCTGCTGGACTTACCAGACGATATGCCGACATCGTCGATCTTCAACGTCTCAGAGTTATTTCCTTTCCACGGAGACTGACCAGATACACCTTCAGCGCCAAAGATTCCTTTTTCAGATGCACAACGAGACGAGACAGAGCAGATACAGGAGATCGTTGACGTTAGAGAGCTTGCTACCCGCCACGGTGTCTTCCGACGGTTTCTTGTTCGGTGGGTAGGCAGGCCACTTTCAGACTGTACCTGGGTGGAGGAGCGACAGTTGCGAGCACAGCGGCCTGACCTCGTACAGCAGCTGGACGTCCACTCGATGGAGTCGAGTTCTTTCTAGTCCGGGGGAGTTGATGCAGCATGATCAGCATTATCAGATCATCGCCAGAGACCTTATTTACTGTCGTTTTATTTTTATGCTTGGATGACATTACCCATATGGGATTTGTTCGTCGTTTATTTCAGTTTTTGGCTATTTTCCATGTTTTTGGCCTTATTTCAGCACTTAGTTTTATTTATGCTTTGCCCAATTCATGGGGGATGTCCATGATCTCATCCGAGGGCTTTTCGGATTGAATCCGGGTCTTCTCGGGTGAGTTTCTGCATGATATTAATAAAATTCTGGGTGTGTGTGTTTGCGGGGTACCGACGGACGAGATTAGATCTCGAAATCGACGGTTAGATAGCGAAATAACGCAATTTAGATGACGTGGCAAGTTATGGGCTTCAATTAGGCTTAAATGGGCTTATCTTAAGCCCAATAGGGCTTCTATTCAGATTACCGCCCCCCCTTCTCTTTTTCCTGTGAACAGACCGGCCCTACCCCTTGACCGCACGGATCTCGACGCACCCGTGACCCCCTTCCGTTCCCTCTCTCCTCTCTTTCTTCTCTCCCTTGTTTCTCTCTCTTTTCCTTGCCTTTCTTGGCCCCTTGCATCCACACCATCCAACCCTATTCCCCTTTGATCTTAGCCATCCAAAAGAAACCCTAATCCTACAAAAAGATGGGGAAAGAAAAAAGAATTCAGTCTTTGATCAATTGCTGAAATTTGTGCTTCTTCGTGAGTGCTTCCGGGCGAGATGCGTGTCCCCGATACTCGCCACTTCCACGACTTCGCCTCGTGAAGGTCTCGGTGTTGATTTTCCGAAGGTTCCGGCTTCTCCCGACGTCCGGCCTTGCTCCGTGTGCAGGATCGTCGGCGCATCCTTGCAATCGACCCATGGCGGGAAACCCCAGGCAGTATCTCTCCTTTACCCTATTTCCCTATCGCATCCGCATCGTCTTTTTCTTATTTCCATTGCCTCCGCTCCGCATCGCATCCGTCATCGCCCTTTTCCATTGCTAGTTGAAGCCCTAACTTATGCCTATTTACTAGTTTTGCTATCTATAGTTTGCCGGTAACCCTAGCAAGCACTCTTTACCTATTTTAGTGAAAATTCTGATGCAAGCCTATTGTTCTATTTCAATATCTATTGCTGCGATGGAATATATTATTTGCTGAAATTAGTTTGTGATAACATTGAGTCCTTTACTGTTTAAATCTTAAATCTGGTTTATGTTGCCGACATAGCCTTTAGAACTGCGTAAGATAATTTATGTTTGCTGTCCTTTTGGTATATACGTCGCTATATTGAACACTAAATCTTAGTTTTTGACCAAAGAGAACCCTAAAAGGGTTTAGGATTATAGTGTACCTTATCGGTGCCTGCATCACATACCTTCCCCTCCGGCCTCCGACTCCGGCAACCCCGCCCCTCCCGACCCCCCCCCCCCCCCCCCCCCCCCGCGCCGGCGCTGAAATCGACCCCCCCCCGCTGGCGCTGAAATCGACCCCCCCCCCCCGCCGGCGCTGAAATCGGGGCTGTCGACGTTGGGGATGAAGATCGGGTGGGGGGGTCGGGGCTGGTGCGATCGGCGCCGGAGCCGGAAGGGGATGGTCAGGGCCGGAGCGATCGGCGCTGGAGCCAGAGCCGGAGCTAGAGGGGAAGGTCGGGGCCGGATCTGGAGCCGGAGGGGAAGGCCGGAGCCAGAGGGGGCTGTTCTCGACGGGAGGGGGACGAAGGGGAAGGGGGCGTCAGACGGGAGGGATAATCCCAGCCATCAGATCAGAATGGATGGCTGGGATCATTAGTAATTCTAATTTGTAAGAGGCCATTAGTGAGAGCCCCATATATATATATATATATATATATATATATATATATATATATATATATATATATATATATATATATATATATATATATATATATATATATATATCAAAACACGCTACTTTGCCACAAAGTTAGACACACATCATCCAAATCGTTGGATAGAGGTTTCCGAATTTTTTGATTTTTTGTAAGGATGATCAACTTCCCTTAGATAGCATCCATAAAAAATTAGCACATTCTAAACCTTTAGGTGCATCAAATCTAAAATGTTTTATCGACCGTTAATTTTAACTGTTAAATTAAATAGAATATTTGATTAGTTTATAGGTTTTAGAATGCATTGATTTTTTGCTGATCTGTTATCTAAGACAAGGTTATCACCCTAAAAAAAATCAACAAATTCTGAAACCTCTATCTAGGGTTTTGGAGATGCGTGTCTAACTCTGTGGCAAAGTAGTATGTTTCTGGATCCCGACCCTATATATATATATAGGGTCAGGTTCAAAGGACATTGTTTTTGCACTTGGTTTTTTACATTGATTTTCAAATAATTAGATAGAGGTTTCATAAGTTGTTGATTTTTTGTGGGCATAATCATCTTGTCTTAGATAACACATCTACAAAAAATTGGCACATTCTAAAACCTCTAGACTAATTAAATGTGCTATTCAAATTGATAATTAAAATTTACGGTGTATAAAGCCTTTTAGTTTTGATGTAGAGGCTTAAGAATTTGCTGATTTTTTGTGGACGTGATATCTAAAACAAGATGATTATGCTAAAAAAAAATCATCAAATTTTGAAACCTCCATCAAATGATTTGAAAATCATCTTGTGAGCATAATCACCTTGTTTTAGATAACACATCCATAAAAAATCAGTAGGTTCTAAATCCTCGAAGTACATCAAATCTAAAAGGCTTTATCAATCGTCTGTTTTTATCGTTAATTTGAAGAGCACATTTGACAAGCCTAGATCATAATCATATATATATATATATATATATATATATATATAGAGAGAGAGAGAGAGAGAGAGAGAGAGAGAGAGAGAGAGAGAGAGAGAGAGAGATAGAAATGATAAAATGCGACGTGCGGTGCGTGCGGTGTTGCACTGCAGCCGTCTGATGCACCGCTGCGTGCATCGCACGTACCGTAGCAGTGCATCAGACAGCTACGGTGCGATGCCGCACGCACCGCACGCCGCATCCTAACACGCCTATCTCTCTCTCTCTCTCTCTCTATATATATATATATATATATATATATATATATATATATATATATCCTTGTATAATCATGTCCGCTGCCATATGTGAAGAAAGAGACCACCAAGATTTTTGCATCATTAATGGTGAGAGTCAAAGATCTTGAGATAAAAAGTGGAGGATTTGTGAAGTTGTACCACATCATCTAGCTAGACCCCGAACTCTAAGCAGAATGTTATGTGCCTAAATGGTTATCGAGCCCGATCTCCAACAACTTCAGAGCTTTTAGAAAAACAATCAGGATTATAACTTTTGGTCTCAAAATCAGCCCCACATCCAAAGTTTGAATCTAGGAAGAGGTGACCTATAGGCTAGATTAAAATAGTGGTAGATGAGTGAAAGGTGCCAAAAATAAAAAGGGTTATTATCGAGCCAGTGTCGATAGAGTGTGCCAATGAAGATGTCGACTGCGGAAGTGTAGTGATATGTTATGTGCCCAAATAGTTATCGAGCCCGATCTCTAGCAGCTTCAGAGCTTTTGAAAAAACGATCGGGTAGCGCTATGTAGAAAAAAGATGTGGGAGTTAGAAGAGAGAGACAGATAAGACGCACAAAGGATGGACAGAGGCAGCACAACAAAGAGACTGACATGAGAAGAGGGATGTGAGAGCTCGAATCTGTGATAGTCTCCGGCCTCGGCAAGCTACAAGCCTCTGAAGTTATGATAAGTGTTTCAAAGATTTGTTTGCGGCAAAAGTAAATCATAGCCGTTCTTTAAATGTTGGTCGGTGCTAAGTGCGATTCATCGAGTGGGGTTGGGCGTAGCGGGCGGCAGCATGGGAATGCCAAACCCCATAGTCTTGCCAGTGATAAGTGCGATTCACCTTTAGGAGGGGTTAAAAAAAAAAGTGTTATTTTGATTTTGCCCCCTAAATTTTGTCTTGAATTAGACTTTACCTTCCATTATTTCATTAATTAGACTTTACCCCCCAAAAATATTCACCCCCCAAAAATTTATTTATTTTCCATCAGCTCTGAGCTCATCCTTTCTCTTAGTTGGTGAGCTGACAGAACAGTTAGTTTTGGGGTGTAAAGTCTAATTAATGAAATATAGGGGTAAAAGTCTAATCCAAGGTAAAATTTGGGAGTATGATTTTGTTCCAACCTCCTTAAAGAGGTTGGAGCATCCCGCTCTCTCTCATTGGTCCATTCCAAGGTACAATAAGTGCGATCCACTGGATGAGGTTTGGTGTAAAGATCCTTTCTCGATTCACAAGGTGGGGATGGCCCACTAACTGATTAGTAACTATCCTTCGCGTTTCTCTCGCTTGGCAAGGGATCTCCAGAGTCCAAACAATGAAACAATAGGGGTAATAATGGGTCGGGTTGGGTTCGGGTCGGGTTGAGATATATGTACAACGGCAAAACATTCAACCTGAACCTGACCCGTTTAATAAACGGGTCAAAAACTTAAACCCAAAGCTAACCCGTCTAATAAACGGGTTGACCCGACCCGACCCGTTTAACCCGTTTACTAAACTGGTCGGGTCGTGTCAGGTCGGGTTGGCTCGGGTTGGGTCAATAGAACCCATGTAAACCTGTCGGGTTGGGTCAAGACCTGTCGGGTTGGGCCGGGTTTGATCGGGTCGGGTTGTGTCGGGTTGGGTTGGGTCAATAGAACCCATGTAAACTTGTCGGGTTGGGTCGGGTTTGATCGGGTTGGTTCAGGTTGGCTCGGGTCGGGTGAGGGTCGGGTTGACACGACCCATTTGTTAAACGGGTCAAGTCGGGTCAATTGGGTTATAAGTACAAACCCAAACCCGACCCATTAAATAAACGGGTCAATCGGGTCGATCCGTTTATGACCCGAACCCGTTTAGACCAAACCCAAACCCACTAACTTTGGATTGGGTTCGGGTCGGGTTGGCGGGTTGGGTCAAGGATTGCCACCCCTACCAAACAACCCGTTCCTTTCTATTGTTTTTGTAAATTTCTTAATAAAAAACACACTTGATATTTTCTCTCTTCCCCACTTAGTACAGTAGTATTGATTGGGGGTATATAGCCAATGTTTACAAAGCCGATGGTTCGTCGAACCGGAAATATGATCTGGTTATGGGTCACTAGTTCAATCTTCAGGTTAACCCATGGTTAAATCATGACATCATCATATACTATAATTGGATTAATTTATTATTATTTATTTTAAAAATAATTAAAGAATATTTTTTATTATATTTTTTAAAATATTTATATTATCGTCTAAAAATAATTAACTTTTAGCACGTTTAAGAGATAAAAAGAACAAAAAAAAGAAAAGAAAAGAGTTTTAAGCTCCTTTGTATAAACAACTGTTTACTGAATCGTCAAATGGCTTAGTCGGTGGGTTGGTGGTTTTGTCGGGCTTAAGTCGGCTTTATGGTTATTATGGTTCTTGTGTTTCTTAAACCTAGAATTTGGACCGATTTACAGATCCAGCGATCGAACTGTCCGATCCGATATGATCCAATTTTAAAACATTGTATGTTCGTATAAATAAGTTTTTAGCCTGATCTCAACCCGGGCTTCAATGATAATAAAAAAAAAAAGAGAGATAAAGATAAGGATGAAAAAGTTGCCACGTGGCACCAGTTGTTGGGTCCTAAACCCGACCCGTCGACCGCAGTTTTAAGGTCACGCAGGGTCAAGCGGGGAGCATGACCTCGGTGGAGTCTGGTCTGGTCACCGCCCTCCCCGCCTGGCAAAAGACCTTTCGCGGGCCCCACCGAACATTTTCCCATCAAGAGAGAGCCAAAAGTGCGCGGTCTCCTCCTCAGTCCCCACTCCCTGCTCTACTTTCCATCCCCTTCTTTCCACACACTGTTGTCGTCCCTCTCTTCTCACCATCACGTAATTACGCTTCAGTTTCCCCCACCTTTCCCTTCCACTCTAAAAAAGCAAAGCCCTCTGCCTTGGTAGAGAAGAAATTGTCACACCATCCTATCTCTCTCTCTCTAAATTTTCTTCTTCTTCTTCTCTCTCTCTCTCTGGAGATGATTGCCATACTTGTTCACCTGCTCCTCCTCCACCTCTTCCTTCCCTCGCCATCCAGAGCTCAAATGGCTGGTAAGTCTAACTAGTTTCTCTGTCCTACAGTTCTACATGACAATCTTATAGATGGCACCGTGCGCACTCTGTTTTCGCTTTAATGCCCCACCCAACTGCAAGCCATTCCTGAATTAACTACCCAGAATTTATATTGGGTTTTCTTTGATTCCCATTAATGGACCCATAGTTGCTTGGTTGCAAGAAAATAAGATTAAAACAGGAAATCTACTCCTCTCATGAATCTCATGCGGTTTCTAGAGCTAGTGATGGCGGCCCTTGTCAGTAAGCAAATGCTCCCTATTTTCGGGACCAAACGTTCGACTTAATGCCTAATGAGTAACTGAGTTTATGAGGGAGTGTATTGTTTGTGTTGAGATAGTCCACCTGTTTAGTCCCATATCGGTAAGGGGGGCACCCATTGGCCACTTAATATACCCGTTGTGGATCTCCCCTTACCACCCAGGTTTTGGGGCATGGGTGGCGCTACATATGGGTTAGTGGGGTCAATTGACCCCACTCACCGACTCAAATCTATTAAAATATATATTAAAATTTTATTTTTATTCTAATTTATTATAATATGGTATCAGAGCTCTAGGGTTTTCCGACTCCAACGGTGACTCCGATCTCCCTACGGCTCCGATCTCCCCCCCTCCGGCTCCTCTTTCGGCTCCGCAGCACCCCCCGACTCCCCCTTTGGCCACCACAGCCCCTACCTCTAGCAGCCACCTCCGGCCTCTGCAGCACCCGCTGGCCACCTCCAGCACACCTCCCGCCCCTTCCCCGGCCTTCCCCCTCCACTGCAGCCCCTCCCTTCGGCTACCACAGCCCCTCCCACCACAGCCGCTCCCTTCCGGCAACCACCGTCGGCCCTCGCAGCAACCGCCGGCCACTGCAACCCCCTCCCGCAATCGATCCCCCCCTCCGGCTGCCTCTCAGCCTCCTCCAGCACTCGATTCCCCCTCCGGCAGCCCCTCCCGCACCGGCAGCCCCTCCAGCCACCGTAGCCACCTGATCCCACTCTCACGTGCACCGGCAGACCCTCCGGCCCCCTCCAGACATCCGCTCCTCCCCCCACCGGCCGACCCCCTTTTTGATCTCTCTCCTGCAGCCCTCGCATCCACTAGATCCCCCCTCCACCCGCACCGGCAGTTCCCGCAGGGCCGCAGCCCCATCCAGCCACCCTATCCCCCCTCTCACCCGCACCAACAGCCCTCGCAGCCCCCCTCTAGCCACTCGATCCCCCTCTCACCGGCCGACCCCCTTCCTGATCCTCTTCACCCGCAGCCCCCTCACCCGATTTTCCTCCCCACAGCCCCCTTTCCAACCCCTCTGGTAAATCGGTTCCCTATAGTATCTCGTCGAGGGTTTCCGAGGGCACTTCTATACCCGCCTCTATGTCTTCTCACTTTTGCGCGGTGATGGTATCTCCTGGCACTATGGTCTTCCATCATACTCCTCTGTCACTCCTCTTTGAGGGTGTTCTCGGGCCAGGTCCCTTCATCGAGACAATCAGTCATGGACGTGGTCAGGCTCTCCTCAGCCATGGTGGCAATATTGCTGCTGCTATCGATTCAGCTACTCCGGCACCTCTTGTCACCACTACTGTTTCGCCCCGGTTTGACTCCGATCGTCTTCAGCGACTTGAGGAGCTACTTCTCCAGTACCTTGCTTCCACCAGCTCTTCGACAGCTCACAACCTATCTGCCACTCCTGGTACTACTGCTCCATGGATCTTCGACTCGGGTGCCTCCTGCTACTTTACCTTCGACTCTTCCGTACTCACGGACTGTAGCCCTGCTCCTACCCACCTGGGGGTCCGCATTGCTGACGGGACTTGTGTACCAATTTCGCAGTGTGGATCCATCACCTCTACCTCCGATCCCACTGGTCGCCTGACCTTGCCTCGTGTTCCCCTCTAAAATATTAATTTAATATATGTTAGTTCTCTTTGTGACTCGGGCCTGACCGTTACATTTACTTCTTCCTCTTGTTCTGTGCAGGATCCACGGACGGGTCGGAAAGTTGGACTAGGTCGTAAAGCAGGGGGACTTTATCAGCTGGATCACCTTCAGGCTCCTACTTCCACTTCGTCAGCTCTGTCTGTCACCTCTGACGCCGACTTGTGGCACAGAAGGTTAGGTCATATATCCAGTGATCGACTCCAAAGCGCTTTTCGCTCTGGCACTTTGGGTCGGGTGTTTTTCTCTCTTCTCTCTGTCTGCATTGGTTGTAGCTTAGCAAAGCACCTAGCTCTTCCTTTTTCTGCTAGTGCTTTCCTTTCCAACGCCCCTTTCGATCTCGTGCACTCTGACGTATGGGGTCCTGCTCCAGTTGCCTTATTTACTGGTTTTTTTGTATTATGTGAGCTTCATAGATTATTACTCCCGCTGCACTTGGGTTTATCTCATGCGTCGCCGCTCTGAGATTTCTCATATTTACAGGACCTTCAGTACTATGCTTCACACCCAGTTTGGTCGGTGTATTAAGACCTTTCGGTCTGACTGTGCTCAGGAGTATCTCTTATCTGAGATGCGTAAGATCCTTCAGACTCATGACACTCTTCACTAACAGTCGTGCTCCTACACCCATGAACAAAACGGAGTCGTCGAACGCAAACATCGCCATGTCCTCGAGACAGCGCGAGCTCTACTTCTATCTGCTTCTGTTCCACATTCTTACTGGGCCGAGGCTGTTCTAACCGCCGTTCACCTTATCAACATCACTCCGTCCTCTACCCTTTCTAGTTTTACACCGTACGAGCAGCTTTACTCCACACCCCCGGACTACTCTCTTCTTCGTATCTTTGGGTGTACGTGTTTTGTCCTCCTCTCTCTCCATGAGCACACTAAACTCTCTGCTAGATCTGTTAGGTGTATTCACTTGGGGCTCAATCGGAGTCACAAGGGCTATTGGTGCTACGATCTCTTGGCTCGCTGGATCCATATCTCTCGTCACGTTTCCTTTATTGAAGATGTCATATATTTTTCCACTGAATCCCAGGATCTTCCCTCATCACCTGTGCCACCCTCTATGCCTCCACCCCCTCTTACCATCATTTTCCTACCTTTCTATCTTGCTCCCACTCCCACGGCTATGCCCTTCCCGGTTGACTTTCCCCTACCTTCCTCACCTCCACCTCCCCCGTCTCCGCCACCTTCCTCGCCACCTACACCTACACCGCCACCTCCCCCTCCCCCTCCCTCGTCTCCCCCACTACCTCCACCACCACTACCACCTGTCATACGTGTCTACGTTCGTCGCTCCACAGTCTCTTCCACCGAGATTGTCTCCACTGATACTTCTTTGCCTACAGCTGCTCCTACCTCTCCGGCCGAGGATCCTGGCCCTGTTCAGCACTACCCTGTGCGACTACCCTGTGCGCGAACATCACCTTCCTGACAGATATGACTACTTTCCCAACAAGTTTGGCTACTCTGCCTTTACCTCTGACATTTCTGACCTCTCTGGCTACTCTGCTATTGCCTCCTACTCTCCGTCTTACCAGGCTTTTCTTACTACCCTTCACACCCATCGGGAGCCCTAGTCGTACCGAGAGGCAGCTTTACACCCAGAGTGGTGGCAGGCTATATCAGTGGAGCTTGAGGCTTTTTAGCGGACCCAGACATGAGATTTGGTTCCTTGTCTCTCAGGCGTGGTGCCTGTCAGATGCAAGTGGATATTCAAGGTAAAGACTCGACCTGACAAACCCGCCTTGTTGCTCGTGGCTTTTTCCAGGAGTATAGGATTGACTATGAGGCGACGTTTGCTCGGATGACTACTGTGCACACCCTCTTAGCTGTGGCAGCAGTTCGAGGGTGGTCTATCCATCAGATGGATGTCACCAATGCATTTCTTCACGATGACCTCTTCGAGGAGGTATACATGGCTCCTCCTTCGGGCGTTCCTGTTCCTTCAGGGCACGTTTGCCGTTTGCGTCGGGCTATCTATGAGTTCAAATGAGTACCTCAGGCATTGTTTGAGTGATTTCGCAGTTTTGTAGAGAGATACTCTGACTATGCTCTGTTCACCCGCTCCTCCAGTCAGGGTATTGTTGTGCTGCTTCTGTATGTGGATGATATGATCATCATCGGGGATGACAATGCTACCATCGCATCCCTTCAGTGTTACCTCCAGAGTCAGTTCGAGATGAAAGATCTAGGCCCTCTCCGATACTTTCTTGGCCTTGAGATTGCCCGGTCAGCTCGAGGATTGTTGATCTCCCAGCAGAAGTACATCTCCGATATTTTTTTGCTAAGGCTGCTCTCACTGACTCTCGTACTGCTAACACGCCCATGGAGCTCAACTTGAAGATCCTCTTTACAGATGGTGAGCCTCTCCAGGATATTTCTCGTTACCAGCGGCTGGTTGGGATGCTCGTTTATCTCACCATGACTAGGCCTGACATTGCCCATGCTGTTGGAATTGTCAGCCAGTTCGTCCAGGCTCCTCGCTCGATTCACTTTACAGCGGTCCTTTGGATTATTCGGTATCTCCGCGGCACTGTCACTCGTTCGCTACTATGTCCCTCCACATCTCCACTGGTTCTGCGTGCTTATTCCGATGCAGATTAGGCTGGAGATGTTGCTACCCACCGCTTTACCACCGGCTACTGTGTGTTCCTTGGTGATTCCCTCATTTTTTGGCGTAGCAAGAAACAGGAGTCTGTTGCACGCTCCAGCACCGAAGCCGAATACCGGGCTATGGCTTCCATCACTGCAGAGATTGTCTGGCTTCGCGCCTTCTACTCGACTTGGGAGTTAGGATTTCTGGGGCTACATCTTTATTCTGTGACAACCGGAATGCTATTCAGATTGCTAGCAACCCGGTTTTCCATGAGCGGACCAAACACATCGAGGTCGACTGTCATTATGTTCGGCAGGAGTTTCTTGCAAACATCATCTCCTTGCCGTTCATTCCCTCGATGGAGCAGACTGCTTATTTTCTCACAAAGCCCCTGACGATTGCCCGATTTTGTCATTTTATAAGCAAACTCTCGGTACATGATTCACCGTAAGTTTGAGGGGGAGTGTTAATGTATATACCGGGTCGGGTTCTATGTACAGTCGGGTCAGGTTGCTCGTGTATTCATGTACATATATATTGGGCTTCAGTCCCTCAATAGAGAGCATCTCATTCTCTCCAAACCCTAGCCATCATCTCCTAACAGGATAATAGCTACCAACTTAAAAGAAAGAAAATGAAGAAGCAATAAAGATAATCTATGTACTTAAAATGACTACGTGGCATAGGACGCTCGTACCTTACTTCACATGGCACTTAGCTTTCATGTAACCCTGTGATAGCAAGGGTTGCCTCCAATTTTAAGTAGTATACCCTTGAATTGATATTGTCTCTCTCCACTCCATCCCTGTTTTCTGCCGAATGTACGTGCTGGGTTTCACTTTTTATAAATTTACACACTCCCCCTTTTAACTCTACTGCTGAACCTCTACCACATTACTTCATTTAGATATCCCTCGTCTTATCTCACTCACTAGCGACTGTCGATATCTATTAATGTTAGGTGTGCTCCCTTGGTCATATTTACCCTCTTCTAGATTGGCATTTACTCATTGATTTCACCCTTGTTTCTGGTCTCCTTTTCGCAACATCATACATTCTTGCAGCCATATTTCATCCAACTTTGCTGAAGTTTTGGCACATTAAAAGCCCCTGATGTGATTAAGGCTATTGGTAGTTCTTAACCATGCAATTCAATGTCTGAAGAGCTTGCTGCCCTTTAGTGCACTCACTCTTCGTAGTCATATTTTATACAGGACCACTTAGAATTGCGTATATAGCTATGGTAATTTAGAATAAATCGTTTTCTTGTTCCCCATTTATACTTACCTAAGGTCCATGGAAATATTGGTGGGCAATAGTGTGACTTGAATTTTTCCCTAGGTTGTTATGCTGATTGGAAGTCTTACGGCTTTCTTTCTTCAACTATCCACTTCTACATAAATCTTTCTGCGCTGAAATGGTGTTCTTTCCACACATTTTCTCATTCTATTATTGTGTTAAGTTGCACCTCCATTATTATCGTGAAATGTTTGATCCATATAAGCATATATTTTTTAGGTTGTTTCTTATTGAAGCTAAAAGTTGTAAAACTTTACTTTTCCTTAGTCAATCCTTGCCTATTGATTTTGAAGCAGGTTTTATAAGTATGGACTGTGGAGGTACAGAGAAGTATACAGATGATCTTGGGCTTGAGTGGGTTCCAGACGATCAAATTCACTATGGTGGAACTGCTAAGGTATCCATTCCAAGTGAAAATCATAAGCAATATACGACAGTACGATACTTCCCTGCGGATAACAGAAAGTATTGCTATACAATGAATGTGACGGCCAGATCTAGGTACCTAGTAAGAGCAAGCTTCTTGTATGGGAACTTTGACAACAGTAATGTTTATCCAAAATTTGACCTCTCTCTTGGGGCAACTCATTGGTCAACCATTGTCATTGCTGATGCAAATGACATAGAAGTTCACGAGTTGATTATGCTTGCTTCTCTACCTACGATTAGTGTGTGTCTATCTAATGCTACTACCGGGCAGCCATTTATAACTACCCTCGAGCTTCGTCAGTTTAATGGATCTCTCTATTACACAACATTTGAAACACAGTTCTTTCTCAGCCTCTCTGCAAGAATAAACTTTGGTGCAGAGAACAATGACTCAGTGAGGTATGCATTATATTCTATTGTCAGATTGTTCGTGTTATATTTTCTTAATTACTGTACATGTTCCTTATAAAATCAAAATGAGTTTAGAAGACTAATATAGTTTGAATGTTCATATCAGATAGATGTTTTACCATCATTTTGTTTGAGGAACTGGCTTGGTACTTGTTACTGTAAACAATGCTCATTGTTAAATTGTTGATGCTTATTTGCTAGTTGGAAGATACGGATACAGCTCATAAATGTCTGCATCCTGTTCTATCCATAATTTGTCTTGGTTGTTACCGAAACATGTGTTGGAGTGAAGAGTGTCATTCATGCAATAAATTACCTGGAGTACAAACACATAAAAGGGTTCATCTATTTAATCTATGATGGGACCTTGAATCCAAGCTCAATTTCCTTCCTTAATTATTTCTTTAAATTTAGTCCCTTAGGACCTGTCATTATTTCATTTTAAGAGTTTTTTTTGTGCAACATAATAATCCGCAAATAGGGTATATATATGTTTTTTTGGTTGGCCTTTTAGAAATAGGTTTGTGTTAGTATTGTTGTCTAGGGGCTTTTAAAAGCTATGCACGTAACGTCTCGTGATGAGATTCTGTTACATGAAGTAGACTAAGACAGCGTGGTATAGTGTGGGAATCTCATCCGACTGAGACAGTGCATCATGGTGTTAAGGGACCCACACTTAAGCCTTCCGGTGCATATCATAGTTCGTCCAGGTAAAGGATTTATCTTCTATGTAAAGCTATGAGCAACTGCGATTTGAATAGAGATTGAAGGTGAAACCACTGAAGGGCATCAAAGACGTTCTAGCAAGTGTTGCCTCCATGATGCAAAACGATGCAGGTGGACAGGAAATCAGTAGGTTAATTGTGCTAGCATTGCTTCACTATAAATTAAAAGTTTCAGGCAGGTAATTTAGTTCAAGCCATCAGTAGGGAATAATGGGTTTTAAAAGAAACTACTAGTATCGGGCAGTCCGATCTTGACTCCCAGAATTAAAATAAACAATACTTAAATTAAGCGGCAAGAGTCCGTCCCGCAATATCGAGAACTAATGAACTTAACAGGCAGGTGGGGGCGCACAATCTCATGATGGTGGACAACAGTTGGCACAGATAAGATGCTGGAGACCCGATTAATAGAATTACCGGGAATACCCTACCGGGAAGAGACACACGTACCTACTGAGGATCACGTTTGGCCTTAGGAACCCGAATCGAGCAGGAACTCTGAAAATGATGATCAAATATCCGGGGAGACGTCAACATCCTCAATCGAACCCGTGATCAGTGTCCGGGTCAGCCGTCAGCGCCCTCAATCGAACTCGTGATCAGCGTCCGGGTCAGCCTTTAGCGCCCTCAATCGAACCCGTGATCAGCGTCCGAGTCAACCGAGGATGATGGAATCGGGGTCACGGGTTTGGAACAGTGTGGGATTGGGTTGGGTCGGGGTTGGTTGCGAGGCTGAGGGAGGAGGAGGGATGGGCAGAGGGGAGGTTGGAGGGGCGCGGGGCTACAGAGGAGTCGGGGTGGTGCGGGTTGGGCAGAGGAGAGGAGGCAGGGGTGGTCGGGCGTGGGCCGCAAGGAGGAGGGAGACGGAAGGTGGAGAGGGAGGCGGGGTGGTCGGGCACGGGTCGTGAGGAGGAGCGGCGGGTCTGGACGTGGGCTGTGGGGAGGGGAGGCGGGGGTCGGGGTCGGGCTGGGACAGGGGGGGAAAAGGGAAAGGAGGAGGTGGGTCGGTGACTGGGCACGGGGCAAGAAGAGGGAGAGGTGAGGTCGGGTTGGGTCGGGCAGGGAGGCGGGCTACAGGGCAGGGAAGAGGAGGGGTCGGCCGGGGCTGTAGTGCGGGGAGGGGAGGGGGCTGGAGCGCGGGGAAAGGGGAGGAGGGATGGGGCTTGGGAGGAGTGGGGGGGGATCGGGTTTTTGGCGGGCACGAGCAGGGTGTAGGGAGGAGGGGTGGGTGGCACTGGGGTGTGGACGGAGAGAAAGGGGAGAGATGAGAGACGGGGAAGAGAGGTGATGGGAAGATGGGAGGTAAAACAGACTAGGGTTTCACACCTCTAGTTTTGACCTAGGGTTTCACACACCTAGGGTTAGAGTTAGGGTTTCACACGCCTTGCCCTTAGTCTCTCAACACAAAGTGGAGGAAACCAAAAATTTTATTTCATTATTCAGTGCCTACAATGGAACAAGGGGGGCCCTTTATATAGGCTTACAATGACTAGCCCAAATAGCCGACAGGCGAGGTGGGACTAAACTCAAAGCAGGAAATAATAAAAGACAAAATAAACGCAAACAACTGTAGTCGGATCTGCTTCGTCGATCACAACCACAAGCTCAGATGGCGTCTCCTGCATTGGTACACGCGCCACGGGTTCGACTCGATGTAGATGTCCGCATCACTCCAATTTTCCGAGAGATAAATAGAGATAGAGAAAGAGTTAAGGTAGGGTCTCCTCTAGGCTGAGGTGCAGAGAGGTTTTTCCTCTGGGTTGAGAGGGTAAAGTCTCTGCATATTGGGTTTCCTCTTGCTTTGTTTTTTATCAAGTTCTTCTCTACAAGGTTCAAAATTTCCATTTCGACCATGTTGACAAATAGTCCCACATCGGTGAGGGAGGCACCCATCACCCGCTTAATATACCCCCTTTGGACCTCCCCTTACAACCCGGGTTTTGGGGTGTAAGAATATCTAACATGGTATCAGAGTCGCCCATCTCCTGCTCCTGCTCCCGCTCTGGGTGCTTTCTATCGATCATGCCTTGCCACGTGTGCTCCGCGTGAGGGGAAGTGTTGACAAATAGTCTCACATTAGGGGAGGCACCCATCACCCGCTTAATATAGCCCTGTGGACCTCCCCTTACAACCCGAGTTTTGGGGTGTGAGGATATCTAACAGACCAATATTTCGACACTATGGATATGGAAATATTTCGTGGAAATATTTCAACCGTGTAAATATTGCATTTTTATAGAAATTGTGAAAATATTAATTTTTTAATAGATTTTTTTCAGTGAAACTCTGGATAGCCATAAATCTAGAATAGGTACACAATTTGGAACAATTAAATTACAATTCTACACCCTCTTGGGTGTGGATTTCTACATAGCTTGTATCTCGAGGCGGTTGACGGAGGTGATGTTTGGGAGGCGGGCGGAGGCGATCGGAAGTCGAGCGGCGGCGTTCGGGAGGCGAGCGGATCTGCGCTCTAGGGATGTGGGATGGAGAGATAATGGATGGCGACTGGGAGACCCTAGGGGGAGTGATTCTCGTCGTCCGAGACAGCTTCGTAAAGACGAACCGGGAGATCTAGGGTAGAGAAGGTTTGATTCCTCTCACAGATCTTCTTGGAATGATCTTTTTCCTCGGTACCAGGGCGGAGATCGCCATTATGGGGGAGGATCTCTTCACTTTTCGAAGCAACCGGTGGGAACAGGCAGGGGCTTTGGTGAGATACGTCGTCCCACATACGCTGAGGTCACCAGATCTACCCGTAATCATCCACTGCGTTCAGATTTCTACCGCCCTGTCTCCTCAGCAGTAGATCCGTGGGCCCAGAGGATCAGATCTTACAATCAACCCAAAGCGTCGCCATTAAAACCTGCTGGACCCCTTAATGGTGGAGGTTCCCCTAAGAGAGGAAACAGAGAGGCCTTCTGTTTCCGCTGTAGGGGGAAGGGGCATCTTCAAGCGAGCTGATGCAGGCACCAATAAGGCACACTACAATCCTAAGCCCCTTTAGGGTTTTCTTTGGTCAAGAACTAGGGTTTAGTTATCAATATAGCACTATATGCCTCAAAAGGACAGCAATCAAGAGTTATTCCACGTAGAATTAAGGGCCTATGTAATCAATTATAAGGCAGATTTCAGATCTCACAATAAGATGCAATATTATCACATTGACCAAAATTCAGCATATAAAAGGATTAATTCGCAGCAGTAAATATTGAAATAAAACAATAGGCTTGCATCAGATTTTCATAAAGAAAAGGCCTACAGATGCTTGCTAGGGTTACCGACAGACGAGAGATGGCAATTATATTAAATGGCAAACGTTATGGCTTCAACTAATAATAAAATAGGGCGAATAGGGCTGCGATGCGGAGCGGAGGCAATGGAAACGGATGAAAAATGGTGCGGATGCGAAGGGAAAGATAAGAAAAGAAAAGATACTGCCTGGGTTTTCCCGCCGTGGGTCGATTGCGAGGACGCGCCGATGATCCCGCACACGGAGCAAGGCCGGACGTCGGGAGAAGCCGGAACCTTCGGAAAAACTGCACCAAGGCCTTCACGAGGCGAAGTCGTGGAAGCGGCGATGATCGGGGACAAGAGTCTCACCCGGAAGCACTCACGAAGAGGCACAAGTTTCAGCAATTCTTCAAATCTGAATTCTCTTTTCTTTCTTCATCTTTTGTAGACTAGGGTTTTGTTTTTGGATGGCTAAGATCAAAGGGAATTAGGGTTTGATGGTGTGGATGCAAGTGGCCACGAAAGGCAATGACAAGAGAGAGAAACAAGGGAGAGAAGAGAGAGAGGAGAGAGGGAACGGACAAGGGAGGAGCCGGCCTTGGGATCCGCGCGGAAGAGAGGCCGGTCGGTTGGTTTCACGGGAAAAGAGAAGGGAGGGGGCGGTAATCTCAATAGAAGACTATTGGGCTTAAGATAAGCCCATTTAAAACCCTATGAAGCCCATAACTTGCCACGTCATCAAAATGGTGTTATTTCGCCATCTAACCGTCGGTTTCGAGATCTAATCTCGTCCGTCGGTGCCCCGCAAACACATACACCCATAATTTTATTAATATCATACTGAAACTCACCCGAGAAGACCCGGATTCAATCCGAAAAGCCCTCGGATGAGATCATGGACATCCCCCATGAACTGGGCAAGAACAGAAATAAAACTAAATGCTGAAATAAGGCCAAAAACAGGGAAAAATGGCCAAAAACTGAAATAACGACTAACAAATCCCATACGACTAATGTCATCCAAGCATAAAAATAAAACGACTGAAATAAACGGTCTCTGGGGATGACTGAAGATGCGGCGACGAACTAAAGGTGCTGATCAGGTCTGCATCACGAGCTGTAGAAACGGGGTCATTTGCTTTGGCTGTAGAGGGATAGGCCACCGCATGGCTAACTGTCCATCCCGTAGGAGAGGTCTTGTTAGAGGCTCTTCGTCTTAACCTCCTCCATCCCCGCCTCCCTTGAATCCCTCGTCCTGCGAAATCATAGACTTCAACCAGGAGGTTCTTGACTCTTTATTCAACCTTAGATGGTGTGCCATCTGTAAGGTGGTACAGGGTTTGGGTTCGCCTGCCTCCCTGTCTAGCTGTTTCTCCAGGGCCTGGGGGTCGAATTGGCCGTGGAGAACGAGGATGCTAGAGGTCGATGAATTTTTGGTGGAATTCCCATCCAAGGCGGGTCTGTCGGATGCTTTGAAGCAGAGTTTTTTCAACTTTGGTGAGCTTTCTGTCAAATTTTTCCCCTGGTCAGTTGACAACCATGCGATAGGTTCTAGGGTCTTTCGAAATATCAAACTCTTCATTGGCGGACTCCCTTGTCATGCCTGGAGTCTGGAGTCGATTAGAGGTGTCTTGAAAAACTTTGGGGAAGTCCTTAGCTTGGCTAGAGATTGGGAATCGGCGGAAGACCTTAGGGAGGCGGAAGTGACCATCAGCACCCACAGACCCGGAGACATCCCGGCCTCTCTCACTTGCAGGCTGGGAAATCGCTATTACGAGCTCCAGATTCGTACGTTGCCAGAAGCAGAGACCTCAGGTGATAGATTCTTTCGGGAGATGAAAGAGCCTCGAGTCAGGCAGTCTGGCGAGATATCCCCGAGTCATATCATTCCGAATCGTGAAATGCAGGAGGTAGAAGGTAACCCAATCAATCCTGCTGACTCTCTAATTGCGGAGAATAATGGGTGGAATGGCTTCCTCTCTTCAATTAATGAGGGTCATGTCGGGTGTTTGAACTTGAACCTAAACTTTGCTAAAGAATCTAATCATGAAGAGGACGATTATCGCACCAAAAACATTGCTGATGATTTAATCGACTCTCTGTTTGATAATGTAGAACAGATCTTGGAAGCCAATATTGCTAATATGAACATCATGGACCAGGATATAAATCGGGTTAACGATTCGCAAAAGGGCAGGTTTGAAACTCTTACTGATCCTGTCTTAGCCACTAACGATTCTCAGAATGTGGATTGGCAGGTCAAAGGGGATCTGCCTGAGGACCAAACCCGAAGAACCTCCCAACAAACAGCAGTTTTGGAAACAAACCAGAAATCCTCTGTTCGCAGGAGCCAGAGACAGATCATGAAAGCTTTTGACAAGACCTACCAGAGGGGAAAACATAACTTTTTGGGGACACACCTGAAGAAGATGGTGGAGAAGAGTTCTGATGATGAACTACACTCTCTTCTCTCCTTCCTAGACCAAGATACGGTGGTCGCGCTGGCTGGTGAATGTGGTATCGCGATAGATAAGGAGAGTTTTGATCCTGCTCTTTTTGTAAAGACATTGAGAGAGATGGAACTGGAGAGGGTTCCATCCTCTGCTTGAAGTTAGTTATTGTCTGTTCTTGTCTCTGTGTTTCCAGTTTCTTCGATGAGATTACTGTCTTGGAACATTAGGGGTCTGGGAGCCCTAGAGAAAAGGAAATCAGTAAACCTTTACGTTAACTCTCAGAAACTAGATATCATTTGTCTGCAGGAGACCAAATGCATGAACCCCAATCAGAACTTTCTTCGTTCCTTAGGTGGTAACAGAATCTCGAAATGGGAATGGATTGATGCTGTAGGCACTGCAGGGGGGTTGATCACAGGGTGGAGAGAACAAGACCTCAGTCTGCTTGATCTGTTTAAAGGAGTTTTTTGTTTAACGGTGGTTCTGAAATCCACCCATTCCGATGATATTTGTGTGGTGACTAATGTTTATGGTCCTACTGACTACATGCTTCGGCCAAACCTATGGAAGGAGCTTCGCGACATCCGACAGAGGTTTACAGGCCCTTGGGTTATTGGGGGAGATTTCAATGTTACTCGTTTTTCTTTCGAGAGGAGCGGAGCTATAGGCAATCGCCTGGACATGCAAGATTTTGCGGAGGTGGTTCGAGATCTTTCTCTTCTGGATTTACCCCTAAACAACAGGAACTTCACGTGGAATAACAAGAGGGATTCTCCCATTTTTGCCAAACTCGATCGATTCTTGATCTCAGATGATTTTGATTCTCGATACCCGAAAGTGACTCAGAATGGTCTAACAGCCTTTATTTCAGACCATGTCCCTATCTTACTAGATTCTCATTCGGATAGAGCTCAACCGAGTAAACTATTTCGATTCGAGGCGATGTGGCTGGAGGAGAAGGATTTTCCAGATCTTGTCAAGACTTGGTGGGCTGAAACTGGGGATAATTCTAGCTCCGCTAGAAACTGGAATGCGAAGACGCGTCATTTGAAGAAGAAAATCAAATCGTGGGAGCACAATACGTTTGGGAATGTGATGGTTAAGAAGAAGGAGCTCTTAATTAAGATGGGGAATCTTGAAGGTAAGGAGGAGAGAGATTCTCTTACTGACTCTGAGAAACGCCAATTATTGGCTTGGAAAGAGGAGCTCAGCGCAACGCTGGTCAAAGAAGAGGTGATGTGGAAACAGCGGTCTAGAGACAAATGGATTAAACTGGGAGACAGCAATACCTCTTACTTCCATAAGGTCGCGAATAGTGGGAGACGTCGAAACGCCACTCTGTCCATTAGAGATGGAGACAAGCTATGGACGACGCAGAGAGACATCACACACAGGGTTTCCGAGCATTTCCAGAGATATTTCGCGAGGAATGGGATTGAGAGAACCACTATTGACTGGGACGGGCTGGATATGCTCAAGCTTGAGAACGCGGACGATCTTAACAAACCCTTCTCGGAAGCGGAATGTAAGCAAGTTGTCTTTGACATGAAAGCGGACGGAGCGCCAGGTCCGGATGGTCTTCCCATGCTTTTCTACCAGCGTTTCTGGGATATGATTAAAGATGATTTGTGTCGGCTCCTCTTTGACTTCTTTCAGCACAAGATTTCTCTTCATAGCCTGAATTATGCTTGGGTTACTTTGATCCCGAAGAAAGAAGGTGCGGAAACCATCAGCGACTACAGACCTATCAGTCTAGCTAACTGCATCTATAAGATAATCACAAAGATCCTGGCTAATCGCATGGTGACCAAGATTGACGACATTATTAACAAAAAACCAAACGGCCTTCATCAAGGGTAGGCTGATCTTAGACAGCGTGGCAACAACTCAAGAGTTGATCTACCACATCAAGGAGCATAAAGAGGAAGGTATCATTCTGAAGATTGACTTTGAGAAAGCGTTCGATAGACTGCACTGGAGCTTCATTTTAAACACCCTCAGAGCAAAAGGTTTATCGGATAATTGGATTAGATGGATTTGGAATTGCCTTTTCACTTCCACCCTTTCCTGCTTAGTGAACGGTCAAATAGGTAAACAGTTTAAGACGGGCAGAGGAGTTAAACAGGGCTATTCACTCTCCCCCTTTCTCTTCATTCTGGCTATGGATGTCTTCGATGCCATGATCAGAAGGGTGGAAAACAGAGGATTTTTAACAGGCATTGGTGAATCTAACTGGAAAACAGCGAATCTGCACTTTGCGGATGACACGATTATTTTTTGTGCAGCGAAGAAGGAGCAAGTCAATATGCTGAAGATTCTGCTCTACTCACTAGAGATTGTTTCAGGTCTGAAGGTTAACTTCTCGAAGACCTCTCTTTTCTATATAGGGGATAATGAGTCTCTAGCGACAACTCTTGCTACAGTGCTAAACTGCCGTAAAGATTCCCTCCCTACGAAATACCTAGGCTTACCTCTGAACAATAATAGACTTAAGAAGAACGACTGGTACAAGGTGATAGAGAAGATGGATATCAGATTGGCAGGGTGGAAAGGCAAAAATCTATCCCTGGGAGGCAGGCTTACTCTGATTAATGCAGTCCTAACAATGATCCCATCTTACCATATCTCTTTCTACCTCATGCCGAAGTGGGTCATTACGAAGATCGACTCGATCAGGAGTAAATTCCTGTGGAAGGGTGTAGATAACAACCTGAAAACCTATCACCTGGCTAAATGGGGAAATGTCTGCAAGTCGAAGGAGGAAGGAGGGCTGGGTGTTATTAACCTTGCAGATCATAACAAAGCCCTTCTGGGTAAATGGTGGTGGAGGCTCCAAAATGATCAAGGCGATAACTGGAGCTCGGTGATCCGAGGCCGATACTTCAAGAGATTCAAGCCGCTGCAGGTTAGAAGCAGATCATCTGGGAAAGTCTCCCCTTTTTGGAAAGGGATTCAGAAAATTAGCCATATTTATAAATGTGGGATGAATCTGAGGGTGAGGAATGGTAAATCGATCAGTTTCTGGGAGGATAGAT
The DNA here is from genome assembly GCA_947650365.1 of Chamaelirium japonicum. Taxonomy (NCBI): domain Eukaryota; kingdom Viridiplantae; phylum Streptophyta; class Magnoliopsida; order Liliales; family Melanthiaceae; genus Chamaelirium; species Chamaelirium japonicum. The sequence continues at coordinate 69,159,827 of OX393554.1, forward strand.
GGCTGGTGGAGGGTCAACTTAAAGACTGGTACCCAGATCTCTATGAGCTGGCGTGGAACAAGAAAGCGTCGGTTCGATCTCAATGCTTAGTTATGAATAATATCACCACCTGGGATATTAAATTTCGTCGAGCTATCCCGATTTTCCTACAATTCCAAGTGAGGGAGCTGATGGATCTTCTTCAACTCATTTCGATTAATGAAGCTGAGGATGAGGCCACATGGCGACTGGCGTCTTCAGATAAATTCTCCACCAAGTCTTTATACAATTTTATTAACAAGGGAGGTGTGATTTGCCCAGTGGCTGGTGCCTTGTGGAAGACTAAGGTCCCACTTAAGATTCGTATTTTCATGTGGTTGACGATCAAGAAGAAGTTGTTGACCAAAACCAACCTCCTTCGTCGTGGCAATCAGAGCATTACAGACACATCTTGTGTCCTCTGCGGGCATGGCCGTGAAGATGTCAACCACCTTTTTCTCCATTGTCCTTTCTCTAGAGTGATATGGGATCACCTGAGAAAAGGCTGAATATCAGAGGTACGCCAGGGTCAGTCTTCTCTTTGTGGACAGTCTGGAGAGAGAAAAGAGTTAAGCGTAGGTTACGCCACTGCTGGGACATGGTGGTCATGGCTGTTTGCTGGAGCATTTGGATGGAGCGGAATAGTAGGATCTTTAGACAAAAGAGTTCCGACTCTGAAGTGGTCAAGAACTCGGTGAAGATGCGGCTTAACCAGTGGAAAGTAGTTTTGCAGGGGAAGAGATTGGATCAAATAGATAACATTATTTGTAATCTCTTTTGATTTTGTTTTTTTATTTCTTGCCTCGCCTTTGGGGTTTCTTGTAACCTGTTACTCGTTTTATTTTAATGCACTGGTAGGGGTCTAGGCCGAACCCCCCCTCATTCACTGAGAGGGATTTCTCAAAAAAAACATAGCTTGTATCTCTATGCATGTTGTGCAGATGCATAATAGTCCAAACATTGAAAAGGTGAAATTTTGTTTTATCACAAGTAAAATATGATCATATAAAGTTATTGATCTACACATACAAGATTGATTGTGTATTATGCATGATATTTGTTGCAATAGGTAGAATTAGAATGGTATGGTCACATTAAGCCATTGCTTTTAGCAAGGATCATCCAATTTGACAAATTATTCAAAATGTTTCTTTCATTTAAATGATGAATAAATTTTAACTAATATATGTCCTCCATATCTCCATTGATCTTGTCCAACCCCCATGGCCACTACTATGCAACACCCGGTAATAGTATGGCTTTTGCTTTAGCCCGACTTTTTGTCAAAAAACTGAAAATCGTGATTCTGAATTTTGGCTAAGGCTGAAGGAAAAAAGAATTCTTGTGAAAGAAATTTTCTATTGATTCAAAATATTTCATGTCTTTGGATTTTTAAGTTGATCTTTGATGGGGACCGAGCCCAGGCCCGCACGACTTCCAAAGCCCAAATCAGTCGTCACGCATCTCGAGGCATAGTTAGGGATAAAAAAAATCATTTTCGGATGGGATATTTATGGTAATTTTAAAATTCAGTTTTAGATGAGATTTGGTTGGATTCCAATCTCTTTAAGTAATGAAAAATCTATCTTTTATTAGGTTTGAATTTTATGGCTATCTTTGATTAGGTGTAATTTGATAAGAAATAAATCTATTTGAATTTATTAGCACTTATCTTCTTTGATATTTTTGTTAGCCTATAAAAAGGCCACCGATGTAACCATGAGGATCAGTGAATTATTATGAAAAGAACGATGATTGCTTGCTAGTTTTGTTAGGGTTTCCTGGATAGGAATCCATTAGAGGTGGATTCCTCAAATCCGATGTACTCCGGATCTCCCCCCTCTTCTTCTCTTCTCCCACCTGAGTACCTCTCTCAAAAACTAATTCCCGTTGTGCGAGCACTATCGACGGCTGCCCCTTGTTTCTCTCGCTTAGATTTCAACAGGCCACCATTGTTACCCAGAATTTGCAGGACGGATCTGTGATGCGAAAATTGTTTCGAGAGATTAGCTACTCCGATCGACCTCATTCCAGATTTTTTGAAAGAGCAACGAAGCTCCCTAAATCCTGTCAAAATTTCATGATGATTTGACCAGTGGATGTTGACTGGTCTTCATTTGATCGAGCCTCGGCCGTTCTTTCTGCACTGCAACGAGGTACTACAAAATCCTAAACCTTCCAACTTCCATAACTTTTGATCTGCTCAACTGATTCCGATGACCCAACTATGCCATCCATGGATTAACCTATCCACCATAAAAAAACTGCTTTGACTGTTTTATCCCTACTGCCCTAGAGCGAGCCTTTTTTTAGATATGTTTTGAGGGTATTTTTTTTTATTCTTGCAAGACCCCCCTTGTCCTGCATCAGTTTGGTATGAGAACGAGACGTCAACATGTCCTACCATGATGATCGATCTTGTGATAGCCCTCTACCAATTCGTACCAAGCTTTTGATCGATTCATTGTATCTACAAGACCTTCTCCGATATCTGCTTGGGAAGAAAATAAATTTATGAAATTGCTAAAAAGGCATTCGCCATGAATCTTCCGATTGAGCCATTTAGACAGTTCTTTCTGCAATACCCCCCTGGTTGGACTCCACAAGAAAGATACAGTTATGTTCTCAAGGTGCTTGATAAAATTTAATTTGAATGGGAGCAACTAAAGATCCAAGCACAAGCTTGCCTCCAACAACAACAGTTTGATCAGTAGCTTGTAGAATGGCAAGCCAGATGGGAATGTTCTTGTGATAATCTATGTGCGTTGGTCAACAATCGTGTTATTTCAGATGTCTTTCCACCGGTGGTGATCCCTGAGGAGAGTCCACCCTCTGACGAGCTTTCTCCAATAGTGCCTCCAATTCTAGTGGAGTCTTCGTCTTTCCTACAATGGAGCTTCAGTCTTTACATTTGCTTTCTGTGGATCACTAGCCGAGCTGTTCTTGGGTGTCGACGTCAGCAAACTGCCCTCGATGGTTGACTTCATCGGACTAGATCTTCCACCCCAGGCTCAGGTACTCTTCCTAACTCACTTGGGCATTGTCTATTCTATGCCAGTTCATCAGCCCACCCAAGTGATCACTGTCAGCAGCTTGTGCTGCTACTGTAATGACTTCGGGCCCATGCTCGACAGCTGTCAGCAACAACTTCTTCGCATGGGACCCATGAGTTGACTACGGTGTGACGTACTCACATCTACTGGGCATACATCAACTCTAGATGCCAGCAAGATGTTATGGAGACTTCCCAGGTCCAGACGGTCTCGACTACTTCTTCGACTTCACAGAACTCGTGGATGAGTTCTTTCTAAGTTGGGGGATTGATCCCTGAATTTGGTGTAAAAAATAGCAAAATCTTGACCAATTTTATATTCTTATACAATCATGTTATAAATTATAAAACTACAAGCAAATTAATTGAAAGAAATCTAAGACATACCATTTTTGAATTTTTTGGGCAAGAAATCTTTTGATCCGATCGATTGGATGATTTTTTCGTTTATTTGATCTCAAATTTCGAAGGAAAATAACGTCGAAGAAGTCAAACATAGCAATTTTGTCTACCGAAATGACCTTTATATCTCGAGTTGCTCGACATTCAAATGAAATTTTGGAGAAATTTCAGCATATTTACATTTTATCTGAAATTGCAGCTAAACTTCAAGAGAATGCTGCAAAATTCATTTTGAATAATTATGCCCCTAAGTAGGAGGATGTTTGGGTGGGTCCGTGGGAGATGCACCTTTAGCTCTTTATTCCTAGATTTATATACTCTCTAGCCAGGAGTAAACATGCTAAAATCCATTCTTAGATTGTTCTTTTTGACTCTATCACTGTTTGAAGATGGGTTTCAACAATTGAATTCGGGACAATCTCTCTACTCAGCTTAATGATTTTGTGAATATTATTAAAATTTCTTTCTCTTTGTCAGCAAGGTCTGGCACAATTTACTGGCAATTCTCATCCTCATCCTCAGGAGTTTTACAATGAACTTCTTTTATAAGGTCTCAATCATAGTGATTCGGCGTGCCCAACATCCAAGAGCCTCTGGAAGTCCAAAACTCCATTCAGGACAAGAATCTTCACGTGGTTTTCCTTTACTCCCTTCCTTTTTCTATGGTTACCCTGAATCAGTACCAAGTTAAGTTGAACTGGAATCAGTGTACCAAGTAAAGCCAATTTCAAGTGTTGCTTTAAGAAAAAGACGTTCCACTTTTACTTGAAAATGAAAACTTCTTCTCCCCTTAGCAAAGGGAGCCCAATGTTGTTAGCCTAGGCGACGCCTAGGCCTTTTCGGGTCCAGTCGCCTAGGCCAGTGGCCTAGGCGGGTGACCTATATAAAAAAAGATTTTTTTAATTTCTTTTTTGTTTTTCTCTCTTCTTTTTGTTTCCTTTTCCAATGTATGTATGACCCATATACTTAAATACCGTTTTATATGGCTATTTCATCTTCTTAGTAATTTATTTATATCTAATTCATGTTTTTCTTACTAACGTTAAGGTTAATGTTATTGTTTGCTTATAGAATTTTTTTTCTCTTTGAATTATCTTTCTATATACATCTGATTTATCCTCTCTAATGCTTCTATTTCTCCAATTTTAGGATTGTGCTAAATTTTTAGGGTTTGTTTATTATGCTTAATTTATTTCATAATGAATGTTAGGGACCTAGGATTTAAATGTTCTAACTTCTAGGTTATAACTTCTTAATAGTAACATAATTTGATTCATTGATTGTTACATGTTGATGATGCATGACATACATGATTTTACGTATTCACATTTCAGTAATTTAGCATGACAATGATGACATGAATATTCTTTTTGGATAAGAATGTTTTATTTCGGTTGTTTGACTAATTTTATGTGAAGTTTTTGATGGTATTATGCTTATTATTTGTTCAAATCTGAATATTATCCCATATATATAAATTTTAATATTAAAAAAAATTGTCGCCTAGGCCACGCATCGCCTAGGCAGACCTGACCGCCTTGACAACACTGAGGGAGCCCCCACCTTCTATCAACACATATAGCCTGGGACTTTACTTCATCCTTTGACTTTCCTTTTGTTGTAGTTCACTTCATTTCTGAGTTCCAGGACGGAAAGAGCGATCCAAGCAAGAACAATTAGATTCTTACTGTATCTGTAGAAGATGAATCACCCAGACTTATCTTCCTTGCCCATGTGTTGCGGAAGAAGATTCCATTACAAATCTACTTTTAAGACATTCGTTCTCCAGAGATGTGGACTCACTTCAACCGCACTCCACATCGTCTCCAGCCAACATCCTTGCTGTCTGGATTACTTGGAGGAAACAAAAAGTATCACTCCATAAAAGAGAAACTTAGGATGTTCTGGCTATAGTAGTTTGCTGCAGTATTTGGGCCGGATGCAACATGAAAATTTCTAATTAGTAAGTGCAGACCAACTTTTGATGTTATCTAGAGTTGGCTTCCTCTTTCTGTGGGAACCTTAAGTTGGACTTTGGTGCTCTTTTGTATTTCTCTCTAGAGGCCCATCTACCCTAACCTCTTTACTTATTAATAAATTGGTTGGGGTTTAAATGAACCATCCCATGTTGTGCTGCGGAAGCATAATCACAAGCTTTGTAGGACGAATCACATAGAACAATCACAGATATGCACAAATAACAAAAGGTAAAAGGGGGGGGGGGGAGAGAGAGAGAGAGAGAGAGAGAGAGAGAGAGAGAGAGAGAGAGAGAGAGAGAGAGAGAGAGAGAGAGAGAGAGAACAATTGTGAAAAACCCAAATCGGAACAAACCACGAGTAACGACGATCGAAATGCCCTAGATACCGAGGATAAACGAAAGGTACAAGCAATGGTTGAGCATCAACGAGAACACCTTATTCACATTATGGTTCTCGTTCACCGAAAGAATCTCGTTGATAAATCTCACATGATATGGATGGCCCCCAAAACACCCTTTGTATTCTTAGGGTTGAACGTATGGATCAAAGTACGTAAATACACGAAAAAAAGTTTGCTTGGGGGCTACTTCCCCTGAACCACTGCATGTGCGCCTTCGGCGTTTATCGGGCCTGCACGATTTGGTGGCTCGAAGCCTTAAGCCTCTTCATACCTACAGAAGCCGCCTCCGGATTTTCTCAAAAGAAAGAAAAATTATAGCCCGAGATTCGTTTCAGTGGGCAGATATACCTACATATTTCACAAAAATTTGTGAAATATGTCGAGGTTTCAAACCATGCACGTATGCAAAATAAATAACTTATATATTACATGAGAGTACTCTGAGTTCATATATACTAAGTTATTTTCCCCTTTCGGTGGATTAATTGCCATAAAGCCCTCTCTCCCTCTCTCTCTCTCTCAAATCAAGCTATCCATTCAGAAGGATTGGGTTTGGCTTGGACTATAACCAGTTTTTTTTTTGGTACATGTAAGTCCCCCTCATTGATAGGACCAAATAGTATAAGGAAAGAGTGTTCGGACTTGCCTTCCGAACACATCTCAAAATTGAGGTGACTAGCAAAAATCTATTCACCAAGACAATGAAATCAAACTTACACCTCAAGGAGAAGCGACCTCACGCCACTTACATTGGCACCATTAGTAGATTGTCAAAATACCAATATGATCACCCAAATCGTTGAAATACAAGACAAAATAAATTATACTTTGGTTGATCTAGTCTGGCCTTTAAATCCCACTTTAAGTTTGAGGGGGGATGTATTTTTCCTTTCTTTTGTTTTTTTTTCCCTTTTCATTTTAGACAAACGGATGTTGGTTTATACCCTACATCAGTTTGAAAGAAAGGGGGGGGGGGACTGTAGTCTTACTTTAGTCCTATACGGTCTATGGTAGTGTATTGGTATCTGTTCTCTCCCTATATAAGGAGAGGTAGTGCTAGTGTAATGATGATCAAGGAATGAAAAATCGAGATATTTCATAAAATTTTGTGAAATATCTTGGTTTTCGGGGATACTGAAAAAAAACGTCGCATACAAAAACATACTGAAATAAGCCAAAATTTTCTCCCGGTTTACATCTGTCTCAAAATACTGGCGATATTTCACGAAATATCGCCAAATATTTCGGTTTTCCGGGATTCCGATATGTAACCGAAATTCAAGATTTATTTCCTTGAATGTCGTCAATTCAGAGTTAATAGTATTCTCTCTCTCTCTCTCTCTCTCTCGTGATGTTATGTAAATGTGCATTATGAGCCCCAAAGAGTGAAATGGAGACACTATTTGCCAACAGAAGAGAAACTATTCAGCAATCCTCATAACATATCATTTCCGCATTAATTTAAATGGTTCCTATTTTATTGCAGATATAGTTAGAAATAGAATACTTCATAAATGTATCACAACATTTAGAATGTTAGGAGATGACGGCTAGGGTTTGGAGAGAATAAGATGATTCTCTATTGAGGGACTGAAGCCCAATATATATGTACATGCATACACAAGCAACCCAACCCGATTGTACATAGAACCCGACCCATATACATTAACACTCTCCCTCAAACTCACGGTGGATCATATACCGAGAGTTTGCTGATAAAATGACAAAATCTAGCAATCGTAGGAGGCTTTGTGAGAAAATCAGCAGTCTGCTCCGTCGAGGGAATGAACGGCAAGGAGATGGTGTGGGCGAGAAACTCCTGCCTAACATAATGACAGTCAACCTTGATTTGTTTGGTCCGCTCGTGGAAAGCCGGGTTGCTAGCAATCTAGATGGCGCTCCGGTTGTCATAGAAGAGAGGGGTGGCCCCAAACATCCTAACTCCCAAGTCGAGTAGAAGGCGTCGAAGCCGACAACCTCTGCGGTGGTGGAAGCCATAGCCCGGTATTCGGCTTCAGTGCTGGAGCGAGCAACGAACTCCTGTTTCTTGCTGCACCAAGAAATAAGGGAGTAACCAAGGAACACACAGTAGCCGGTGGTAGAGCGGCGGGTAGCAACATCTCTAGCCCAATCTGCATCAGAGTAGGCATGCAGGACCAGCGGAAAAGTGGAGGGAAACAGCATCGAACGAGTGACAGTGCCTCGGAGATACCGAATAATCCAAAGGACCGCTGCAAAGTGAACAGAGCGAGGAGCCTGAACGAACTAACTGACAAGACCAATGGCATGGGCAATGCCTGTCCTAGTCATGGTGAGGTAAACGAGCATCCCAACCAGCCGCTGGTATCGAAAGATATCCTGGAAGGCTCACCATCTGTAGAAAGGAGTTTCAAGTTGAACTTCATGGGTGTGTCAACAGTACGATAGTCGGTAAGAGCAGCCTTGGCAAAAATATCTGAGATATACTTCTGCTAAGAGATCAATATTTCAGGAGCTGATCGAGTAATCTCAAGGTTAAGAAAGTATTGGAGAGGGTCCAAATCCTTCATCTCGAACTGACTCTGGAGGTGATGCTGAAGGGATGCTATGGTAGCACTGTCATCCCTGGTGATGATCATATCATTCACATACAGAAGCAGCACAACAATATCCTGATTAAAGGAGCGGGTGAACAGAGCATAGTTAGAATGTCTCTCTACAAACCCAGCTGCCAAAATTGCACTGCGGAATCGCTCAAACCAGACCCAAGGTGCCTGTTTGAGCCCATAGATAGCAGGGGAGCCATGTATACCTCCTCGGAGAGGTCACCGTGAAGAAACGCATTGGTGACATCCATCAGATGGAGAGGCCACTCTCGAGCACCTGCCACAGCTAAGAGGGTTCGCACAGTAGTCATCCGAGCAACCGGAGCAAACGTCTCCTTATAGTTAATCCCATACTCCTGGGAGAAGCCACGAGCAACGAGGCGGGCCTTGTGCCACTTAATGGATCCGTCATGTTGAGTCTTGACCTTGAATATCCACTTGCAGCTGACAGGCACCACACTTGAGGGACAAGGAACCAGATCCCATGTCTGGGTCCGCTGAAAAGGCTCAAGCTCCACTGACATGGCTTGTCGCCACTCTGGGTGTAAAGCTACCTCACGGTACGACTGGGGCTCATGGTGGGTGTGAAGGCCAGTAAGAAAAGCCTGGTAAGACGAAGAGTAGGAGGCAACAACAAAGTAACCAGATGGGTCAGAAGATTCAGAGGTAAAGGCAGAGTAGCCAAACATATGAGCGACGAACGTACCAGTGGAGACAGTCTCGGTGGGAGGGACTGTGGAGCGACGAACGTCGACACGCGTGACAGGTGGTGGTAGAGGTGGCGGGGGAGACATGGGAGGGGGAGGTGGCGGTGTAGGTGGTGAGGGAGGTGGCGGAGACGGGGGAGGTGGAGGTGAGGAAGGTAGGGGAGGGTCAACCGGGAAGGGCACTGCTGTGGGTGTGGGAGCATGATGTGGAGGTAGAAAATGGATGGTGAGAGGGAGTGAAGGCTAGAAGGTGGCACAAGCGGTGATGGAAGATCCCGGGACTTAGTGGAAAAATATGGGACATCCTCAACAAAGGAGACGTGACGAGAGATATGGATCTGGCGAGCCAAGGAATCGTAGCACCGATAGCCCTTGTACTCCCGATTGAGCCCCAAGTGGACACACCTAACAGACCTAGCAGAGAGTTTGATGCGCTCATGGGGAGGAAGGAGGACGAAACACGTGTACCCAAAGGTACAAAGAAAAGAGTAGTCCGGGGGTGTGGAGTAAAGTCGCTCGTACGGTGTAAGACAAGTGAGCGTAGAGGACGGAGTGATATTGATAAGATGAACGCCTGTCAGAACAGCCTCGGTCCAGTAGGAATATGGAACAGAAGCAGACAGAAGTAGAGCTCACGCTGTCTCAAGAACATGACGATGTTTACGCTCAGCGACTCCGTTTTGTTCATGTGTGTAGGGTCACGATTGTTGGTGAAGAGTGTCGTGAGTCTGAAGGATCTCACGCATCTCAGATGAGAGATACTCCTGAGCACAGTCAAACCGAAAGGTCTTAATGCGCCGACCAAACTGGGTGTGAAGCATAGTAGTGAAGGTCCTGTAAATATGAGGAATCTCAGAATTGCGACACATGAGATAGACCTAGGTGTAGCGGGACTAATCATCTATGAAGCTCACATAATACAAAAAATAGTAAATGAGGCAACTGGAGTAGGACCCCATATGTCAGAGTGCACGAGATCAAAAGGGGCGTTGGAACGGAAAGCACTAGCAGGAAAAGGAAGAGCAATGTGCTTTGCTAAGCGACAACCAATGCAGACAAAGAAAGGGGAGGACATCCGACCCAAAGCGCCAGAGCGAAAAACGCTTTGGAGTCGATCATTGGATATGTGACTTAACCTTCTGTGCCACAAGTCAGCATCAGAGGTGACAGACAGAGCTGACGGAGTGGACGTGGAAACGTAAAGGTGATCCAACTGATAGAGTTCCCTTGCTCTATGACCTAGTCCAACTCTCTGATCCGTCCACGGATCCTACACAAAACAAGAGGAAGAAGTAAATGTAACGGTCAGGCCCGAGTCACAAAGAGAACTAACATATATTAAATTAATATTTAAGAAGGGAGCATGGTGAACACGAGGCAAGGTCAGGCGACCAGTGGGATCGGAGGCAGGGGTGATAGATCCACACTGCGAAATGGGTACATGAGTCTCGTCAGCAGTGCGGACCCCCAGGGGGTGGGAGCAGGGCTACAGTCCGTGAGTACGGAAGAGTCGGAAGTAAGGTGGCATGAGACACCCGAGTCGAAGATCCATGGAGCAGTAGTACCAGGAATGGCAGATAGGTTGTGAGTTGTCAAAGAGCTGGTGGAGGCGAGGTACCGGAGAAGTAGCTCCTCAAGTCGCTGAAGACAATCGAAGTCAGACCGGGGCGGAACAGTAGTGGTGATGGGAGATGCCAGAGTAGCTGGATCGATAGCAGCAGCAATGTCGCCACTATGGCGGAGGAGAGCCTGACTACGTCCACGACCGACTGTCTCGATGAAGGGACCCAGCCCGAGAATATCTTCAAAGCGGAGTGACGAAGGAGCATAATAGAAGGCCATAGTGCCAGGAGATGCCATCATCGCGCAAAAGGGAAGAGACACTGAGGCGAGTGTAGAAGTGCCATCGAAAACCCTCGACGAGAGACGATAGGGAACTGACTGAGCAGAGGGGTCGGAAAGGGGGCTGCAAGAAGGGGAATCGGGTGAGGGGGCTGCGGGCGAAGGGGATCGGGAAGGGGTTAGGCTGGTGAGAGGGGGATCGGGTGGCTGGAGGGGGGCTGCGGGGGCTGCCAGTGCGGGTGAGGGGGATAGGGTGGCTGGAGGGGGCTATCGGTGCTGGTGAGGGAGGGATCTGGTGGATGCAGGGGCTGTGGGAGAGAGAAATCGGAAAGGGGGTCAGCCGATGGGGGGAGGAGCGGGTGTCTGGAGGGTGCCGGAGGGGCTGCCAGTGCGGGTGAGGGTGGGATTGGGTGGCTGGAGGGGCTGCTGGAGTGGCTGCCGGAGGAGGGAATCGGGTGTTGGAGGGGCTGCCGGAGGGGGAATCGGGTGCTGGAGGAGGCTTGGGGGGGGGCTGCCAGAGGGGGGGATCAATTGCGGGAGGGGTTGCGATGGTCGGTGGTGGCTACCGGAGAGAGGGGCCGCGGTGGGAGGGGTTGCGGTGGTCGGAGGAAGGGGTTGCGGTGGAGGGGGAAGGCCGGAGAAGGGGCGGGAGATGTGCTGGAGGCATAGTTACTAAGTCGGAAAACGGAAAAAAAAATGGCAATGAAAAAAATCGGAAAGATACGATGAAAACGGAAAAAACAGGAAAAAAATATGAAAACATCGGAAAAAACAAAAAAAAATCTTAAAAGTTATACCAAATATGTATATATGTCACTTTCCAACATTAAGTAATCAAAAGTTCTAATAAAGCCCCTTCCTTTGTAACTTGTAACCTTTAATTTTTAGTTCTAATAAAGTGTGGGGTATGCTTAACCCCATCCTCTCCTTCTCGGAGAGGAATTGCTCAAAAAAAAAAAAAGTAATCAAAAGTTCAAAACATATAGCATATGCGTTTAGTAAGCACGAACAAAATAAAACCCGAACCCAATTTAAACCCGGACCAAACCCAACGTGTTTTATACACGTTTTTTCCGTTTTAAACGCGTATAAAACGTGTACGGACGTTTTTTTGAAAAAACGAGTTTTTTTTCTGTTTGCTACGACTTCGGATCGATACGTGTTTTTTTCAAAAAAATGCCCGATTTGGTAACTATGGTTGGAGGTGGCCGGCGGGTGCTGGAGGTAGCCGGTGGATGCTGCGGGGGTCGGAGGTGGCTGCTGGAAGTAGGGGCTGCAGTGGCCGGAGGGGGAGCCGGGGGGTGCTACGGAGCCGGAAGAGAAGCCGAAGGGGGGGAGATCGGAGCCGGAGGGAGATCGTCGTCGTCGTCACAGTTGGAGCCGGAGAACCCTAGAGCTCTGATACCATGTTAGGAGATGACGGCTAGGTTTGGAGAGAATGAGATGATTCTCTATTGAGGGACTGAAGCCCAATATATATGTACATGTATACACAAGCACCCCAACCCGACTGTACATAGAACCCGACCCATATACATTAACATAGAATACAATCTTGCAGCCTCAGAAAAGCTTGATTGTTGTCATTCTTAGCAATAGGAAGTACAACATTTCTAAAACAGTTGGGAAATGAATTGTGTGTTTATTTACTTGCCTTGTAAATGATAAACCTAGCTTAAAATGTTAAGATGCAGTGATAAACTCTCATGGTTCTGTACATGCTTTAGCGATCGTCTTCTCATGTCTTCCACTGAGCTGTTAGCCTGAAACTCACCATTGCATCTAGCTTAAGGGCACTCTTCATTATTCTTTCAGGTACCCAGATGATCCCTTTGATAGAATATGGGAGTCTGATTCTTTGAAGAGGGCAAATTATCTTGTCGATGTTGCTCCTGGCACTGAAAGAATATCAACTGCAATGTCAGTATATGTTAGCAATGGTGAAATACCACCTGAAAAGGTGATGCGGACGGCTGTAAAGGGTCGAAACGGTTCCTTGACCTACCGTCTAGACTTGGATGGTTTTCCAGGTAATGGTTGGGCATTCTGTTACTTTGCAGAAATTGAAGATTTCAGTTCAAATGAGACCAGAAAGTTTAAACTATTTATTCCGGGCATGCCGGTATATAGTAAAGCCACTGTTAATGTTCAAGAAAATGCTCAAGGGAAGTACCGGCTTTACGAACCAGGGTATCCTAATATCACCCTCCCATTTGTCTTTTCTTTTGAGTTCAAGAAAACAAATGATTCGTCCTTGGGACCTATCTTGAATGCTTTGGAGATATATAAGTACCTACCGATAAATTATGGCTCTCAAGATGGTAAGCTTCGATCTTGCTCCTTGACGTCCCTATTTGTTTCGTAATCTTGGAAATGCATCATATAGAAGTTTCTGATATATTTCTTCAATTGGTTGCAGCAATTATCATGTCCTCTTTTGCTTCCCACTACCCACTGGCTGACTGGGCACAAGAAGGTGGTGATCCATGTTTGCCAGCTACATGGTCTTGGGTGCAATGTAGTTTGGATGCACAACCAAAGATAGTTTCAATGTATAAATTGATAACTTTTCTTTTATTTCTTTTTGTAGATAGTGAAACTTTCGAGTTTGTGGAAATTGACCTATGTGTATGCTTGTATTTCTAAATTAATTCAGCCATTCGATATAAACTGATCATATACGTTATTTAGGCAGTACTTTGTCAGGGAAGAATTTGACCGGAAATATTCCTCCAGAGCTGACAAAGTTATCAGGCTTGGTCGAGCTGTAAGATTCAAGCGGTTCTCTTGCTGTATCCTTCATTTATGCTTTTGGAGTCTTGTTCTGTCTCATATCATTACAAACTGATGATTGCAGACGGCTTGATGGGAATTCACTTAGTGGTCCAATACCCGATTTTGGTGGATGTCTAAGTCTGGAATATATGTAAGACCGAGTGTCTTGGTTGCTATATCTTAACTTCTCCATGTGCTCATAGAAACATATTTTTGTTTACTGCAGTCATCTTGAGAACAATGAATTGTCTAGTGTGCTGCCTTCATCTTTGGGGGACCTACCAAATCTGAAGGAACTGTAAGCTTTACAATCTGGTTTCAGTACAAACTATAGCGATTTTGATTAATTTTTTGTAGTGGATGGTTTGGGGATTCTCCAACAAAAGGATTTTATACATTTTTATTTGCAATTTAGGATTCTATATAGCAAATTTCTATATAACTAACAAATTGAATTGATCTGAATCTTCATACTAAAGAACTCCTTGGTTCTTTCTCTAGTTTTTTTTCTTCACTGAATTCAATTACATTCTTTGTTTTATTTTGTATTTTTATTGTTTGCAAATTATCATCTGTCGTTCTTAGTAAAGGATCAATTAATTTGTAGACACGAATGATTGCAGGTATCTGCAGAATAATAGGTTGACTGGATTGATACCACAAGGGCTTTTCGATAAGAATATTGTCTTCAGGTGAGTTTACTTCCCTGCATGGACAGATTAGTGCATGTGATCAGCTAAATTTTCAAGATGTATAATGCAAATTAAGGATTTAATACACACACTGGCTATATAAAAAATGGCACTAATGGCTAACAGAGTAATCTAGATGCTAATATTTGCAATGTGTGGTAGATTTATGGGGTCACCATAATATTTATTATATGTTTCATTTCCTTTTTCCGACTTCTGTATATTTTCAAGTGCTGTGTGCCATATTTTAAATAAGCCATGGATGTAATCTCCCACTCATGGTATGTGATGTGTGAGAATTTATGTGTGCGGAAGACTTAGCAGCTAGGAAAGATGGTAGTCATGTCCAATTGAAACGCAGGCAAGGTTATGAGGGACCTACATATGTAGTGTTATGGCTTGAGAAAAGGAAGTCCATTCAGAATATGAACTTCTCCTTTATTGAAAGCAGTGAAGAGCAGCAGATGTTAGCCGATCAAGTAAGGGCCCATCATGCAGAGCGTTTTTTCGTCTGGGTTGACAGGGTAAGTGTTATACTGTTTTTTTTTTCTTTTTTCTTTTGGGCTTACTCTTTCTAAAGGTTTTTTCTATTTTATTGTTAGCAGAGGGTTTGTCAGAGTGGTGTGGTACCTAAACTCACCACTGTGATCTGTGAACTCTTGTAGTGAATCTCCATCCTTGTTGTTACCGATGTTTTGGTGCTCTTGTATGTGATTGTTTGGTTCTGATTTTTTTAATTTGGTGTGATTTTGGCATATTCAAATCTCGATCCCTTGGTTTACTTCTGCTTTACTTTCGTACAATTTGTACCAAAACATCATTAGTATTATATCAAGTGCTATCAGAACCTCATTTGGTACCAGGGTCAGAGCTTCGGTTCGGTGCAAGAGTCAAGAAAAGTTATAGTAAAGATGATATGTCAAACATGAAGTTCGAGATAGAGAAATTTCAGGGAAAATCAACTTTGTGGCATGTGCAAGTCAAAGATGTGTTGATCTTGTTAGTTACCCATACATTCCAAAACCCGGGCCGTAATGGGAGGTCCACAACGGGTATATTAAGCAGCTAATGGGTGCCCCCTTACCGATATGGAACTAAACCGGTGGACTATCTCAACCCCCCTCCCTCCCCCCCCCCCCCTCTTTCTCTCTCATGCGGAGCTTGCAAGGAAAGGCACAATTGGTAATGGCTCACCTGGAGTAGGAGACGGGTCCAACTTTGATACCATGTTAGATACCCTCAAAGGGGAGGTCCACAAAGGGTATATTAAGCGGCCAATGGGTGCCCCCTTACCGATGTGGGACTAAACCGATGGAGAGGGACTAAACCGGTGGAGTATCTCAACACCCCCCACCCCTTCACGCGGAGCATGAGTGGCAAAGCACAATCGGTAAGGGTGCACCCGGAGCAGGAGACGGACCTAGCTCTGATACCATGCTAGATACCCTCTGTTAATGTATAGAGATGGGTCGGGTTATAGAGAATGGAATGCATCTCATTGAGGGACTGAAGCCCAATATATATGTACATGTATACACACACAACCCGACCCGACTGTACATATAACCCGACCCATCTCTATACATTAACACTCCCTCTCAAACTCACGGTGTATCATGGACCGAGAGTTTGCCGATAAAATGCCGGAAGCGAGCAATCGTAAGAGGCTTCGTCAGAAAATCAGTAGTCTGCTCCGATGATGGAATGAATGGCAAGGAGATGGTGTGGTCGAGAAACTCCTGGCGAACATAGTGACAATCAACCTCAATATGTTTTGTCCGCTCATGGAAGACCGGGTTGCTAGCAATCTGAATAGCACTCCGGTTGTCACAGAAGAGAGGCGTCGACCCAGATATCACAACTCCCAGGTCGAATAGAATGCGGCGAAGCCAGACAATCTCTGCGGTGGTGGAAGCCATAGCCCTGTATTCGGCTTCGGTGCTGGAGCGAGCAACAGACTCATGTTTCTTACTTCGCCAAGAAATGAGAGAATCATCAAGGAACACATAGTATCCGGTAGTAGAACGGCGAGTGGTTACATCTCCTGCCCAATCTGCATCGGAGTAGGCACACAGCACCAACGGAGAGGTGGAGGGAAAAAATAGTGAGCAGGTGATGGTGTCTCGGAGGTAGCGGATAATCCGAAGGACTGCTGCATAGTGAACCGAACGAAGAGCCTGAACGAACTGACTGACAATGCCAACAACATGGGCAATGTCTGGCCGGGTCATAGTGAGGTAGACGAGCATCCCAACCAGCCTCTGGTAGCGGGAGACATCCTGGAGTGGCTCACCATCTGTAGAAAGAAGCTTCAAATTGAGCTCTATGGGTGTGTCAGCAGTGCGAGAGTCGATAAGAGCAGCATCAGCAAAGATGTCGGAGATGTACTTTTGCTGGGAGACCAACAGACCACGAGCTCACCAGGCAATCTCGAGACCCAAAAAGTAGCGAAGAGGGCCCAAATCTTTCATCTCAAACTGACTCTGGAGGTGGCGCTGAAGGGACGCTATGGTGGCACTGTCATCCCCGGTGATGATCATATCATCCACATAGAGAAGAAGAACTGCAATACCCTAATTGGAGGAGCGAGTGAACAGGGCATAGTCAGAGTGGCGCTCAACAAAGCGGCGACCAGGACTGCACTACGAAATCACTCAAACCAAGCACGAGGGGCCTGCTTGAGCCCATAGATGGCTCGGCGCAAACGACAGACGTGACTTGAAGGAGCAGGGACGCCCGGTGGAGGAGCCATGTATACCTCCTCTTAGAGATCACCGTGGAGAAATGCGTTGGTCACATCCATCTGATGGAGAGGCCACCCTCGAGAAGCTATCATAGCTAAGAGGGTGCAAACGGTAGTCATCCGAGCCACTAGAGCAAACGTCTCCTTGTGATCAATCCCATACTCCTGGGAGAAACCACGAGCAACAAGGCGCGCCTTATGCCGCTCAATGGACCCATCAGGTCAAGTCTTGATCTTGAAGATCCATTTGCAGCTAACAGGAACCACGCCAGTGGGACAAGGAACCAAATCCCTCGTCTGAGTCAGCTGAAAGGCCTCAAGTTCGACTGTCATGGCCTGTCGCCACTCTGGGTGTACAACTGCCTCACGGTATGGCTGGGGCTCCTGGTGGGTGTGAAGAGCTGTAAGAAAGGCCTGGTAGGACGGAGAATAGGAGGCAATAACAGAGTGTCCAGAAGTGTCAGGAGAAACAGGAGTAAACACAGAGTAACCAAACGTGTCAGGGGAGTAGACATATCTGTCAGGATTGTGATGTTCGTGCGAAGGGTAGCGCCGAACAGGACCAGGATTTGCGGCCGGAAAGATGGGAGCATCTGCAAGCAAAGTAGTACCAGTGGAGACAGTCTCGGTGGGAGGAACTGTGAAGCGACGAACGTAGACACGCGTGACAGGTGGTGGTGGTGGAGGTGACGGGGGAGACGGGGGAGAGGGAGGTGGCGGGGGAGGTGGTGGAGATGAGGGAGGTGGAGGTGGAGGTGATGGAGACAAGGGAGGCGAGGAAGTTAGAGGAGGCTCAACCGGGAAGGTGGGCATAGGAGCAGGATACAGAGGTAGGAAGGGGATGGTGAGAGGGGGTGACGGCGTAGAAGATGACATAGGTGGTGAGGGAAGATCCCGGGACTCAGTGAAAAAGTACGGGACATCCTCTACAAAGGAGACGTGACGAGAGACACGGATCCGGCGAACCAAGGGATCGTAGCACCGATATCCCTTGTGCTCCCGACTGAATCCTAAGTGAACACACCTAACAGACCTAGCAGAGAGTTTGGTCCGCTCATGGGGAGGGAGGCGGACGAAACACGTGCATCAAAAGGTACGAAGAAGAGAGTAGTCAGAAGATGTGGAGTAAAGCCGCTCGTACGGGAAAACACTAGAGATGGAGGAGGACGGAGTGATGTTGATGAGGTAAACAACGGTCAGGACAGCTTCAGTCCAGTAGGAATGTGGAACAGAAGCAGACAGAAGTAGAGCTCGTGCTGTCTCGAGGACATGGCGATGTTTGCGCTCGGCGACTCTGTTTTGTTCATGGGTGTGGAGACACGACTGTTGGTGAAGAGTGTCGTGAGTCTGAAGGATCTCACGCATCTCAGAGGAGAAATACTCCTGGGCACAATCAGATTGAAAAGTCTTAATGCACCGACCAAACTGGGTGTGAAGCATAGTAGTGAAGGTCCTGTAAATATGAGGAATCTCGGAGAAGCGACGTATGAGATAGACCCAGGTGCAGCGGGAGTAATCATCTATGAAGCTCACATATTATAAAAAACCAGTAAAAGAGGCAACTGGAGCAGGATCCTATACGTCAGAGTGCAAGAGATCAAAAGGGGCGTTGGAATGGGAAACACTAGTAGAAAAATGAAGAGCAATGTGCTTTGCTAATCGACACCCAGTGCAAACAGAGAGAGGGGAGGACACCCGACCCAAAGCGCCAGAGCGAAAAACGCTTTAGAGTCGATCACTGGATATGTGACCTAACCTTCTGTGCCACAAATCAGCATCAGAGGTAACAGACAGAGCTGACAGAGTGGAAGTGGGAACCTGAAGGTGATCCAACTGATAGAGTCCCCCTGCTCTACGACCCAGCCCAACTCTCTGACCCGTCCGCGGATCCTGCATAGAACAAGAAGTAGAAGTAAATGTAACGATCAGGCCCGAGTCACAAAGAGAACTAACAGATATTAAGTTAATGTTTAAGCGGGGAGCAAGGTGAACACAAGGTAAGGTTAGGCGACCAGTGGGATCGGAGGCAGGGGTGATGGATCCACACTGTGAAATGGGTACACGAGTCCCGTCAGCAGTGTGGATCCCCAGGTGGGCGGGAGTAGGGCTACAGTCCGTGAGTACAAAAGGATCGGAGGTAAGGTGGCAGGAGGCACCCGAGTCGAAGATCCATGGAGCTGTAATACCCGGAGTAGCAGAAAGACTGTGATCTGTCGAAGAGCTGGTGGAGGCGAGGTATCGAAACAGTAACTCCTCAAAGCGCTGAAGGCGGTCGGAGTAAGACCGAGACTGAGTAGAAGTACCCGAGTGGCAGAGAGACTGTGATCTGTCGAAGAGCCGGTGGAGGCGAGGTATTGAAACAGTAACTCCTCAAAGCGCTGGAGGCGGTCGGAGTAAGACCGAGACAGAGCAGGAGTGGTGCCAGTCGGTTTTGGAGTAGGGAGATCAGCGGCAGAAGCAGTCCCGCCATCATGGCGGAGAGGACCCTGACGACGTCCACAGTTGACTGACGTGGTGGAGGGATGTGGCCCGAGAATACCATCAAAATGAGGAGACGGAGGGACTCGACGATCAGCTACTGTGTGCAGGCAGTATGGGAGCCGAGAGATGTTGTATGAAGCCATACCCCTGAAGTACGGGGGCGAGCTGGCACAAGGGAGGTCCCGGGCAGTCCGGTATAGAGGAGACGAATCGGAGGAGGAGGGTCAGGGGAGGAGCGGTGGGGCGATGGGGGGCAGCAGGGGGTGCAGGAGGGGGGCGGTGTGGGTTGCAGGAGGTATAGAAGGGGGCGGCGGGGCGTCACTCGTCAGGGGATGCAGGAAGGGGCGGCGGGTGCTTTAGGGGATAGCGGGGGGGTCGGAGGGGCTGCAGGGGGGGTTCTGTTGGAAGAGGAGGGGCGCGGGGTGCTGCAGGAGGTGCAGAAGGGGGGCGGCGGGGCTTCAGGAGGTGCAGGAGGGGAGCAACGGTGGTTGAAGGAGGTGCAGGAGGGGGCGTCGGGGGCTGCAGGAGGTGCAGGAGGGGGCGGCGGGGGCTTCCGTAATGCTGGAGGGGTTGCCGGAGGGGGGAATCGAGTGTAGGAGGGTGCTGGAGGGGCTACCGGAGGGGGAATTGGGTGCAGGAGGGGGCTGGAGGGGCTGCCGGAGTGCTGGAGGGGCTGCCGGAGGGGGGAATCGGGTGCTGGAGAGGCGGCGGGGGCTTCCGGAGTGCTGGAGGGGCTGCCGGAGGGGGGAATCGGGTGCTGGAGGGGCTGCCGCCTGCCGGAGAGGGGAATCGGGTGTAGGAGGGTGCTGGAGGGGCTGCCGGAGGAGTCGCCTTCACCGCGGAGAAACCCTAGAGCTCTGATACCATGTTAGGAGATGGCGGCTAGGGTTTGGAGAGAATGGAATGCATCTCATTGAGGGACTGAAGCCCAATATATATGTACATGTATACATACACAACCCGACCCGACTGTACATATAATCCGACCCATCTCTATACATTAACACCCTCAACACTCCAAAACTCGGGTCGTAAGGGGAGGTCCACAGAGTGTATATGAAGAGGCCATTAGGTGCCCCCCTTATTGATGTGGGACTAACTGATGGACTATCTCAACAATCAGTAAGGGCGCACCCGGAGCATAAAACGGGCCTAACTTTGATACCATGTTAGATATCCTCAACACCCCAAAACCAGGTCGTAAGGGGAGGTCCACAGAGGGTATATGAAGCAGCCAGTAGATGCCCCCCTTATTGATATGGGACTAAATGGTATCAGAGCCAGATTTCCTTGCGATGGTTCATATTAGATACCCTCACACCCCAAAACCCGGGTCGTAGGGAGGGGGGGGGGGGGGTCTACAATGGGTATATTAAGCGGCCAATGGGTGCCTCCCATACCTATGTGGGACTAAATTGGTGGACTATCTCAACACCCCCCCTCACGCGGAGCATACGTGACAAGGCACAATTGGTAAGGGTGCACTCAGAACAGGAGACGAGCCTAACTCTAATACCATGTTAGATACCCTCACACCCCAAAATTCGCGTCGTAAGGGGAGGTCCACAACGGGTATATTAAGCAGCCAATGGGTACCCCCTTATCGATGTGGGACTAAACCGGTGGACTATCTCAACACCCCCCCCCCCCCACCACACACACACACACACTTGGAGCATGCGTGGCCAGGATGGTTTTAAATGTCGATTTCCATGTCAGTTTTGGTTAGTCAAAAAAAGAAAATTTGTCGGATTTCGGTTAAGTGTCGATGGAAATTTTGTATTTTTTAATGAAAGATTTCTGTAGAAATTCATTGTATTTTGGTCAAATATCAATAAATTCCAATTCAAATGTCAGTAAAATATTGTCTATTTTGAAAAAAAAATCAAAATTGAGGAAAAATATAATTTCTCACTGATAAAGATGAGTTTTGTTTTACTAAAAAGGATAAAAAAAATTATTGAAATTGTCTGGAAAAAAGACAAAATGTCAGATTTCGGCCA
Organism: Chamaelirium japonicum; assembly: GCA_947650365.1. Taxonomy (NCBI): domain Eukaryota; kingdom Viridiplantae; phylum Streptophyta; class Magnoliopsida; order Liliales; family Melanthiaceae; genus Chamaelirium; species Chamaelirium japonicum. The sequence continues at coordinate 69,181,506 of OX393554.1, forward strand.
AATGTTGGTCATTTCGACCGATATTTCGTTATGTCAGACGGAAATTTGGTATTATTAAAAATTTGATCAATTTCTCTGTCGGACCCTTAAAAAGAAGACATATTTCAATGATTTCACTGGAAATTTGTTAACCATTGATTCCATGGTGACAAGGCACAATCGATAATGGCGCACTCGGAGCAGGACACGGGCCCAGCTCTGATAACATGTTAGATACCCTCACACCGCAAAACCCAGGTCGTAAGGGGTCCACAAAGAGTATTGTTAATGTAATGTAATGGGTCGGGTTTACTGTATAGTCGGGTCGGGTTTACTGTACATATATATTGGGCTTGAGTCCCTCAATGGAATCATTCAGTTCCTCTCCAAACCCTAGCCGTCGTCTCCTAACATGGTATCAGAGCGCTAGGGCGACGGCTGCACCTCCTCCGGTCTCCCTCCTTCCCGCCGGCCCCCCTTCCGGCCACCTGCACCGGCCCCCCCTTCCGGCCCCATCTCCTCCACCGGCCCCCCTTCCGGTCACCTGCAGCCCCCGCCTCCACCCCCGACCCCCTGCAGCCCCCCTCCTCCACCACCGACCCCCCTCAGCCCCTCCTCTACCCCCTTCCGGCCTCCGATACCCCCCGCAGCAGCCCCGCCTCCACTTCCGGCCACCGAAACCCCCTGCCGCCCCTCCTCCACCCCCCCCCCCCCGACCCCCTCTGAAGCCCCCCCGACACCCCCTGCCGCCCCCTCCTCCACCCCGACCCACCTTCCGGCCACCGATACCCCTGCAGCAGCCCCCGCCTCCACTTCCGGCCATCCGACAGCCCCCTTCCGATCCCCCTACAGCCCCTGCCCCCCCCTTCCGACCCCCTCCCGAGCCCCCCTACAGCCCTACAGCACCCCCCCAACACCCCCTGACGCCCTACTGCCTCCTCCATGGCCTCTCCAGCCGCACCGTCTGTCGTTGCGATCTCTCCACCGCTGAAGGCGGTCGCGTTTCAGTTGTCGTCGGCCAGCGACTGGCCTGACTGGTCCCTCACCGTCGAGGCCGCCCTCTCCAGTCGTGATTTGTGGGGTCACGTCACCGGCGAGGATCCTCCTCCCACTGACTACTCCGGCTCGTCATCAGTCACCAGCAGTGCTGCATCTTCTGCAGCGACTGCTACCACGGCCGTCACCGTTGCTGCTCTTACGTGGCGCCGCCACGATCAGGCCATCCGGGCGTACCTCCTGGACTCGGTTGCTCGTCCGCTCCTTGCTCCCATCGGCCGCCTTCCGACTGCGCGCGCGATGTGGGAGTATCTCCGGGACCGTTTTCTCCCGCGCGGCGGCGCCCGCCGGCATCAGCTCATCTGCGACTCGCAGTCTGCCCGTCAGGGGGAGCGTACCATTCAGGACTTCTTCAGTCAGATGAGTGCCTACTGGCATGAGCTGGACTCACTGATTCCGGAGCGGTGTGACTGCCCCCGCTCCCGGGACTTCCAGCGCTACCTCGACGAGGGCCACCTGCACCAGTTTCTGGCAGCACTTCGACCAGACTTTGCTCTCATAGCCGCCCAGCTCCTGCACCGTGAGCCCCTCCCTCGGCTCGAGGATGCCCTACTCGCCTTGGTCGACGAGGAGACCCGCCTTCAGACTCAGGGCGCTCGTGCTCCTCCACTTGCTCCTAGCTCCGACTCTGTCCTGGCAGCCGGGTTCTCCGATGAGGCTGTTTTCTGTCACTACTGCAAGGAGCCCGGCCACATGAAGCGCGAGTGCCCTACACGTCCTCCACGCAACCCCCGCTGGGGTCCGGATGAGAGATCCCCCCGCTGGTCTTCGACCTCTCGCGACGATCGACGCGGCGGTCGAGGTGGACGGGGCCGAGGACGTGGTTCGTCTTCCTTTCGCCACTTTGGTGGTGCAGCGGCTACTGCAGAGGCCTCGCCGCTCCCCACTGCTCCCACAGCTCCTTCGCCGCCTGAGCCGGACCGTCTTCAGCGCCTCGAGGAGCTCCTTCTCCGCCACATAGCCTCCACCGGCTCCGCGACTGCGCACGGCTTGTCTGCCACCTCTGGTACTACTGCTCCATGGATCTTCGATTCGGGTGCCTCCTGTCACCTTACTTTTGACTCCACTGTCCTCACGGACTGTTCTCCCACTACCACCCACCAGGAGGTTCGCACTGCGGATGGGACTCTCGTCCCTATTCCGCAATGTGGCTCCATCACCACCACCTCTGACCCTTCTGGTCGCCTGACCCTATCCCATGTCCATCATGCCCCTCGTCTTAATATTAATTTGATTTCCATCAGTTCTCTTTGCGACTCTGGCCTGACTGTCACCTTCACCCCTTCTGTTTGTGTTGTGCAGGATTCGCGGACGGGTCAGAGGATTGGGCTGGGCCGTAGGGCAGGAGGACTCTACCAGTTGGACCATCTCCATGTGTCTTCAGTTGCGTCTGTCATGTCTGTCACCTCTGATGCCGACCTGTGGCACAGAAGGTTAGGTCATATATCTAGTGATCGACTCAAAAGCGTATTCCGTTCGGGCGCTTTGGGTCGAGCGTCTTTCTCCCCCCTCTCTGTCTGTACGGGTTGTCGACTGGCAAAGCATCTAGCTCTTCCTTTTTCTGCTAGTACTTCCCAGTCTAATGCTTTATTTGATTTAGTTCATTCGGATATTTGGGGTCCTGCTCCTGTTGCATCTCTATCTGGTTATATGTATTATGTTTGTTTTATCGATGACTATTCTAGGTGCACCTGGGTCTATCTCATGCGTCATCGGTCTGAAATTCCCCACATCTTTAGGCGATTCACCACTATGATACACACCCAGTTTGGTCGGCGAATCAAGACCTTTCGGTCTGATTGTGCCAAGGAGTATCTCTCCTCTGAGATGCGTGAGCTTCTACAGTCTCACGGCACTCTTCACCAGCAGTCCTGTCCCCACACCCATGAGCAGAACGGCGTTGCCGAACGCAAGCATCGTCATGTCCTTGAGACTGCACGAGCCTTGCTTCTTTCTGCGTCTGTCCCTCACTCCTACTGGGCTGAAGCTGTCATGACGGCTGTCCACCTCATCAATATCACTCCGTCATCTGCTCTGTCCGGTGCCACCCCTCACGAGCGCCTTCACTCCAGCCCACCTGACTACTCTCTTCTTCGCACGTTTGGCTGCACGTGCTTCGTTCTTCTTCCTCCCCATGAGCGCACCAAACTTTCTGCGAGGTCTGTTAGGTGTGTTCACTTGGGGCTCAGTCGTGAGCATAAGGGGTATCGCTGCTATGATCCCTTAGCTCGTCGGATCCGTGTCTCCCGTCACGTCTCCTTTGTTGAGGATGTCCCGTATTTTGCTCCTGAGTCTCGGGATCTTTCCTTGCCTACTTCGTCATCCTCCTCGCCCTCCTCACATCTTCACATCCCTGTTCTACCCCCGGTTTCTGTTGCTCCATCCACGCCTACTACACCACCACCACCACCTCCTCAGTATCCATCGCCACCACCACCACCACCTCCTCAGTCCCCCACGCCACCACCCCCACCACCTCCACCACCCATTACTCGTGTCTATGTACGTCGGTCTGCAGCTCCCCCTCCCGAATCGGTTCTCCCTGGTACTCCTTCGCCTGATGCTGCTGCTCCCTCCTCCCCGGTCGTGGATCCTGCTCCTGTTCGGCGCTACCCAGCGCGCGAACATCACCCTCCTGCCAGATACGACTACTCTCCTGACAGGTTTGGTTACTCTGCTTTTCCCACTGACTCTCCTGACTCTTCTGGCTTCTCTGCCAGTGCCTCCTATTCACCATCCTTTCAGGCCTTCCTTACTGCTCTTCACACTCACCGGGAGCCCCAATCGTACCGTGAGGCAGCATTACATCCAGAGTGGCGGCAGGCCATGTCAGTTGAGCTTGAGGCATTTCAGCGGACCCAGACCTGGGAGTTGGTGCCTTGTCCCCCCGGGGTGGTGCCTGTTAGCTGCAAGTGGATCTTCAAGGTCAAGACTCGACCTGACGGCTCCATTGAGCGGCACAAGGCTCGCCTCGTTGCTCGTGGCTTCTCCCAGGAGTATGGGATTGACTACGAGGAGACGTTTGCTCCAGTTGCTCGGATGACTACTGTGCGCACCCTCTTAGCTGTGGCAGCTGCTCGAGGGTGGCCTCTCCATCAGATGGATGTCACCAATGCATTTCTTCACGGTGATCTCTCCGAGGAAGTCTACATGGCTCCTCCTCCGGGCACTTCAGTTCCTCCAGGACACGTGTGTCGGTTGCGCCGGGCCATATATGGGCTCAAGCAGGCTCCTCGTGCCTGGTTTGAGCGCTTTCGCAGTGCAGTTCTGGCCGCCGGGTTTGTTGAGCGTCACTCCGACTATGCCCTGTTCACTCGCTCCTCCAGTCAGGGCATTGCAGTCCTTCTCCTCTACGTGGATGATATGATCATCACTGGGGATGACAGTGCCACCATCGCCTCTCTCCAGCGGCACCTCCAGAGTCAATTTGAGATGAAAGACCTGGGCTCTCTTCGCTACTTTCTGGGTCTTGAGATTGCCAGGTCAGCTCGTGGTCTGTTGGTCTCCCAGCAGAAGTACATCTCCGACATTCTTACTGATGCTGCCCTCACTGACACACGTACTGCTGATACACCCATGGAGCTCAATTTGAAGCTTCTCGCTACCGATGGTGAGCCGCTCCAGGATGTCTCCCGCTACCAGAGGTTGGTTGGGATGCTTGTCTATCTCACCATGACCCGGCCAGACATTGCTCATGCTGTTGGCATTGTCAGTCAGTTTGTTCAGGCTCCACGGTCAGTACACTATGCAGCTGTTCTGCGGATTATCCGCTACCTCCGGGGCACCATCACCCGTTCACTCCTGTTTCCCTCCACCTCTCCGTTGGTACTGCGCGCCTACTCAGATGCAGATTGGGCAGGAGATGCAGACACTCGTCGATCTACTACAGGATACTGTGTGTTTCTGGGTGACTCCCTGATTTCCTGGCGCAGCAAGAAGCAGGAGTCTGTTGCTCGCTCCAGCACCGAAGCCGAATACAGGGCTATGGCTTCCACCACCGCCGAGATTGTCTGGCTTCGACGTCTTCTGCTTGACTTGGGAGTGGTGATATCCGGGCCGACCCCTCTCTTCTGTGACAACCGGAGTGCTATTCAGATTGCTAGCAATCCGGTCTTCCATGAGCGAACAAAGCATATTGAAGTTGACTGTCATTATGTTCGCCAGGCGTTTATCGATCACATCATCTCCCTGCCTTTCATTCCCTCATCGGAGCAGACTGCTGATTTTCTGACGAAGCCACTGACGACTGCTCGCTTCAGACATTTTCTAGGCAAACTCTCGGTTCATGATCCACCGTGAGTTTGAGGGGGAGTGTTAATGTAATGTAATGGGTCGGGTTTACTGTATAGTCGGGTCGGGTTTACTGTACATATATATTGGGCTTGAGTCCCTCAATGGAATCATTCAGTTCCTCTCCAAACCCTAGCCGTCGTCTCCTAACAAGTATATTAAGTGACCAATGGATGTCCCCCTCTTACCGATGTGGGATAAACCGGTGGACTATCTCAACATATAAAAGGTTCGAATTCAGTGAACATGATTGACGACAATTGGGAGGAATTTGTTATGAAAACTGGAAGTGCAATTTGGATGTTTCTTGTAAGAGTGTGCCATTGTAGCAAGTGAAGTTTTAGCATTGGAACTTTGGGGAAAGCTGAAAATTTTGTATGATGGTCACACTGATCGGCTTTTCCTAAAGCAGAAGATGTTCACATTGCAGATTGAAGAAGGTACGTATATTAATCAGCATCTAAGTGCCTTTGATTAAATGATCTCAAAACTGTTGGATGTCGATAAACATAAAGTAGGACAAGGCATTGCTTTTGTTACATCCACTTCCCTTGTCTTTATAGCATTTGAAAGTCATGTTCCTTGTTAGGAGATGACAGCTAGGGTTTGGAGAGAATAGAATGATTCTCTATTGAGGGACTGAAGCCCAATATATATGTACATGCATGCACACGCAACTCGACCCGATTGTACATAGAACCCGACCCATATACAATAACACCCCCTCAAACTCACGGTGGATCATGTACCGAGAGTTTGCTGATAAAATGACGAAATCGAGCAATCGTAAGAGGCTTTGTGAGAAAATCAGCAGTCTGCTTCGTCGAGGGAATGAACGGCAAGGAGATGGTGTGGGCGAGAAACTCCTGCCAAACATAATGACAGTCAACCTCGATGTGTTTGGTCTGCTCGTGAAAAACCAAGTTGCTAGCAATCTGGATAGCACTCCGGTTGTTACAGAAGAGAGGGGTGGCCCCAGACGTCCTAACTCCCAGGTCGAGTAGAAGGCATCAAAGTCAGACAACCTCTGCGGTGGTGGAAGACATAGTCCGGTATTCAGCTTCATTGCTGGAGCGAGTAACGGACTTCTGTTTCTTACTATGCTAAGAAATGAGGGAGTCGCCAAAGAACACACAATAGCCAGTGGTAGAGCGGCGGGTAGTAGCATCTCCAGCCCAATCTGCATCGGAGTAAGCACGCAGGACCAGCGAAGAGGTGGAGGGAAACAACAGCTAACGAGTGATGGTGCCTCGGAGATACCGAATAATCCGAAGGACCGCTGCAAAGTTAACAGAGCGAGGAGCCTGAACGTACTGGCTGACAAGACCAACGACATGGGCTATGTCTGGCCTAGTCATGGTGAGGTAAACGAGTATTCCAACCAGCCGCTGTTAATGTATATGGGTTGGGTTCTATGTACAGTCGAGTTGCGTGTGTGAGCCAGAAGGGTGGGGGAGCGGGGGTGCTACGGGAGCCAGGGGGGCTGCAAAGCCGGATGGGGAGCCGGGGGTGTTGCGGGGCCGGACAGGGAGTCGGGGGTGTTGCGGGGCGGGACGGGGAGCCGGGGGGGCTGCGGGGCCGGACAGGGAGCCGGGGGGGAGCTGCGATGCCGGAAGGGGGGGTGTTGGTGGTGGAGGAGGAGAGCCAAGGGAGATCGGAGCCAGAGGGAGGAGTCAATACCGTCGCAGCCGGAGAACCCTAGGGCTCTGATACCATGTTAGGAGATGACGGCTAGGCTTTGGAGAGAATAGAATGATTCTCTATTGAGGGACTGAAGCCCAATATATATGTGTACATGCATACACACACAACCCGACCCAACTGTACATAGAACCCGACCCATATATATTAACATTCCTTATGGAACAAACTCCATTAATTTGGAGGATGGTATCGGAGTACTTTAATACGAGTTGTGGACAAGAAGGTCAAGTGTGGAGGATAACGAAGGACAAGATCAAGGCTTGGTGGAAAAAAAAAAGGGGGGGGGGAGAAGAATTATCCATATGGAAGTAAGGACATTACAGATAATATATAAGTTAGTGCAAAATAAAAAAGAATGGTAATAGAGTGGGTCCGGGAAATAGTTTCAAGTCGGCCCAAGGCAAGGAAACATCCAAGGCTGAGGATAGTGTAGATCAAATGTCATCAGGGAATCTGTTGACAGATTTGTCTTGGTGGCTACTTGTGATCAAAAATTGAACCGAGATTTTGTTCTTGAAGGCGGGGCCACATTTCATAAATGTTTACATGACATGATTCAATTATTATGCAAGGTGTGAGGATGGCGGGATTAAGGACGGGCATCACTCCAAGATGCTGATACAAGAAGTCGATGATATTTGCTTGAAGATGTTTGACGATTCAGTTTCGTCATGTTCCGGATTTGAGAGGTAATATGATTTCTCTTTCCGAATTAAATTCTCTTGGGTATACGTTCTTTGTTATGGTGAAGTTGTGAAGGTTTGTGAGAGTACTTCATTAATCATGAAGGGAGCCTTAAGAAGGGGATTGTACAAGGTTACTGGAAAGATAACTTCAAGAGTAGAGGGTTCGATATAGAACATGGCTCTAATTGGAGTAATTTCAGGTGCAACAAAGTTAGAAGTGGGTTCCAATAGGTAAGTTGAAAGACATCTTGTACTTGGTCAATAATTAGGCACTTGGTATGGGTGTATAGGTGGTGAAAATTTTAGGATGGAAATTCACAAGATCTCAAAACAGGTCAGGTAGGTGATTCCTAAAGTCTTCAAATTAATCTCTGGTTGGCTCGTATTTAAAGCCAAAGTGGAGAATGGTGTGTTGTGGCTTTTAATTAAGTCATACATGTTACCTCCTACTCACAGTATGTGACATGTAGGATTTCTTAGGGGAGACTTAGGAGCGGGATTGGATGGGACTCATACCCATGGGCGGATCCATGAGTTGGCTCGGCCGGGCTATAGCCCGGCCGAGATTTGAGAAAGTCCATATAACCCCAGCTCAGTCCAGCCCTCCTCCACTCACAGCCAGTCAGGCCCAGTCCACAGCCCGCCATAAAAAAAAAGATTTATTTTGACTTTGCCCTCCAAATTTTGCCTTTAATTAGACTTTACCCCCCATATTTTCATTAATTAGACTTTACCCCCCAAAACTAATCAGCTCACCCCCCAAAACTTTATTTCTTTCCCGTAAGGTCACCCTTTCTCTTAGATGGTGGGCTGACGGAACAGTTAGTTTTGGGGAGTAAAGTCTAATTAATGAAAATATGGGCGGTAAAGTCTAATTCAAGGCAAAATTTGGGGGGCAAAGTCAAAATAACCCAAAAAAAAGAAGAAAAAACACATTGTAGCAGTGGTGCCCCTTGTCTTTTTGTCAAGAGGCCACATCAAAAATCCTTAACGGATCTCTCTCTCTCTCTCTCTCTCTCTCTCTTTGTGTGTGTGTGTGGTGGCAAAGAGGAGGCGCAACGGATGTGGAGACCGAACAACCAAAGCGAGGAGGGGCAGCCGACGATGACTTGGTGGACCTGGTGCGTAGTGGTGTTGCTCGACGGCGTCAATGCTGCTCAGAGAGAATCCCCAAGTAAAATGGAAGTTTTTGTATGAAACCTTCGGCAGCTCATCATTTTAATTGCTAAATTAAGGGAAACAGAAAGTGAACACAAGAAGAAATAATCAATAGAATCCATTTTTTCAAATACAATTATGCATAACATTTTGTTGCCTTAAGATCTTTTGAGCCTAATATCTCATGAACTTATTATACTCGTATCGTTGATGTTCACTTAAAAAATTTTGCTCATTATTTTTTTACTGTATATAGTAAATACTTCATTGTTAAAAAAATTAGTTTAGTTTCAGCCCAGTCCAAAAAAAATTTCTAGCTACGCCCCTGCTCATACCCTATTGAAGCACAAACAAGGTTATGAGGGACCCCTGTACATAGTGATTGAACATGGGAAAGGGAACCCGTTCAGGATACGAACTTCTCTATAAATGGGTTGCGAACATATTTGGTTGGGTGTGATCCATGGAGGTATTCATCCTCCGGTTTACAGAGCATTGATTCTATCCTTGAATTTTGAGAAAGAGAAAAATAAAGAGATGGAATAAAAGATAAAAAGAACAAAAAAGATTCTGTCCTTCAGGTTTTGGGTTCAGAGAGGTTCTTCCTCTGGGTTGAGATGGCAAATATTTGTATCCTTAGGTTTTCTTTTGTGTTTTTTTCTTTCTCATGGGCTTTCCCTATAATTGTTCTGAAAGGGTTTGTGAGAGTGGTGAGGTGCATAAAGGTTGTAACATGTAAACTCTCATAGTGAAACTCCATTATTGTTGTTGTCGGTGGCTTGTTGTGTGATTTCTTGGTTCTGGATTTGTCTATTTGGTGTAACAGCGCTAGAAAATTTAAGGAGAGAAATGAGGGTATCTACTATAACATGGGAAGGATGGGGATAGTTTGGAGACATAAGTGGTGGTTCAGATTTATTTGGAAGAAAGATAAATAAGGTCTAGAAATCATCCAACTAAATTCCCCCATCTCAAATTTGAATTCCCCCTGAAACCAGCACATCCATCTCAAATTTGTTTGGGCATTGGGGAGGGCTGGGAAGTACAGGACAGAAGTGAACAGGAATAGAAGCGAAAGAGGTGCTGGCATGCCGGCCATCCCATCAGCAGTGCCGCCCACATCCCTTTCTCCCGCCGCCCACACCCCCTGCTATCCCATCAGCCACCCCTCCCCCCTTCCCTCTATCTAAAACCCAGCCCTCCCCCTCTCCCTCCCCACGGATCCCAGAGAGAGAGAGAGAGGGTGCATGTTGGCTTAGGGTGAGGGTGAAGTTCGGGTGAAGGTGGAGGGTGGCCGAAGTGGGAATGGGGGAGGAAGAGACAGATTGAGAGAGAGAGAGAGAGAGATAACATGTTGGGTTAGGGTGAGGGCGAAGTCAGGGTGAAGGTGGAGGATGGCAGGAGTGGGTGAGGGGTGAAGATGGGAATGAGGGAAGAAGAGCCTGAAACCACCTTACACGCTCGACGTGCTTGATAGCTTGCGACACGCTCCCGTCGACTATCCCAGTCGTTGTCCGGTCCCGATCCGCCCCTTCTGATCTTCATCCATCTTGTCTGGCCACGATTTACACTTGACCCGGCCTCCGCCCAACTCCATCCAGCGTCTCTAGCCGTGCCACTACTGCCCCTGACTTGCAGCCAGCCTCCGGCCACTCCGCAATCTCCACTTGCCTTCAGCCCGTTGGGAATCAAACCAACCCCGCCCTTTTCCGTCAACCCCCCCTTTTTTTGTGCCCCTGTTCTCTCTAGAACAATTCTTGGCTCAACAAACTGATGTATGGTACTCCACTACCTTGAAATAAATCAATTAAAAAAACCTTGAATTTAATAGATCCTACAGGTTATCAAATGGGTATGGTCCAATCAATGATTGCCACATCAGTTGTTGGAGTCTGTTGCTCCAACACCTGTTGGAGCCAAGTTTTGTTCCTCTCTCTGATACAAAATTGGAGGTCGATATTTGGCTCCAACAGGAGTTGGAGTAACGGGCTCCAACAGCTGATGTGGTGATCAATGATTAGATCATACCCACTTGATAACCTATAGACTCTACTACTCCATAGCCTATTTAATCTAAGGATTTATTTATAAACATTTCTCGGCGGCCATCGAACTTTGTAGAACTTGAATCTATATTTACGATGACTAGCAGCTCCGCTGCAAAAGGAAGTACTAATTTGATGACTTTTGTCACCGAATTATATAAGTAATAGCACGGCCCTAGCACAACTCCTCTAATTTGGCAGGCTGAAAAAGAGATAGCAGAGAGAGATCCATACAAAATTGGATGATTTTTTTTCGATTCTTTTTTATGTTGAACTAAAATGTCATGCAAAGTTAATGTTGTAGAGAAAAAATTATAAAGAGTATATTTTAGAGAGAAAATATTGTAAATATTATAGAGAGTGTGATGCATCGGTTGAGTATGGGTGCAAGTGCAACGAACGACAATGAGCGGTGATGGAAGCTATCGCCTATGGTGGTGGTGGCGGTTGGCGGAGGTGACCACATCATGGAGAGAGAAAGAGAGAGAGAGAGAGTGAGTCATGTTTTGCTGCACTTCCTTATGGCCCAATCGAGGTCTGCCATGTCGCCCATTAAAGAGAATTACGTGGAGATAAAGAGAGTTATGCTTTGTTGCACTTACTTACGGCCCAATCGGGGTATGCCATGTCGTCCATTAGAGACAAAGCTATTTAGTAAATTAAGTGCAGAGATAGAGGGGGGGGGTCATGGGGTTAGAGAGGAGCACTGCATGCGGCTGTGATGCGTCGATTCCACAAACCGGGACCAACCCATGCATGGTGATGCATTTGCTTACGACCCCAATCGGAGTCTGCCACATCGTCCATTAGATAGAGATTATACGAAGAAAGCAAAAAAAATTGGGTAATTACACTTTACCCCCTGAAATTTAGCTAAAAAACACTGAACCCCCATGCAGTGTATTTAGTTCCAAATCACTCCCTAAAGTTTGAATTGTTAGCACATTACCCCCTGTTGTCAACTACTTAATTTACTTATTTGGTAATTTTTATCTAATCAAAATTGAATTGAAGGGGCACAAAATGTAGTTTTTTAAGTATATGGGGATTAAGTGTTTTTGAGCTCAACTTCAGGTGGGCAAAGTGTAATTTACCCAAAAATATTTGTTGTGGAGATTTTGCTGCAGATGCTAAGTGCGACATCTGGGTCGTTAATGTAACCCCATGTTCAATCCAAAATTGATATATGTGTGAATTTATTTAAAAATAAATTTTAAAAAAGGGGAAAAATGATAACAATTTGCTCACCGATGAATTAGGTTGTTTTCTCCAAGTGTGGACTCCCCATCCAAATATGGGTGCCCCCGTCGATTGTGGGTATCGCCAAACCAATTTTGCCACCCCGTTCGAGTACTGACAGGCACAAGTATTATTATTACTCGAAATATTGTCACCTCCCTCAAAATATTATCATCGCTCACGAAATATTATTACATCTTCGATATATTGTTCTCTCCCTCGAAATATTGTCGCCGATCCGAAATGTTTTGTTACCACCTTCGAAATATTGTTATCTTCCTCGAAATATTGTCCTCACCCTCAAAATATTGTGTCGCCCTCAAAACCTTTTTTGTGCCCTTGGGCACGAGCATTTCTTGTATATATGTAAAACAGTTACTCATATCACTACTTATAGTCTTTCACCTCCATAGAAGTTTCAAAATTTGTTGATTTTTTGTGAGGATGATCACCTAACCATCTACCAAAAATTAACACATTCTATAACTTCTAGAGCCATCAAATATTAGAAGCTTAATCATCTGTCCATTTTAACCGTTAATTTGAGTAACATATTTGATACACCTTGAGGTTTTTCATTTTGTTGATTTTTTGTGAGGATGATTACCTTGCCATAGATATCACATCCACAACAAATCAGTAATTTCTAAAACTTCTATATAGGTGGAAGATCATAAGTAATTATATGAGGAATGGTAACATCAGTAATTATATCCCTCTAATACAAAATCTCGAGATATTTTGCGAAATATCGCGAAATATCTCGGTTTTCTCAAACCTCGGCACGAAATTCCTATTGTGATATCGAACGAAATAGGAATTACAATAATATCGCGATATTTCGCGCGATATATTTGTCGGCACGAAATATCGCGTGGAAATTTCGAGACATTTCGGGAAATTTCGAGAAATTTCGGGATTTTGGCACCGAAATGTTAGGACTGACTGGTTATAAAAGGGGACTGGGGGTTTCGTTCTCAGCAGCTTATTTACATAAAGTAAATGTCGTCTTACTTAATTTTTATTTTGTCCATTTACTTTAAGTTATTATATGTAAATAAGCAAATACCCCCCCATTTGATTTCAATAAAAATATCAAAAAAATCAAAAACCAAGTGAATCAAAAAGTAGGTTTTCAGTTTTAGTAGGAGAAAACAGTTTTTTCGATTTTTCATAAAATTTGTATGTTGAGAAAAGTGATTAAATCAACTCATTTTTAGCTCAAAAAATTCCACAAGATGTAGAACTACAAGTACATCTAGAAAACCATGGTCTGTCAAAGAAAATTTTGAATGAATAAAAACTTTTCTTTATAAAAACTCATTTTTTCATACTTAGTAAAAAAACAGTGTTTTGCATTTCAGCATAATTTTTGCACGATTTCAAACTTGCACAACTTTCTTATTTTAAGTCCGTTTTCAAAATCGTTTGAAGCATTATTTTAATAATCAACTAATCTTTATTTTGGAAATATTTTTATCCACAAAAAAGATTAAAAGCTATTTTAAAAACATAGATCAAAACAGGACCAAACAAAACTGCACAAGACTCACAGACTCAAATGTAGAATACATGCTTTGTAATGCTCTACACCTGTAGATTGGGTATAATTATTATCTGAGTGTTCCAAATTGTGTATATATACTTGGTTTATGACTATGCAGAGATTCACTGAAAAATTTCATTAAAAAATCAATAATTCCACCATTTCTATAAAATCACAATATTTCCACACTGTCCAAATATTTCAACGAAATATTTCCATATCCAGAGGGGTCGAAATATTGACCGAAATGGAAATTTCGAACCTTGCATATAACTACGATTCGCCATCAAGCCCGAAACCTCATTTCGTTTCTAGTTAATTCACCAATCGCCGGCTAGCAACAGAGAGAAGAGGTGGAATCACTGATTCAAGACGTTGGAAAAGCAAGATGGCTTATGCGTCCAAAGGAGAAAGATAAGCATTCTGAGACCAGTCATGTGTTGTTGCTCACTCATATACATATCATCAGAGTAGATAGCTATTTAACCTCTTGTCTTTCTGACCTATCCCGTAATAGGGCTACGCTCTACAGTTTCCATTTTACCTTAGTAGTGGATATACATATGAGTGAACATCAGCCAGGACCGGTCTCAGAATGCCTATCTTTCTCCATGGGCACGAAAGCCATCTTGCCTATCTTCTCTCTCTGTTGCTAGTCGGCGAACTAACTAGAAACAAATGTTGTTCTGGGCCCGATGGCGAATCGTAGACTCGTAGTCATATGGAAGAAAAGTGTTATATATATATATATGGGAGCGTGACTTTGTATGCCCATGCATTGAAGGCTTCAATGTATGCTCCTCTATTAGCATACATAGAGATTTTCAAATTTGCCGAGTTTTTGTGGAGATGATATCTTTGTTGAGATGATCATCCTCACAAAAAATCAGCAAGTTCTGAAATCTCTAAGCATTTCAAATAAGCTTATCAAATAAATGGTTGAAATGGACGGCTGATAAAGCTTCTAACATTTTGATGGACCTAGATGTTTCAAAATTTATTGATTTTTGGTGAATATGTTATCTATAGCAAGATGATCACCCTCACCAAAAATCAGCAAATTTCGAAACCTCTAGGTGTATCAAAATGATAGAAGTTGTATCGTTTGTCAATTTCAACCAATAATTTGATGGACTTATTTGAAATGCTTAGAGGTTTCAGAACTTGCTGATTTTTTGTGAGGATGATCATCTCAACATAGATATCATCTCCACAAAAAATTAGCAAATTTGGAAACCTCTATGTTTGTTAATAGAGGAGCATACATTGAAACCTTCAATGCATGGGCATACAAACTACAAAGTCACGCTCTCATATATATATACATATATATATATATATATATATATATATATATATATATATATATATATATATATAGTGTCGCTCTGTAATTTTTTAAAGATGGTTATGTCTATTTGTTAATGAGATTTGGATAGTTCTACCCATGTCCAGAGTCTAGCTAATACAAGCACCGATCTTGGACAATTCTTTAGATCTGGGCCTATCTCATTGGGTTCTAGGTGCAATCAAGTAAGGCTAGTGTGCAACAATTTCTTGGTGGATCACACTTTTGGTAGGATGTTGATGGTAGGGGTCTCTGAAAACCATCGTCAGTTGATGGTTTTGCGCAAAAACCAAAAAAGATAGCTTTTGTATAAGAATTTCTGCAGTCATATGCAGTTAGTGGCACCAGCTTTTGGAAACCTCATTACTGTTGACTTATATCTCTTGGTTATAGGTGCAATAAAGTTGGTCCAAGATACCCAATATAGTGTATGGTTGGTCATGAAAACGGTAATTGAAAACTCCAGGCTAGGGAACTCGGGCATTCTGTCCTACCATGTTAGTTTACATTCCAGGGACCTTCAGCAGCTACATCAATCAATAACGGCACCTCAATCTTAAATTTCTGCCACCCAAGGACATGTTGCCTCATCTTGAGTGTACTATTTCTGAGCTATCCATTGTGCTTTGTGTCCTCAGCAGGGCAATATTTGTTGCCTCCTAAGAAGCACTGACACTGGTACGGGGACACGGTTACGACACGACACGGGTACGCCGACATGGCAAATCCTAAAAAAAGAGGGCACGGGTACGGCGAGGACACGGCAAAATAAATTAATATTTTTAATTTATATTTTATGTGTGTTCATAATTCATATATATTTCAATAACCGGAAAAATCTCATAGAAAACAACTAAAATGAAAATTTAATGCATACTGAATCGCAATCATTAGTTACACCCAGCCCGATTGGTGAATCACATACAACCCTAAATGGCATGAAAAAGAACGGTTGTGTTTCAGTTTTGGATTTAATCTATTTGAAAACTCAGAGGATCAGATAGATTAAAGCCAAAACTGAATCGTAACTATCCGTTACAACCAGCCTGACAAGTGATTATACTCAGATCTAAATGACATGCAAAAGAATGGTTGCGATTCAGTTTTGGCTTCAACTTATCTAATCCTCTAAGGCAGCTTGTGACCCAACCTATATTGAACAACCTGTCAACCCTCCGTGTCCGGTGCATGTCCAGCAAGTATCCGATGAGTGTCCGGCTCCCGGAAGCACATGGGACACGGCACATGCGTGTCTGGTGCGTGTCCGATGAGTGTCCGGCGAGTGCCGGTGTCCGACAAGTGTCCGACACGGGTACGGGAGGTCTGGGGAAGTGTCCGTGCTTCCTAGGTTGCCTCGCCCGTCCTGCTTTTGGCTTGACCTTTTCCTACATTCAACATAGAAATATTAATACCGTGTTAAAATCAGACTTAAAAGAGGAATCTTATTGGGAGAGATTACTAGTCAGAACCTACTTATGTCAGTTATACAAATAATGAAAATTTTGCTGGGCAAGTTCAGAACCTAATTACTAGTCAAGACCTCCAAATTGTAAATTATCTTTGTCAATCAATTGAACTTGTAAATCCCTAAAGGGCTAAAAAAGACAGAATATGGTACTGCATTTGTTGTTTCCACTGTATAAGTCCAATAAATGCTTGTGTTATTTTTAACAACGCAACATGTGTGTATAACACACATGGTTAAAAACACCGCCTGATACCGGTACGTGCCGACCGATATGTACTAACTTTTGTTTGGCTGAGATCAGTACCATGGATCCCGAGACCTAGCCGCAGGCGGAACCATGATTTTTTTCTTTGGGGAGTTTGTAAAAAATTATGTTTTCAAAGATGAAAATTTTACTTAAGAAACATATACTAAATATATACTGATAACATAATGTACAAAAATTTAATGTCAAAAGAAATTAATGTTAGTTTCGATTCCTAGTTTTCATGTTTGGAATTTCTATATGAAAAAGTTGGTGGAGTAAGGAAAAAGGTACCTTAACTTCTTGTCCTCTTCTAGGCGAAATCCAGAGCAGAAGGTAGCTTGGATTGAGAGTCGAACTCTCTTCCTTGGTAGTCAGATGTTGTTTCTAATGCGGAAGAAACTTTGTGTTTGCTGGAGACAATAGAGATTCAGAGAGAATATAACTCAAGGGACAAAACAAAGAAATAGAAATGAAGAGATAGGGAAGAAAGAAAAAGGAAGAGAGAGACAGACATGTGCAAAACGCTGGGTGATCCAAGGATTCGGTTCTTTAGAGTCGTGTTTTTTTGACTACTGCACTAAGATATGAACTAAATGATAGTTGTCCAATGTTAGGCACACAGCGCATGCCCCATAATAGCATCCAGCCCCCTGACTGCACACTCGTGGCTCGGTCCCCAATGCATGCGACTCCATGAACTCGGAACTCTACGGCTGCATAAAGGGACTTTTCCGAGCTGGGTCTGACCATCATATTTCTCAGTTCTCTCTCTCTCTCTCTCTCTCTCTCTCTCTCTCTCTCTCTCTCTCTCTCTCTCTCTTTTGGTACAACCAGTACTGGTCCATATTTTCCGGTTCAAGTCGGTATTGGGCCATTGTCTGGTACCAATGGGTTTGGATCATTTTTTTTATTTTTTTTTTTGCAATTTTGGCCTCAACCGGTATCGGTCTTTACTAATCGGTATGTATCGGTTTGGGGCCGACCGATACCATGATTTTGAACCTTGATAGTGTTATGTTGGATGGAGCCTGATGGCTTGGTTAGAAGATTGCGATGCAGTTCCTCGACGTGCCGAAGGCCCCGGACGTATGCAGGGGGGGTGGGGGGGGCGGCTGTACGATTTTGGGATTATTTTCGGTACTATTTTACGTGGTTCTATGTAAACCCTAATTACAGGGGGACATATATAGATGGTTAGTTGTTAGGCTCTGGTATTCCTTCTACCGTATTTTATTTTTGCTTCGAAGCATAGTGGAATTGGCAATAAAGGGATGTCATAGGCAAATTGCCAAACCTCATTAAATATGTGTCGTTTCTGGTAAGGTTTGTAATTTCGGCCGAAACCGATCCGTTTCGACTGTTTCAGATCGGTTTCGGTCGGAACTGATCCCGAAACCCTCAAGTTTCGGGTTTCGACACTCAGCACTCAGTAAAAGCAGGACTGAGTTCAGGATAAGGTGTACTTCGGCATGACAGCTTGGCAGACATATTTACATAAAAAATATTTTAAGTAAATGATCTTTATGTTTTCCATTTATTTTAAGTTGTTTTATGTACATAAGCAAATACTCCTCATTTGGATTTAATAAAAATATCAAAAAAATCAAAATCCAGAGGAATCAAAATGTAATTTTTCAGTTCCTATACAAAATCAGACTTTACAGCTTTTGGCTAAAAAAGAAAATTTGGTGGGAAAAAACCACAGTATTTTGGACCGAAAAAAATCTCAGAAATCTAAAAGTCTAAGATCAACTTAAAAACCCAAAGTTGGTAAAATATTCTGAATCTATAAAAAAATTCTTTCTCAAGAACTCTTTGTTCCTCCAGACTTAGCCAGAATTCAGAATCATGATTTTTCAAATTTTTGACAAAAAATTAGGGTAAAGCAAAGCCACGCCCTTTTGAAAACAAGACCACTATGAAGTGGGTACCAATGCAATTATTTTATATTATTTTTATATTTTGTAATTATTTTTTATTTAAAAAACGAAACTGAAACCACCGAAACTTCGATCCGAAACTCCGAAACCGATCCTCGGTGGGCGGACCAAAACTACAAACCTTGGGTGTGTGCTTGCATCTTTTCTTTCGTTTATACCTAACAAATACCCATGCACGCACACGCGCAGGGGCACATACACACATGAGAAATTTGACTGTCATCACAATGTTTCTGTTTAAGGGTTAGCCATCTGGTCCATATCGTCTTTTTCTTTTTTTCTTGTTGAATTCGGTATCTGGTTTAAATTAGCAATGCTGTTGTGACTAATCTTTGTGTGTGTCTGTGTGTGTGTTTTCCAGTTATTCCGGAAACCTTGATCTTCACAAAGAAAGGAGGGGCACGAGTCACACGATAATCATCATATGTTCTATAGTTGGAGTTTCGATGTTGCTTGTCGCTGCTATTGCCTTCTACTTGTACTCAAACAAGAAAAGGAAGAGCTCTTCAAAAGGTATATAACTAGGGAAAATCTGTATGCTCAATTGTTATTGCTAATGATCGAAGACAACATAACCCAAAACTCAAAAATCATCCTCAGAGAGTGTTGCCGCTGTCCCACCTGTTCAAAAGTTGCGATCTTTCTTCAGTGAAGTCTCCACAGAGTCAGCACATAGGTATCCGTTGTCCGAAATCGAAGTGGCCACTGGGAGGTTCAAAAAGAAGATCGGCTCCGGAGGTTTTGGGATAGTATATTATGGAAAGCTTAAAGATGAGAAAGAGATAGCGGTCAAAGTTCTAACCAATGACTCCTTTCAGGGAATCCGAGAGTTCTTAAACGAGGTAGGATCTTCACTCTGCACAATTTCTAAACATTTAATTCTCTCTTATTGAAAGTTCCAACGAGACTCTTTTTTTGCAGGTCTCCCTGCTGTCGAGAATACATCACCGGAATTTGGTTACTTTTCTTGGTTACAGTGAACAAGACGGGAAGAACATCCTTGTTTATGAGTATATGCATAATGGGACCCTAAAAGAGCATCTTCGTGGTAAGTCTCATTTAGTGTCATATTTTGAAAGTGTATTTGAATATCAAATCAAATGTCTGTAAAACCTCACAGGACCTTCCACTTGGAAAAGAACTGTTGGTTGGATTAAGCGTCTTGAGATGGCCGAGGATGCTGCAAAAGGTTAGATTTCTGATAGACTTGTCTTACTGGCCGGAGATCCTCAGTTTCAGTTTTAGGTAACTAAACGATCATCATTGATTTCGAAACGGGTCAGGGATCGAGTACCTTCACACCGGATGCTTTCCGTCCATCATCCATAGGGATCTTAAGAGCAGCAACATTCTTCTTGATATACACATGAGAGCGAAGGTCTCAGATTTCGGCCTCTCAAAACCTGCGGTTGATGGGTCCCACGTTTCGAGCATTGTCCGAGGGACTGTTGGATACTTGGACCCTGAGTAAGGCCTCATTCTTTGACAAGTATGAGAACCAAATCTCCCCTCTCTAAGAATATGAATTACCCATTGATCATTTGGGTCATCATTGTTAGTTATCCATGTATAAGATAATCTAGTGGTTTCTAAATTTCTACTATATATATATATATATATATATATATATATATATAGGGGAATGCGGTAAGTGCAGCACCACACCGCAGCCGTCTGATGCACCCGCTGTGTGCATCGCATGCACGTAGTGGTGCATCAAACTGTTGTAGTGCGGTGCCGCACTTACCACATGCCGCATTATATATATATATATATATATAGAGAGAGAGAGAGAGAGAGAGAGAGAGAGAGAAATACTAAAATGCGGCGTGCGGTGCGTGCGGCGTCGCACCGCAGCCGTCTGATGCACCGCTGCGTGCATCGCACGCACCGCAACGATGCATCAGACGGCTGTGGTACGGCGCCGCACGCACCGCACGCCGCACCCTAGCATGCCTCTATATATATATATATATATATATATATATATATATATATATATATATATATATATATATATATATATATATATATATATATATATATATATATATATATAGAGAGAGAGAGAGAGAGAGGGAGAGAGAGAGAGAGAGAGAGAGAGAGAGAGAGAGAGAGAATTAAGCATTAGCTTCAGTCAATTATGCTCAAGTGTTGAGTTTGTAACATCCACAGGTACTACACCTCTCAGCAATTAACAGAGAAGAGTGATATTTACAGCTTTGGTATTATCCTGCTGGAGTTGGTTTCAGGTCAAGAGCCAATCTCCAATGAAAGATTTGGTGTCAACTGCCGTAACATCGTCAATTGGGTCAGTTCACTGTTCTTTCCACTGCAGATTACTATTTTTTCTGCTTTCATATTTTCAGCCTTCGTGCTCTTGCACGGTAGACGAATCAAATTTGTTTGTTTCTTGCAAAACTCTAACGTATCATGCTCTCGTATCACAGGCGAAGTCGTACATCGAGGGTGGCAACATAAATGCCGTCGTCGATCCCGTACTCGAGGATGACTATGATGTGCAATCGGTGTGGAAGATTGCTGAGGTGGCGATCATGTGTGTCAAGCCACAGGGAATACAGAGGCCATCGATATCGGAGGTGCTCAAGGAGATCCAAGAAGCTATCGCGATCGAACGAGGGCGAGGGCTAGGAGGAGAGTTCCCGATCGGCGTAATGTCGAAGAATTCCGTAGGCTCGTCAGTGAATCTGGATCCGATGGACCTCGCTGTTCCCGAGCAAGACGACTTGCTCGCACAGCCGGTGCTGCGGTGACTGCAGACCCAAGCACTTGAAAACTCTCCTGAATGTTAGCAACCAATTGAATCTGTTTAGTAGAAGCAAAGATTTGAGGCGCATGAAAGAGAACCAATATGATTCGTCTGCCACTGCTGCAGATTTTAGCTTTGTACACAGTGGTGGATGCTCGGACGAGGAAGCCGGGTTTAAATTTCTGATGATGGGTTGAGCTCCAACCACTAATGTGTTGGAGCATTGAATCGCTGTGTCGAGCTAGCATCGATGATCCTGATGAAGTGTGTGAGCCTCTGTGTGTGATGAGAGGAAGGCTATGTTTGGTTGCAGAGGAAGTTTTGCAGGAATTGTTTGGAAAGGAAATGAGAGGAAGGCTATCTTTCTTTTTTTTTAAACTGGTCAGAGTCCGACGGCTGGTCTGTTTCGCTGATGTTGGCATTGTGTTGAATCTGGCCAGTTGTGGCGACCTGTGTTTGTCTTTGCCAGTGGGCGGACTTATCCGTTGTGTGGCATTATTACCGCCAGCATGCGGTTCCCCCACCTGGTGGTGGTTCTTGCTATCGCAGATGGCTGCCTGCGCTGGCATGTGGCGCCTCCCGGGGTCCTGTTGTGACCTCCCCTTTGGAATACCAAAAAAAAAAAAGGGAAATGCATCTTCTTGCTATTCTTTCGTTGATTTTTCTTTTCCGTCTCGATTTCTCGGGAAAACTATTTTCGTGTTGGGTCCACACTTTCTCAACAATGGAACACCCATTTTTGCAGGAAAACTGGTACTTTCTTTTTCAATAGTCTTTTACTGGCAATCAAACAAAGCCAAAGAGAGCAAACTTTTCTTCACCATTGATGAGGTTTCTTGGTATTAATTTTCGAAAGGAAAATGAAGTTTGCGAATTTACCCCATGCAGATGGTGACGATGCTCATCATTGTCGGTGTCACAGATTGATAACATTTTGCAAAACGGCATACTTTTGATTATCACTTACCAACTTCAACTCGGCGATGAGAAATTACATACTTGTTCATTCCAAACTCTCTCTCTCTCTCTCTCTCTCTCTCTCCTATGGTGAGTTTCGATCATTGGTCTATCTGATAAAGCACCATCCCAACAAAATGACTGCAAGTCTATCAAACATCAGCAGAAGGAAACATGACATGCAGCCATTGGGTCTTATTACAGAGATGTTCTAGCATCTTGTTCACATGTCCAAAAATAACATCTGGAAACACCCAACAGAATCAAAATAAAAATAGGAGTCCTCTCCGCTCCCAATACTCCTCCTTCAAGAGTCGGCAAATCTGAAAAGAAGAGAATCAAGGAGTTTGAGAGAATAATTAAACTTCATCGAAAAATCATTACTACTAAAACTCCGAAATGTTGTGTGTTTAATCACTCACCCCAGCTCAGAAAGCTTCACATGAGCTTCAGCATAGTCCGCAAAGAAAGCATCCTCGTCCTAGAGTCACCACAACCAGAGCCAGAAAGGGTAATTTAAGAATGAAACATAAAGAGAGCTCAAACTCATAAGATGGGGTTGGCAGAGATGGGGTGGCAGAGGTGGATGTGCAAAAAAACTAGGAGGGGGAGTGAAGAATGTGTATTATAGAAAAATGTTGGAGTGGAACCAATTGAGGACAAGATAATGAAGAATAGATTAAGATGGTGAGTCGAAGCGGCCCGGATGAGGGTCCCATATTAGTGTGGAAGGTCCAAGGAGGAGGGGATAACCTAGAATAACATTGATGGATGCTGTTAGGAAGGACATGGAAAAATTTGCACCAACAACAGATATAGCCCTAAATAGAAATGAATCGCGAAGGGTTCATAAAGCCGAAGCCAAGTAGATGGGACATGGTTTGATGGTTATGGTTAAGGTAATTTGGAAGAATTCAAACCATTTACTCATATAAAAATACGCATCGCAAGTCATGTAAGAATTATGAGTGTATACCGCAGCATATTTTTCCACTAGGGGGCGGAAAACTGGATCGGTCAGAAGGGCCTTGTCTGATGGCAGCTGGATCAGGCCCCCCTTCTCTCCGCTAAGAAGCACTCTGCGACAAGAAAACAGGCGGGAATGGTTAGGGCACAATTGTCAACTACCCTTTGGTGAAGCACATAACCATTGAGTTGTGCTACAGATGTATAGCAATAAGGGAGAAGAATAAAGCAACTTACGTAAAATACGAGTTATCGAAGATGAGAGGATTTGCAGTCCATGGTCCCTCAAAGCCGGACCGCTCTTTGTGGCACTTTCCCTGTCGGTATTTACGTCAGCAAGAGCCAACTACAACAAAAGGATGGTATACAAAATGTACAAAGGTTTAAAGAGACAATTATACTAACCAGTGTGTGCCCGCCAGATAGAGCGACGATATCCTTGTCACTCAGACCCATGTGAGCTCCAAACACATCCCGAAGGTGATCAGAACCTGTGATATCAAAACAAGAAAAAGAAGAACAGTAATTACCATCCCTATTATCAACATCAAAAGCAAAATTGATGCTGAGAATGTTATTTCACTTTGTTTCTTAGGTTCATAATATCGTAGTTAGCCGCCTCTTTGCTTAAACTAGGGGAACCTTAGAGGGTTGCTCCATGGTTGAACAATAGGTAAGGTAGATCATTCTACCAACCAAGTGACCATCTAAATTTCTTGGTGGTCGAGTTCTTTTCGGCACCCATAGAGGGTTGACTTCAGGTTGCCAACAAGACTAAATAATTCAGGTCAACCTTTTGTAGACTTCTTAATTAGAGAAGTGCTCATCATCGCCATCTTAATGAGATAAGGCTACGATAATGATGATAACGACAATGTAGCTTTAATATAAGCCTCTACGTATTGTTTGACTGTATATGTTGTACTAACTACTAAGTACCATCAATCTCAAACTAGTACTGTATGAAATACACATCTTACAGTACTGGAATTGCAACGCAAGAGCCAATCGACCCTCACTTTCGAAACAGAAATGAATCTGGGAACAAAGAATTTCTCAAGCAGGGAAGAAGCAAAAGTGCTCAAGTTCGCGGTCTTTAGCTCATGGAAAAAGTGATCGGCCTGATTCCAACTAATCATTGATTTAATATATTCTGAACAAAATGCAAATAAAAAGGACAAAAAAGAACAAGTAAATCAGTAAAGGGAGATTATACGAATATATACCTTTGGTGGCATCAGGCAGACGTCCTTCCATAGGGGGTTCATTCTTGTCCTGTTACGAATAAATAAGGTAACCGGCAAAAGTGAGAAGATGAGAACATAGGAATCGAGTAGATACAACCAATGCATAAAAACACAATGCTAAATTTCTCATGCTAGACCCACTTCTATGAAAATTCAATAAGCACCCACCAACTTAAGTCAGGCACCCACAATATTTTTATTTGGAATAATTCCCTGTCTATAACTTAGATTTCCTCTCTACAAATAGCATTCTCTCTCCACAACATATATTCTCTCTAAAAACATACATATTCTCTACAATATACATTCCATCTTTACAACCTTTCTCTACAAACATGATATTGCACTCTCACTAAAATATAGATTATATCTCTACTTATGTTCTCTCTCTACAACAAATATTAAATCTCTACAATAGACATTCTCTCTCCAACTATATTCTCTATCGACAAGCATACATTCTTTGACAACTTATATTCTCCTACAATCTCTCTAAAACCTATATTCTCTCTATGCAATATAGATTCTCTCTCTATAACTTACATCACTCTTTGCAAATATCTCTCTACATAAGGCTCCTCTCTCGGCAACATACATTCTACCTCTACAATAGACATCTCCCCACAACTTACATTCTCTCTTTACAAAATATTTTATCGCTATAACATACATTTTCTATAAAATAAATTCGGTCAATAACATGCATTCTTTCTCCACAACATTCTCTCTCTACCACCACCGTCACCCGTTGCCTGCTTGGGATGCTAATTTTTAATAGTTATTATTTATTTGGAATAATTCCAAATAATTTTTGTTTTAATAAGTTAATCTTAAGCCTATCAGAAGGGTCTCAGATCCAAATCGCTCCTTTTTCACAATAGCTAAACAAACACAATTCCATTGGATCTAACTAACAAATTAACAATAGATCAGCAAAAAGATTGAGAGATCTAGAGTGCGTACCTCTCTGCCGGGGTGGAAGGGAACTTCCGGCCCTCCGGTAACCTCCACGGCAACAACTCCGGCGAGCTGAGGTCAGAAACCATCACATCTTAATCTAAATCAATGTGGAAAATAGCTACATTGTCTTGAAAAACGTGGATCAAGATCTAAACCACCACCTGGTAGAAATCGCCGTAGGAGAGGACAGGAAACTGCTCTTTGATGGGCTCCAGGATCCTGACGGCGATGTCCAGGCCGTTGTTGGCCCCGTGGCCCAGCTCCGCCTTGTGCCTCATCGTCCCAAACGGCCCGCCGGTCTTCGTCTTCACATCAAACGTCCCCGCCGAGTGCCATCTTCGATCAATTAATCACAAATTTTTTTAAAAAATCACAAAAAAAATGAGGAAAGAAGGGAAATAGGTCGAGATCGGTCGGGCGGGGTGGAGATCATACGCGAGTCGGAGCATCAACGGGGCGCAGCTCTTCTCGGCGATGAACCCACGGAGCTTCCTCTTGCATTTCTCCACCGCCTTCTGGTACTCATCGCTCACCGTCGGATACGACTTCACCATCGTTGATTCACCTGCGAGGCCGATCAACGACCGTCGGATGGGAGGAGGAGGAGGAGGAGGGGAGAGGATGGAGATCGATAATGGCAGCGATAACTTCGCTTACCGTTGAAAACCCTAGCCCGGAAGTCAGCTCAGAAGTCGGATCACACAACGACAACACGAGCAGAGCACACTCCCTCCATCGGCACGCAGCTCTTTATATAGAGCCTAACCCTAACAGAATATTCTAAAGGAAATTTTATTCGTACCCCAAAAATCTGTAATTAGCCCGTTTCCCCTCCGTTTCTCAATAGCCTACTCAACAAAATTTGAATACCGACTATATCCTCTCTCTTTTTTTTTAATCCCAAAATTCAACTAAATCTAAAGACCCTTTGGCTGCTCGTCATCTTCATCGAAAGCGGCAACAGTGTGGCTGTGGCATCATTGTGTCATCGATAGCGATAGCGATAGCGGTGCCAAGGTTCTTGTAAGCCGACAGAGCTATGCTGAGGGTAGAAGCAAATTAAAGCAAAGAGAGATCTCGGTGGTTCTACCTGTGCCCTCAAGTACCAACCAACGGTATGGAGTTTATTTAAGAGTAAGGTGTGTTCAAGAGTGCATATAATTGGGATATATTTAAGGGGGTAGATGTTTAATTAGGATATGATCAAGGTGAGGTGGGTCATTTAACTAAGGTGTATTGAAGGTGGAGTGTAAGAGAAAAGGATATTTTTTAGAGTGTGATTAAAAAAAGAAGGGTGTATTTAAGTTTGTTGGAAATGAGGGCTAATTACAGTTAAAATTTGGGAAATTTTATTCATACCCCAAAAATCTATAATTAGCCCCCATTTTCAACAAACTTGAACACACCGGATTTCTTTGATCATACCCTATTTTTATTCCAAAAATATCATTTCTCTTATACCCCACCTTGAATACACCCCAGTTAAATAGCCCGCCTCATCTTGATCATATCCCGTTTCTTTCTGATGTTGAAGCCCCATGAGTATAGGGTACCCCATTCCTTTCCGATGTTGAAGCCTCATATAAGAGAGAGAGAGAGAAAGAGAGAGAGAGATGTCTCTCTTCTTTCTCCATTACTAGAGAGATTAGATCTTGTTTGGAGGAATCCGATCGGGGGAATCTTGACTGCAATTTCTTTCCAATTGCAGTCAATGCCCAAGGTTATGTTTTAGGTTTTAGTGGGATGTGGGGTATAAGATAAAGATATAAATAATATTTTTAATTTTTTGTATAAGTTACTGTGAAAAGGATGGTAGATGGGGGCTAGTTACAGATTTTTGGGGTATGAATAAAATTCCCCTAAAACTTCCCATATTCCAAAGGTTTTTTTTTGACTTACACCACCACTTTTATGTCAAAATTTGGGTTACACCCCCACTTTTAAATATTTACCGTCAGCTATCGCAAAAAGTGGGTGTGTAAGTAAGAAAAACTAAAACCCTTAACATAGTCGCCCCTAACCACACCGTGGTTTGGGGGGTCCAGCCATTAAGAGACGTTATTCCCATCCAAAAGGCCGATTCAAGATTGTTGAGATTGACAGGGCACCGGGTGAAACCCCGTAACCCCAGGGTGCTCCCATCATAAGCCATCAGAAGGGCCGGATGATCAAATGGGTGGAGACAGGTGTCTAATGACTATTTAAAGTCATTCGAAAAAAACCTAAAGCCCTTAACTTAGTCGCCTCGAGCCACGGTATCATCGTGGTTCGGGATCCGGCCATCGGCATCTGTTATTTTTATCCCAAGAATGGTTCCAGATTGTGGAGATCTAGAGGGAATCGGGTGAACCCCGGGGGCTTCGATCTAAGGGCTGGGTGATCAAACGGATCAAGACAGGTGTTGATGGCTGGACCCTGAACGTATATTGCAGTAGACACATTGATAATTTCTAAGAACCTTACCGGGCATTGAACCCCTCAATTGTTTTGACTATGCCTTGTGGAAAATGAATGTGGAAATCCTACTGGATTGTATGGATTTCGATTGTGTGCTCCTAGTGTCAAAAGGGGGTGTTTGGCATAAGGAAGAAGTGTTTCGCTTAAACCTCATCCAGCGCTCCGGAGGGTAGAGAGCCCCCTTTTCTCCCGTCTGAGCTAGGGTTAGGGTTTCTCATCTCTTGGCCTCTCCGGCCACCGCCGATGGCACCGGGGAGGCCAGAAGATCCTGCTTGGCGGCTTCCTGTGGGGTCGGAGTGGGCCTCTTCTCCATCCCCTGTACATAGAGACTCCCCTCATCAGATCAATGTTTTGTGTTCGGAGATATAGTGGCACGTGGCCTCCCCTGCCCGGATCGCCGCCTTCCGAGCTTGGATCGGTGGATTCCGGCCGGAGCGCAGCCGAATTCGTGGTTCCAGGACCCCGATCAGAGAATGTCGTGGCTTTTCCAGTCCCCTCTGCTAAATTGGTGACAGTTTCTGGTGGTTCGAGGCTACAGAGCCAGTTCTTGGTAGATCGAAGGACTCGCTGCTGCTTTCTCTTTGCCGAAGCTGATGGTGGATCGGTTCGTGGATCCAGTTTTTGGGTTTCTTTTTTTTTTGTGCCTGTGAGAGCATCTGTTGGCTCCCCTTTGTGTGTTTTTTTGTATTTTTTTTCTTGTCGGGGTCCGACGACGGTGATAGGTTCGGCCTGGTTGACGGTTGTGTTGTCCGTCTCCGACAGACTGTGTTGTTCCCATCGAGTGGTGGTTTTAGTTTATCTGCCATGTGGCAATTCTTCTGTTGTCCGCCGGTATGCAGGGGTCCTTGCTTGCACCGGGCTGTGGCTCCTCCCGAAAGTCCGATGACCTCCCATTTGAAATACCAAAAAAAAACCCTCATCCATCAGAGAGCATTTTCGTCAATTACATTTTATAGTATAAATTGAGGGTTCAGCATTTATGTTGGTAGAGAAATGCACAGGACAAGAAAAGTTCGTTCCCAAATCTTCATTCTTGCAGCATGAAACTAGCCGTTAGTAATAGAAACGGACAGTTCCGGATTGATGCCAAACACCCCCAAAGCTTCCTAAGAGCATCTCCAGTAGCCTCTCTACTTGCTCCCCCTTGGCTTTTTTTGCTAGCGAAATCTTCAAAAAAACCCTCCAGCAGCCTCTCAACTCAACTAACTAAAATAGATGTTGGCCTAATGGCTAGCTATAGTGGGCAAGCGGGAACAACTCGCCAACAGCCGAGTCCCACCTCAATCGGTCAATGGGGAGGGGGGAGGATTTGAATGCAATAACTGGTCCCACCTTATTTCTTTTTTGACTACCAAGAATAGGGAGTCTACTAGAGCTGGGTTCCAACAATGGCTATCTATTCTTAAAAAAAATGATCATTTCTCTTTACTTTTGACCTGTTAGAATAGATAGGTGGCTGAAGATGCTCTAAATTCACAAACCTAGCTGGGACCGCTCCTAGGTCGCCACATCAGGATGGCTAAGAATGGCTAAATAGTATTGCTCCAAGGAAGGAAGAAAGGAGATGGAGAAACTGAAGGGTTAGAGCATCTCCAACCGGCTCCGAAGAAGAGCCCTGAAGGCTCACGTGGCACTCCGAACGATTTTGGCTGCTCCAACCGGCTCCGAAGGAGGCTCTGAAGGCCTACGTGGCATGCCACGTAGGCCACGTGCGGCCCGGACCTCCGAAGCCCTCCACATACAACAGAGATCCTTCGGAGCCTCCGAGCGAATAAAAAATTCTGTCTTTTTTTAAAAAACCCCCCGGACGTTCATAAATTATGTTATATATATATATATATATATATATATATCAAAACATGTACTTTTTAATAGATTTGGTGTAAATTTGGAGACTTTGGATAACTAGTAAATATATGGGGTGTTTGATGCAAATGGCTCGGATATCCCGTTCGGAGGCCGTTGGAGCTGAACCTCTCACCGAAGAGGCCTCCGATGAGGTGGCAGCAAAAAGCGGGCCCCACTTGCTTCGGAGGTGCTCCGAGCTTCAGAGCCGGTTGGAGATGCTCTTAGAAGAATCATCATTACTTTTCCTAAATTTTTAATATATATATTTTTAAAATAATGGGTTTTTTTTCGCATATTTCTACTGAGTATACTATATACCATTAATAGCACAATTGTCTCAAGGCTCCATAAAAAAAAAATATCATTAAAAAGATTTTTTGAAATAATATTGATGAATAATTTTGAAAATATTGTTCTCTCGAAACTTGATACTGATCTATTGCTATTTGTATAAAGGTGTCCATGTTAGGATACGAGTCCCGGATACCCACTATGTCAGGCGGATACCGAGCCCGAATCCGAAAGTTACGCACACACCGCAGCAATCCATCATACGAGTCCCAGATACCCACTATGTTAAGCGGATACCGAGCCCGAATCTGAAAGTTACGCACACACCGCAGCAATCCATCGGGTGTAATCGAAAGCGTCATGCTACGGATCAAGGAACGGAAGCCCACTGATATCACGCCTAACATTCGACATGGAGAATATGAAGCAACACACAATAGTACAAAAAAACATATTATCACCAACAATCAATGATTGAATTATCATTGATTAAAGATTACACAAGTGGTGGGTCACCGTTTGTCGGACTCCTGCAAAACCACTTTGTTCCCTCTCACAGAACACCCATGAAGTAGAAAATATCATCCCAAAAGATACAAAGATGTACCGGAGCATACGCCAAAAGATGAAGATGCTTGAAGTAGACGTCGAGGTAGATTCACCGAAGGACCAGGAAGATGATCCACATACCTTATCATCTTCCTCCTTCTTTCTTCCACTTCCTTCTTTTCTTTTTCTCTCTTCCTTCCTCCTCTGTCTTCTTTCTCCTTGCATCAAACTCTAGACCAGGCTTCCCATTTCTCCCTGTCCTCTTCGCTCTCTCAACCATCTACCTAGAAGCCACACTTCATCATGCCACCATCCCCATGAGCATTCAAGAGCATGATGGGAGCAACGTCCCCCCCCTCCGATCATTTCTTCTCTCACGAACTCTTCTTCTCCATAGACGATCTCGATCTCCATGTAGCCATTGTAGATGATTTCCAACAGTTCTTCAACTAATCAAACCATAGGCCACCCATGCCCCATAATCGGAGAGCATGTGTAAGCCCATGGGAGACTAAAAAAACCTCAAAAAATCGGCCAAAAACCGCAGCCCAAAACTGACCTAAACTCATGCTGCCTGAAAATCGAGAGCCCAAGGCCATTGCCCAGGTTAAGCAGACAGCTACCCGTCGTTGCCTCTGCCGCCCATCAGTCCCAATCAACCCATCGTTGCTGCCTCCTTCACTTCTTCCTCTTCCTTCCTCCTTCCTTATCTTCCTCCTCTTCCCCTACTTCTTGTTCTTCCTCCTCCTTTTCCCCCTCTTCTTTATCCTCCTCCTCTTGGAAGTCGTAGCACTTGGCCATTCTAGGCCGAGTACACCTTTTATGCATTTTGCCATGGAGGCCAAACGCATTTACAGAGCATTCAGCCATTGGAATGTGTTAGTCCTCCATGACCAAATATATAGAAGGTGCAGAGGAAGAGGGAAGTCTGTGTATTCAGCCTGAAATGGCTAAGTATCATGATTTTCTAGTGGAGGAGGAGGAGGCGGGAAAGAGGAGGAAGAAGAAGGGGGGAGAAAAATGAGGAGGAAGAAAGAGGAGGGAGGAGGAGGAACGAGTAGGCGGTGGTGGGTTGCTGCTGGCATAGGTAGGTGGTGGCTTGAACATGACCGACGACAGCAACAACGGGCGTGAGTTGCCCTTAACAAAAGAGCAAGAATGATATAGCGGGTGTGGTCATGTTGGTATTTTATCCAATTTAAGTTAGAACTGCCTTTGGCATTTTGTGGGTTGTATATTGCCTCTCCCATTCTTAAATGTAATAGTTTCCAAAGAATTGGGTAATTATATTTACAGCCCACGGTTCATCGAAGGCAACCCCATTCTAAGGGTAACACTTGATTTTACTGAGGGAAACCCCCTTCTAAAAGGAAACCGTCTTTTCCTTCTTCTTTCTTCTCTAAGATGTGCCCATGGAGCATCATCGCTCGCCACCGTCTCACAAGTTTCGTGACATCATGTAGTCCTCCGTCATCACCAACTCCATCAATGCCACCTCCTACCACTTCCCTCTTCTTCCTCCTCATTCCCCTCTTTATCCTCCTCCTTCCTCCTTGAAAATAGGCACATTTGGCCATTCCATAACAAGTGCAACTTCGATGCATTCATCCAATGGAGATGGAGATTGAATGCATGTACATAGCTTTCAACCATTGAGATGCATTAGATCTTAAATATCAGAATTCAATGAAGGTGTATCGGCATGGAAAGTGTCACTATTTCTAACATGAGGAGGAGGTAGGAGGAAAAAGTAGGAAGGAGACGGCGATGGTGGGCTGCATGAGACTAGTGGCAGTGCCACAGGCCCACAGAGCGGCAGAGGCGAGCGAAGGCCTGTACAAGACTGACAACGGCAGTGGTGGGGTGTGGGTTGCCCGTATCGAATACCTAAGCATACCGGGGACATATTGGATATTTTCAAAATTTTAAACTGTAACTGCCTTAAGGTAAAACACATGATGTATATAGAACTTTTTCTTTTTTGTTTCCAAGAAAGTTATAGTATTAGTTACAATTCCTTGGGTCTTTCTTTTAAAAAAAAAAATTTTAACTCACTATCAAGGACGACAGCTTTTGCCTGTTTTTCACAACCTTGCCAAAATGTCACTATAGTTGTAATAAGAGTTATAGTTCAATATTAAAAAAAGAGGTTATTATTGTCAATTATTATTTTTAATGTAATTTGATGGTCCAGCATTCCGATTGTCATAGAAACAGCAAGAGTGATATTTTTTAGTTCCCAAGTCCTTCATTCCATCGGAACAATTACTACTCGTTATTTTCAAACCATGGAATTCGGAATGGAAATAGATTGTTCTGGAATGATCCGACTAAAGCTAACGGGCTCACAGTGCTGATGAGTGCACAGACCGGCTAAGGCTATGGAAGATCCGCAGAAGCAGAGGTTGATCTGCAATGATCGGACATGAACGGCCTCACGATGATGATAGAGGAGATATCGACGAGGGTCCAGAACCGAGATGATGGCGAAAAAGGCAGTGATGATCGGGATGTGCCTTAGATATTCGGACGCAACACAGAGTAGCTAGGAAGCATGGATCCTCTGAGGTTATCAGACAGGTTAAAGTCAAAGCTAAAGCACAACCGTCTGTTACACTCAATCCAATCAGTGAGTCGCACTCAACCCCAAAATCCAATTCAAACGAACGACTGTACTTCTGTTTGGCTTCAGTCACAACAATCCATTACATCCAGTTAGACCGATGAATCGCACATAGCCCCAAATTGCATGCAAAAGAACGATTATAATTCACTTTTGGTTTCAACCTATCTGATCTTCGTCACCTCTGAGGATCCGAGCCCGTTAAAGATAAACCCAAAACCGAATCCAAAAACATGGTTCTTGTGTCCAATCCGACGTTGACCCCGTCAGTTGGGTCCGACAACCCACGAGAGCCCATCGAAATCTTTAGGTCCCTTCTCACTGCGCCCACACTCAGCGGCGAAGACCCTTTGACTGATCTAACCATAGTTTTGGTCTCAGTCAGAGGCTTTTAGTTGATCGAGTCAGCAACAAATTATGTTGAATTTATGCATTTAGCTCCCTGAAAGCTAGCCTAATTATATATTAATATCTAAAAACTTCATACTTACAAATCAGCCTCTAAAAACTTGATTTTTTTGCTCAAATCAACCGCTCAAGTTGAGCAATGTCTGTTTGTGGGGAATAATCCATGTATATTAGTAGTTGGGGGACTTAGTGATAGCTCCCTGACAAAGGTTTTAACTTACAATAAGCCCTCCTAAAAGTTCTGTTTTGCAATAGCTCCCTCCCAAAACTCCTTTCAAAAAAAAGTTGCCTGCCAAAATCCCGCCGAACCAAATTTTAAAAAAATGACAATAGCGTTCAGCCCAAGTTCATTAAATTTATAATTTCTGCCATCAACTTGACACAAGCAATTTTTTGCATAAAAATCAATTGAAATCATTCCAAATTATCGATTTAAAACCACAAAACAATTAATTTTTTTAAATATTCTCATCAAAAAAAAAATTATCCTGTCAACCGATCAAATAGTTACTCTTTTATACCTAATTGTTACTATTTATGTGCGAGATAGAATCAAATTGGTTTCACATAGTTAAATAATTTTTTTTCACAAAGATAATCATATTGTGACCAAACGAGCAGAAATATTGTTACAATCAATCGACAATTAAGACATTTTACCATATCAATTCGTTACTCTTTACCAATTGTTACTTTTTTGCTAAGATTATTACACTATATGTAGGGCTAAAATTGTCATTTTAAATTTTTTTGCTATTACATGTGCACGGCAAAAGGAGAATGTGTTAGACAAAACTAACGGATTTTTGCTCCTTAATGATTATTACTTTTTTGCTATGATTGTTACACTTTATCTGTAGGGTAAAATTGTTATTTAAAAATTTTCAGTATTACATGTGTGCGGGAGAAGGAGCTTGCGTTAGCCAAAACCTAACTACACATAAAGTGATATTTGAATTTATCAGATAAATGCCTAAAGTGGTATTTGAATTTACGAATGGTGCCACCCATTCTTTCACATAGAACCGAGCTTGGGGGGGAGGGTTTGCACCGTTCCTGCGCCGCGCTCGGACACTGGTCGGCCTCCCCGCACCGTCGATGCGGAGAGGGCGCAAAGGATAACCATCGGAGACTATCATTTTGTGCCGAGGTTCGCCGATTCCACGTCGGCGGACTCCGTAGTCTAAGACGAGCTCCGGCCATGAAGTCCATACATGCGGTGGAGGGGCTGTAGCCATGTAGCCGCGTGGGATGATCCAGAAGGCTCGGGTTTGGATTCTGACTGCCTTGTTTTCGACCGGGTAGGTCCGACTCTATACGAGGAGGGCTACAAGAGCTCTTTAGGGGTAAAATTATCATTTAAAGATTCTCGTTATTACATGTGCACTGGAGAAAAAGCTCACGTTAGTCAAAATCCAACTATAGGGGCTTAACGTTTAGTTCAACTTTACATACCTTTAACCTATAACAGAAGCCATTTTAAGGAGCTAATGTTAATAACCCTTTAATAGTTTGCCTTATCCTGACTTTGAAATGTCTTTGAAAGGACTACTCTTTAGATTACAATAGAAATTATTATAGGGAAATATTCGGCAATCCCGAATTTTGCCCTTGTCGGAGTTTGGCTCAGTTTTGGCAAAGACGGAGCGCAAAAAGAGACTCGAAGCGGAGGCTCTGGGTGTGCCCAAAAGAGGGCTGGCGCCCAGTCACTGACGGGCACCACTTGCTTTGGTTGCCGCCCTGGGCGCCCAGGGCGCCAATCTCGCGACGAGTTCTGCACTGGGCTATAGGTTGACGCCCTTGGCAGTGCCCTAGGTGCCAAACATGATACATGCCAGCGTTGGACGTGTTTTTGCATGGTTTTGCAGAGGTTTAAATAGGGTTTTAACCCTAAATTTTAAGAGAGGTTGTCATTAATTGTGTTTGACAGCTCGTTTTAGAGTCTTTCTTTGGGCTTCTTGCTTGTGTTTGAGAGACAAAGAAGAACTTGGATCTTTCAAGGAGATTGATCTCCTTGAGATCCGGTGGAGCAAGGAAGAAGACGAGGATTGTAAACTCTAAGATCTAATTCCATTACTTCAAGGGCGGTGACCGACACCCGCAGAGGTAGGAATTTCCGAACTACGTTATCAAATCTTTTTGTGTCATGTGGATTGTTTCTTTGCTCTATTTTCTCTGTAATTGTTGGATCATTCTTAGTGGATTTGATCCTTCTATTCGGATCGTCGGAGATCTGAAAACCCTAGATCGCTTTAGAGAGCGTAAGATGGCGGATCAAGACCTCGTCTGAGGTATTTTGCGCTAACAAATGGTATCAGAGCAAAGATTTTGGAGGGTTTTGCATCTGATCTGTCAGAGATGGCTGAAGAGAAGACCACCATAGGTAGCATAAAGATAGATCTCAAGTCGTTCGACATGAAGACCAATTTCACACTATGGCAAAGGAAGATGAGGAATATCTTGATATAGCAAGATCTCCTCATGTGTATTATGGGAAAGGAACATACATCGAAGGAGACGACGGCTGAAGTATAGGCGAAAGCCGATCAGAAGGCGATGAGTTCCATAGATCTTCATCTGTCGAATGAAGTCATGTACAGTTTCATGGAGGAAACATCGGCTAAAGGCACTTGGGATAAGTTGCAGTCATTGTACATGGAAAAATCCCTCTCAAACATATTGTTCTTGAAGGATGAGCTGTACAAGTTGCATATGGATGAAGATGGGGATTTGATAGAGCACCTGTACCGGTTTAATCGGTGTATTTCAAATCTTCTGTGGGTGGAGGTGAAGTATGAAGAAGATGATATGGCACTGCTCTTACTACAATCTCTTCCACCGTCCTACAAGCACTTCAGAACCACCCTGATGTTCGACAATGAGACTCTCAAGTTTGAGGAGGTCGTCTAGGCAATCATCTCCCATGCAAAGATGTGCAATAATACGGGAGAAGATGCGAAGGGTGCAGGTCTCGTTGTGAAGAGTTCTTATGAGCACCGAGACCGATCGAAGGACAGGCGTGCCAGAAGCCAGAGCCGGGATAAAAGTCATTTCAATGTCCAAGGGACAATCCAAAGAATCTAAAGTGCTTTTACTGCGGAAAGAAAGGCCACATCAAGAGACATTGCTTCGAGTTGCAAGACAAGACGAAGGAAAAAGGGAAGAAGACGGAGAACTCCGATACAACGGATGTCATTTCACAAAACGGTGATGGCGAGTTGCTCTCCGTATCCTCAGGTAAATCCTCATCTCAGTGGATCCTTGATAGTGGTTGTACGTTCTATATGTGTGCAAATAGGGATTTGTTCGATACATATGAGGAAAAAAATTACGGTGAAGTTCTTATAGGGAACGATGCCTCCTGCAAGGTGGTAGGCATAGGAACAGTTAGACTGAAGATGAATGATAGTACAATTCGTTCGTTCGGGAGCGTAATACACGTTCCAGCTCTCAAGAAGAACCTTATTTCCTTGGGTACTCTGGATGCAAATGGATACGCCTACTCATCGGGAGATGGAAAGATCAAGGTTACTAAGGAATCACTTGTGGTAATGAGAGGAGAGAGGCAGATGAATAATCTGTATAGATTATCTAGAAGTATAGTCTTGGGTAGAGCGACAGTCTCCACAAACATCAATTCAAAGCGAGATCCGGCTTTGCTATGGCATCAGAGGTTGGGCCACATGAGCGAAAAGGGACTACATGAACTACACAGAAGGAAGCTGCTGAAAGGTGTAGGC
Organism: Chamaelirium japonicum; assembly: GCA_947650365.1. Taxonomy (NCBI): domain Eukaryota; kingdom Viridiplantae; phylum Streptophyta; class Magnoliopsida; order Liliales; family Melanthiaceae; genus Chamaelirium; species Chamaelirium japonicum. Next base: position 69,219,028 of record OX393554.1, read on the forward strand.
GAGTGCAAATTAGAGTTGTGTCGATCATGCATTATGGGGAAGCAGTCCAAGGTTTCATTCAAATTGACTTCTACTGAGAAAAGGGCGAAGGGCGTCTTGACTACATTTGCTTCGATGTTTGGGGACTAGCTTCGACTCGTTCGCATGGTGGAGCACGGTACTATATTACATTAATAGATGATTACTCCCAGAAAGTTTGGACGAAAGAGGTGGAAAACCTGACAGGAAGGAAGATCAAGTACTTGAGGAGCGATAATGGAGGTGAATACAAGGATGGAAGATTCATCAAGTTCTGTCGACAGGAGGGCATTATCTAGCACTTCATGGTAAAGAAGGTCCCTCAGTAGAATGGCGCTGCAGAAAGGATAAATATGACTCTCATGGAGAAAGAAAGGTGCATGCGAGTGCATACAAATCTGCCCGAGTCCTTTTGGGCAGAGTCGATTAACCATGCATGCTATTTGGCTAATTGATCTCCCTCGAAGCTACTAGAATTCAAGTATGCCGAGGAGGTATGGTCTGGAAAAGACGTGGATCTTTCCGTGATAAAGGTGTTCAGATGCAAGGCGTTCACTCTCATCCCGAGCGATGAGAGGAACAAGTTGAAGCCAAACTCGTGGGAGTGTCTGTTTCTGGGCTTTGAACGAGGTGTGAAGGGCTTCAAGTTGTGGGATACGAAGAACCGGAAAAAGATCGTCCGTAGAGATGTCATCTTTGATGAGACGACCATGCCTATGGCAGAGGCGAAGGCTGATGCGATAAAATCCAGTCAAGGAGAGAAGACTGCTACAAAGGTTCCAGTTATCTTGACAGATATGGGTGAAGCAGTCGGTACATCCGAGGGTGATGTGGACGAGCAGCAGCAGGTGGAAACACCGGTAGAGACTCAGGTGGAGGCTCCGCTACAGGTTTAGGTGAAGCCTACAGGTACAACTTTGAGAAAGTCGAAAAGATCCATCAAACTGCCTCAGAGATACGGCCGGAATGATAAGGCTTGCAATGCCTTCATCATCAGTGAAGATGATCCAGTAAGATATGATGAGGCTGTAGCGAGCAGCAAGGGGCAAGGCTGAATGAAGGCGATGAAAGATGAGATGAGCAATCTCCACAAGAACTCCGTTTGGGAGTTAGTTCCGAGGCCCAAGGGAAAGAAAATCATAAGTTCGAAGTGGGTTCTCAGGAAGAAGAACGGTTTGTAAAATAAAGACCCAAAGTTCAAGGCACCTTTGGTTGCAAAGGGGTTCGCTCAGCGGGAAGGAATTGACTATGAGGAGATCTTCTCTCCTGTAGTCAAGCATACCTCTATCAGACTACTGGCTCAGGTTGCTCATCATGATATAGAGCTAGAGCAGATGGACGTGAAGGCAGCGTTTCTTCACGGGGATCTCGATAAGGAGTTCTACATGTCACAGCCGGACGGGTTCATTGAAGAAGGCAAGAAGATCACGTGTGGATGATGACTGGTCTGCTGGAGGTCTATGCTACATTCAGTGATGGCGCTCTCCACTACTGAGGTAGAGTATATGGGTCTAATAGAAGCTGCAAAGGAGGCTATCTGGTTGAAGGACCTAGCTGGCGAATTGGGACTGAGTCAGAACTCATACGGTACAATGCAATAGTCATAGTGCAATTTGTTTGGTAAAGAATCCAGTCTTCCATGCAAGGATGAAGCACATCGATATTAGGTACCACAGGATCAACGACTAGATGGATGATGGTGATATCGAGGTGTAGAAGGTTCACACGAATGAGAACGTTTCATATTTTCTCACAAAGCTGCTCAAGCTTACTCCAACTTGTCTCCTGCTAGTGCAGTAGAGAGCGCACCTCGTCATCTGAGGTGCGTTGGAGGTGAGTTGAGACTCACCAAGGTGGAGATTCACTGGAACGGGAGCATTGGCCGAATGTTCATTAGGTGGAGTTTGGCTCAGTTTCGGCAAAGACGGAGCACGAAAAGATGCTCGGAACGGAGGCTTTGGGCGTGCCCAGAAGAGGGATGGCACCCTGGGCACCAGGTCTGTGGTGCCCAGCCACTGACAGGCGCCAGTATGGGCGCCCAGAGCACCAATCTCACGACGGGTTCTGCTATGGGCTACAGGTTGGCGCCTATGGTGGTGCCCTAGTCACTAGGTGCCAGGCACGATACGTGCCCACGTTGGATGCATTTTTGCACGGTTTTGTGGGGGTTTAAATAGGGTTTTAACCCTAGGTTTTGAGAGATGTTGTCATTGTGTTTGAGGGCTCGTCTTAGGATCTTTCTTCGAGCTTCTCTGTTGTATTTGAGATACGAAGAAGATCTTCGATCTTGTGAAGAGATTGATCTCCTTGAGATCCGATGGAGCGAGGAAGAAGAAAAGGGTTGTAAACTCCATGATTTAATTCCATTGATTCAAGGGCGGTGACCGACACCCGCAGAGGTAGGGATTTCCGAACTGCATGATCAAATCTCTTTGTTTCGTGTGGCTTGTTTCTTTACTCTATTTTCTCTGTAATTGTTGGATCGTTCTTGGTGGATTCGATCCTTCTCTTTGGATCATCGGAGATCCGAAAACCCTAGATCACTTCCGCGAGCGTAAGGCGGCGAATTGAGACCTCGTCTGAGGTATTCCACGCCAACAACCCTTTCCTTTTCTTCACCGAAACCCTTCGTTGGGTTCCTAATTCCATGTCATTATGGTGGCGTGCTCCGTGACAGAGCTGCCTCCTACCGAGTTTGTCTGCTCCGATCCCGACTTCAACTGGTCTGATTCTGGAGCCGGGAAGTAGACCTCAACAACTTTTCTACTTAGAGGTCACTACAGCTATCAGCGGCTCCTCCAGCGGGTTCCCCCACAGTGATTAACCGGTAGATCCTCCGACCGGTTCGATCCCGGTTCCGTGAGGTGGGCTTGCACTTAGGCGATCCTACGCGGCGGCCACTACAGCCTTCTTTGTCCCCCACTGGTTGGTGATCGGGTGAAGCTTCCGGTGGCCAAACTCCAGATGTCAAGTACTTCGGGGTCTCCGGGTATTGGGGGCACAACATAGCCTCCACGTGGGTTCGACTCACCTTGAGGGTCGCCCTTTCTAGCTTTGGATGTTCAGTTGTTTTTTTTTTGAGAACCCTCGAGGTGAGGGGGGTTATGTATGGACCCCAACCAGTTTATTAGAAAGATAAAAGTAAGGAAGTTACAAACGGTCATAAAAAACAGTGTAAGATTGGTATCCATGGGGCTCACGCGTCCATGATACCACTCTAAAATAGAAAGACGTATAACATGCACAACGTCCTTGGCTGACCGTACACATCCATGAAAAACTCGCGAATTGCGTTACCGCCAGATGTGCCAACAAACTGCTAAAGCAACGACATCTCATTCTCGTTGCCACGATCTATGGATATGCCTCCGCCTCCACGAAGTCCAAAGCGACATCAATGATGGTGGTCTCCCATGAATGCCCAACAATGCGCAAAACCGCCATCAAACTTCAACAATAAAGGGACAATGAAGAAGCAGGTGAGCAGTAGTCTCCTGCGAACCCCTATCACAACAGGGGCAAGAGGCATCCACCACACCCGGGTGATGGCGGCACAACAGATTCACCCGAGTCAAAATCCGATCCTTCAACGCTTTGGATGTTCAGTTGTTGGCCGAGGCAAAAGCGACGTCGGTCCCCGTCGGTGGACAGGAGAAGGAATCAGCTACCTGTCCTCGAGCAGTAGGCTATGGGACTGATGTGGTAGGGGTGTACACCCATAGTTGTCTGCCCGAAGCTCGTGGTAGGGGTACCAAGGGTCCTATTGGGCCTTCTTCTTCTTCTCTGTTTAAAACAAAAATTTTTTTTTAAAAAAATAGGTTGCCTTCACCCACTGTTAACCTGATGGATATTAGCCATGGTATGCCTTTAACCCGAGGTCTCAAATGGTAATTTTACCTCTATAATTAGAGCTAACCCAACCTCATCTGCTCTCCATTTGCCCTAATTCAGGGTTTTCTATTTTATTCTCCGATCATAAACAAGTGTAAAATTGTCCCAGCAAAATCGTCGTATTAAACTACCAGTCAAACCATAAATATATCTAGAATATTTTTCCCAAATAGACACCAGTTAACTTGGGGGTTTATCCTTCAGGTGTTAATATACAAATATCCTAATTTCTAAGGGGCTATATGCAAAAATCCCTTAAATATTTAAAAAATAATAAAGAATCCCAAATCCATGCTAACAGCATGAACCACATTGCCTCCTTGTATGAGTGTATCTGAAACAAGTTGAAACATCAAACCACAATATGAATAAACCAATTAAGCAGTAACCTCTCATCGTCGTCGTCATCATCATCATCCAAGTCTTATCCTATCAGAATGATGATTAATTATATGGATGATTAACATAATTTAAACCATTAATCTGATGTCAATCATCTAATATTAATGTCGAAAATCCGACCAACACAACTTAACAAAAGGGCACTGCTAAGAAGCCTAAAAGACCAGTCGGTGGAAAAGAAAGACCCACCTAGTTGGTTACACAATTAGTAACCTCCAAGCGCATTTTACCTCATTTCTAAATACCGGAGAACTCATCACAACCTTTTCATGGTCATAACTCGAGTAGTCGGTAATGTAGGCAAATATAATTATGACGATTATATTGGGCACAAATGTTAGGCAATATATTATGGATTTAGAGGGATAATAAGAGTTATGGATATGAGACATTAAAAGATTTCATTCATGCTCTATGTATATTGTTGCAAACCTCAATAAGGATTAATAAAGGAAACATATTCTTCTCTTATATTCCGTGGGATTACCTCTATTCCAAAACTCAGGTGTTCAAATAAAATACCATCATATATATAAGGATCGTTCCCGCTCTCTAATTTATCGAGGTGGGACTAATCCGCCAACAATCCCCCTCACGTGCAGTCTAATCTTTTTGAAGTTTTTGTGGATAATAGATGTGTGAGGATCACATCCGTTAGATGAGTGATACAGTTATGCTCTGATACCGTATTAGATATCCGGGTTTTGGGGTGTGTGGATCACATCCGTTAGATAAGTGATACCGTTATGCTCTGATACCATATTAGATACCCGGGTTTTGGGATGTGGGTATCTAACATATTATCGCCTCTGTGTGTCATCATTAAGGATGATGTGGACAACTCAACATTACAAGATGGGGTGGTGAAGAGAGATACATGCTACCTAGTTAGCTCATCATACTGTGATGCAATTGAAGCACCTCATGTTGTTTTAATAAAATGGATAAATATTGCTCCGAAAGGTCAACCAGACAGAATGCATTAATAAAAATGGATATTTGTAAATTACTCCCCAACTAATTAGCTAATTACTAAATTTTCTTCACTTTTGAATAATTGCAAAAACCGCCCTTATGCATAGTAATAAATTCGTCGTTTGGGAATAATTCAACGAGGGGAACAAACTCCGAAGTTTCGAAGAAAAAAAAATACGAAAAGTTCGAAACGAGTTCGGCAAAAGGTCAAAAATATAAAAATACACATTTCTATATTACATTATTAATTTTATATAAATAAATATCAAAGAAAATATTTATAATTTAACAAAATAAACATCGTATAAAAAATAGCTAAATTCATTAAGTAATCATAAAATTTGTGAGTAATTCATGAACAACTCGGGAGTTATTTGGCCGTGCCTTATGTAAAAGAATAGTTCGAAGAATAATTCGTCTGCCTTTAATTTCACAAACTAGTTATGAATTCTTCAAAATATCAAAGAAAATATTTATAATTAAACAAAATAAATATCGTATAAAAAATAGCTAAATTCATTAAGTAATCATAAAATTCGTGAGTAATTCATGAACAACTCATGAGTTATTTGGCCATGCCTTATGTAAAAGAATAGTTCGAAGAATAATTCGTCTGCCTTTAATTTCGCAAACTAGTTATGAATTTTTCAAACTTTCGTAGAACATTATTACTATGCCCATGTGTACACGAGGGAGGTTTTTACAATTACTGAAAGAGAAGTAAGGGAGGCTTTAGTAATTATCCTATTAGATGGGAGGAAATTTGCAAAAAAACCCTTGATAAAACGGTTGCCATTCCGGACCACTGAACCGTACAAGACTAGGAACTGTTAAGTATGCCGAGTCAACCAAACCACATCATTGAAGAACGACAGATGATACCATGAGGAACCTATCAAACATGGAGGCTGACAGGGTCTTGGGTAAGAACAAGTCATTCAGTTCTAGGCTACTATATCATCCTAACTCCTCCACATTTGCTTGATCTTCAAATTTACCCTCTCCCCCTCCTCCGATAATCTCGAAAGAAACCGAAGCCATCGATCCATGGCGAAATCGAAGGTCTGGCCTGCTCCCCCCTTGGTGTCGAGCTTCAAGCTGCACCTAGTCATCCACGGGATTGATCGCTTACCAGAAAACGAGTCGGAGGATTGCCGGAGCAGCGGCTTGGCGGTGCAGATCGAATGGAGAGGCAGCGGACGAAAACCCGGTTTCCGACCAATAGGATTTCCGAGGAATTGCACCTCGAGACAGCGAATTCGGTCCGACGGGTCCGTGAGCTGGAACGAAGGGTTCGATCAGACCTGCAAGCTTAGGAGGGTGAACCCGGATTGTTACAGGGGCTGGATCATCAGCCTAGAAATCCAGGTAAGAGAATTATGTACAATTTTCGGTACATAAAGAGTGGGTAACAATTTGTTTTTGTTTTTCAAATGGAGAGCCTAATTTTGGTCCTGCCAACTATTTATCAGAAATTTACCGAGAATTATAAAGGAAAGCTACCGACCTTCGCCAAGGCCACGATCGACGTATCTGAATTCATGCAGCAAGAAAAAGGGAAAAGAATCAGAATTCCAATCAAATGCCATATCGGAGAACTCACCGTTGACGCCATGCTGACGGTAAGATTGCATAAAAAAAAAATCATACATCGATCAATTTACGTACGATTTTTTAAAATAAGTCGTGATTAAAACATGACTTATTCATAAAGGTTCATTACACGATTTTTCTCCTTTTTTTTAAAAAATCATGATTTTAAAGAAAAAATCAAAATTTTTAGATTTTAATCCAGATTTTTATATTTTATATATGATTAATCACGTCTTAATCCGTTCTGTAGTGCTCAAAAAACTTGTTGGAACATCTTTATATAAATATTTATTAAAATTCTACCCCTTTTTGTTTTCTGAATCTTTTCCGAATTTTCTGTATTTCTCCCCCACGATTATTCCCCGACGTCCGACTTGGTAACTATGATTTCATCTATACTTGCCATTTTGTTCAGGTTCAGCTGCAGTTCACCGAGCTCAAAACGGGGAGCAGCACCGCATTCGCACTACCAAGAACTCGAAGCTTACGCAATTTTCCATGCACTGGATCCTCCCAAACGTCTAGCTTTCGATTGCAAACTGCAACTCACGAGAGCGATCATCAACGAACCTATCGACCGATCGAATTCTCGTCTGAGGATGACTCAGACTTCATCCCAGTAAGCCAATCTGCAGGCAGGCTTGATGCCAGTAAGGATGAGAACCAGCAGCCATCCAGCCAATCCAAGAAGCAACCATTCCTTCACAGGCTCCGCTCATGGAATCAAACAAGGCAAAGCACCAAATCAGCAGACCATTGTCGACCCCCGCCGCCCCTAAACCGAGCATCTGAAGACGTGGGTGACGATATCAACAACCGCCGATGCCACGGCCAGCCAACCATCCAGCTCTCAGCACCCTCTCGGCAAGCAAAGCTGCCACAGCCTTCAGGATTTGAAGATGCTGGGCACTGGGAGAGGAAAGTTGTGCTGAGCAGAGACGGGCAGATGGAGCTTGTCACTGATGTTTTCCTCGCGTCCATCGATCAGCGCAGCGAGAAGGCCGGAGGGGGGAACGCCTGCACGGTTCTCGCAGCCGTCATCGCCGACTGGCTGCACCGCCACCCGAAGGCATTGCCGTCGCGACGCCAGTTCGATGAATTGGTACGCAAGGGATCATCGGAATGGAGAAAGCTTTGTGCAAACAAGGACCACCTGGACAAATTCTCTGACCAGCACTTCGATCTGGAAACCGTACTAGGAGCTAAAGTCCGGCCACTGTCAGTGGTCACCGAGAAGTCCTACATTGGTTTCTTCAGCCCCAGTGGGATGACTGAGGGCATCGAATTCCTGGAAGGAGCTATGTCCTTCGACAGTGTATGGGACGAGCTGCTGTGCGTCGACGCCCCCAAAGAGCGGGTATACATTGCGAGCTGGAACGATCACTTCTTCGTCCTCAAGGCCGAGGGCGATGCGATCCACCTGATCGACACGCTCGGGGAGCGGCTGCACGAGGGATGCCGTCGAGCCTACATCCTGAGGTTCGACAAAGAGAGTGCAGTTCATGGGAGAAGCAAAGAAGGCAATCCTGGGAGTCATGGCTCCTCCCATCGCCAGGTCATCTGCGAGGGGATGGCTAGTTCCTGCAGAGAGTACATCAAGGGCTTCCTCGCGAGGCTCCCGCTGCGAGAGCTCCGCCGCGACATCGAGAGGGGATTGGTACAGAAAGCCCCGCTCGACCGCAGGCTGCAGATCGAGTTCCACTACACAGCACCATGTAATGTAATGTGAGCTGAAGCAACACAGCAGATAGATAATACTATATGATACTGTTGAGGATGTTGGCTTAAAACAAGTCTTCAAGTTGTCCATGGTTGGTGCGCGAAGGATGATGGAAGACGGAGTGGCTACGGAGCGGAAAAAGGCACGAAGACAGGGCCTGGTGCCGAAACTGGCACCAAGATATGCAGGAACTAGCCCTTCATATCGGTCTAGAACAGACTGATACCAATACCATTACCCGTATTTTAAATCTTGGTTGCATATCCTTTAAATTCACCACCCTCCTCTAATTATCATTCAACCATGGTACAAACCTCTAAATCTTCTAATACAAATATATGTGGCATGCACACGCAAGAGTGCATGTAAGTATGTAACAAGTTTCCCTCTTTTGCTCCGAAATATAAGTATCTTGCAAGTTACTTCTCTACATCAACTTAGAAGACGAAGTGTTCCAACTAGAAAGAGTGCACAATAAAATGAACTCTCATGTGTGCATGTAGCACTCTAATAACAAATAACTTTCTCGAATAATGTATGTATTAGGTTGTGCCCCAGGAATTTGGTTGGTGTTACCCCAAAGGGCACATTTCGCAAGATTCGGATTCTTTCGAGATTTTATCACTGTTTTGAATGTTTCTACTAGGTCTTCAAGTTGGTTCCGTCGGGATTGACTCTTCACCAGCAAATCGTCAACATAGACTTCCACATTTCATCCAATTTGTGGGCTAAACTAGATAATTAAATTTGAGTAGGGCAAAAGAAAAAGGATAAAATAACAAAATAAAAGGAAATAAAAACAACTACCTGATTTAGAGCATAAACCTAAATCCAAGTGAATCCACTAAATGAAATAGGAATCGGATTCAGATCCTAAAAATCTATTTTAGGTACCAATTAAGTTTAGGTGTCCGATTCGAGCTTAGATCTAGAGGCATATCGGTAGGTTCTAATTGGGCATTAATCCATAGCAATCCTTCCTTCTTTTCAATTTACCATCTACACTAATTTTTATTTAATTGTTGGTCGATGGGCACACGAAATGCACATGGGAATGGAATTTTATCTGATATTTGATGATCCTGAACTTTCATACTTTCCCCAACATGATCTTGCATCAACAGGAGAGGTGCATCCTAGATACTTTGTCCAACTAGAAAATAGGCATGTATCAACAAACACAAGACTTACATGCTAAATGCGCTGTTATTAGAAGCTTGCTGGGAGGCAGCAACAGCACGGGAAATAGACAGCTTCAAAAAATTTCCATACTGTCCAAAGTACTCCTTGTGCTCAAGCAACTGTGCAAAACCATAAACAATGAGCTTTCCATGGATGAAACACTAAAAACTAACCACACCAAGATGAAATGTAGATAGAGAAGACCATGAACCACGTACGCACGCTTTCATCACATAAATTATGCGGTAGTCCAATTATGTACACAAGATTCTTTTGTATCACTCGAACACTAGTAAGATGCTTCCTAGCTTCCGTTGATGTTTTGGGTTTCACCTTTTAAGACTTTTGTTTATTTTCAGTGTTAACGGATAGTCCCACATCAGTAAGGGAGGCACCCATCACCCTCTTAATATAAATATTTATTAAAATTCTACCCCTTTTTGTTTTCTGAATCTTTTCCGAATTTTCTGTATTACTTCCCCACGATTATTCCCCGATGTCCGACTTGGTAACTATGATTTCATCTATCCTTGCCATTTTGTTCAGGTTCAGCTGCAGTTCACCGAGCTCAAAACGGGGAGCAGCACCGCATTCGCACTACCGAGAGCTCGAAGCTTACGCAATTTTCCATGCACCGGATCCTCCCAAACGTCTAGCTTTCGATTGCAAACTCCAACTCACGAGAGCGATCATCAACGAACCTATCGACCGATCGAATCCTCGTCTGAGGATGACTCAGACTTCATCCCAGTAAGCCAATCTGCAGGCAGGCTTGATGCCAGTAAGGATGAGAACCAGCAGCCATCCAGCCGATCCAAGAAGCAACCATTCCTTCACAGGCTCCTCTCATGGAATCAAACAAGGCAAAGCACCAAATCAGCAGACCATTGTCGACCCCCGCCGCCCCTAAACCGAGCATCCGAAGACGTGGGTGACGATATCAACAACCGCCGATGCCACGGCCAGCCAACCATCCAGCTCTCAGCACCCTCTCAGCAAGCAAAGCTGCCACAGCCTTCAGGATTTGAAGATACTGGGCACTGGGAGAGGAAAGTTGTGCTGAGCAGAGACAGGCAGATGGAGCTTGTCACTGATGTTTTCCTCGCGTCCATCGATCAGCGCAGCGAGAAGGCTGGAGGGGGGAACGCCTGCACGGTTCTCGCAGCAGTCATCGCCGACTGGCTGCACCGCCACCCGAAGGCATTGCCGTCGCGACGCCAGTTCGATGAATTGGTACGCAAGGGATCATCGGAATGGAGAAAGCTTTGTGCAAACAAGGACCACCTGGACAAATTCTCCGACCAGCACTTCGATCTGGAAACCGTACTCAGAGCTAAACTCCGGCCACTGTCAGTGGTCACCGAGAAGTCCTACATTGGTTTCTTCAGCCCCAGTGGGATGACTGAGGGCATCGAATTCCTGGAAGGAGCTATGTCCTTCGACAGTATCTGGGACGAGCTGCTGTGCGTCGACGCCCCCAAAGAGCGGGTATACATTGCGAGCTGGAACGATCACTTCTTCGTCCTTGTTAGGAGACGACGGCTAGGGTTTGGAGAGGAACTGAAAAAATTCCATTGAGGGACTCAAGCCCAATATATGTACAGTAAACCCGACCCGACTATACAGTAAACCCTACCCATTACATTTACATTAACACTCCCCCTCAAACTCACGGTGGATCATGAACCGAGAGTTTGCCTAGAAAATGTCGGAAGCGAGCAGTCGTCAGTGGCTTCGTCAGAAAATCAGCAGTCTGCTCCGATGAGGGAATGAAAGGCAGGGAGATGATGTGATCGATAAACGCCTGGCGAACATAATGACAGTCAACTTCAATATGCTTTGTTCGCTCATGGAAGACCGGATTGCTAGCAATCTGAATAGCACTCCGGTTGTCACAGAAGAGAGGGGTCGGCCCGGATATCACCACTCCCAAGTCAAGCAGAAGACGTCGAAGCCAGACAATCTCGGCGGTGGTGGAAGCCATAGCCCTGTATTCGGCTTCGGTGCTGGAGCGAGCAACAGACTCCTGCTTCTTGCTGCGCCATGAAATCAGTGAGTCACCCAGAAACACACAGTATCCTGTAGTAGATCGACGAGTGTCTGCATCTCCTGCCCAATCTGCATCTGAGTAGGCGCGCAGTACCAACGGAGAGGTGGAGGGAAACAGGAGTGAACGGGTGATGGTGCCTCGGAGGTAGCGGATAATCCGAAGAACAGCTGCATAGTGTACTGACCGTGGAGCCTGAACAAACTGACTGACAATGCCAACAGCATGGGCAATGTCTGGCCGGGTCATGGTGAGATAGACAAGCATCCCAACCAACCTCTGGTAGCGGGAGACATCCTGGAGCGGCTCACCATCGGTAGCGAGGAGCTTCAAATTTAGCTCCATGGGTGTATCAGCAGTACGTGTGTCAGTGAGGGCAGCATCAGTAAGAATGTCGGAGATGTACTTCTGCTGGGAGACCAACAGACCACGAGCTGACCGGGCAATCTCAAGACCCAGAAAGTAGCGAAGAGAGCCCAGGTCTTTCATCTCAAACTGACTCTGGAGGTGCCGCTGGAGAGAGGCGATGGTGGCACTGTCATCCCCAGTGATGATCATATCATCCACGTAGAGGAGAAGAACTGCAATGCCCTGACTGGAGGAGCGAGTGAACAGGGCATAGTCGGAGTGACGCTCAACAAACCCGGCGGCCAGAACTGCACTGCGAAAGCGCTCAAACCAGGCACGAGGAGCCTGCTTGAGCCCATAGATGGCCCGGCGCAACCGACACACGTGTCCTGGAGGAACTGAAGTGCCCGGAGGAGGAGCCATGTAGACTTCCTCGGAGAGATCACCGTGAAGAAACGCATTGGTGACATCCATCTGATGGAGAGGCCACCCTCGAGCAGCTGCCACAGCTAAGAGGGTGCGCACAGTAGTCATCCGAGCAACTGGAGCAAACGTCTCCTCGTAGTCAATCCCATACTCCTGGGAGAAGCCACGAGCAACGAGGCGAGCCTTGTGCCGCTCAATGGATCCGTCAGGTCGAGTCTTGACCTTGAAGATCCACTTGCAGCTAACAGGCACCACCCCGGGGGGACAAGGCACCAACTCCCAGGTCTGGGTCCGCTGAAATGCCTCAAGCTCAACTGACATGGCCTGCCGCCACTCTGGATGTAATGCTGCCTCACGGTACGATTGGGGCTCCCGATGAGTGTGAAGAGCAGTAAGAAAGGCCTGAAAGGATGGTGAATAGGAGACACTGGCAGAGAAACCAGAGGAGTCAGGAGAGTCAGTGGGAAAAGCAGAGTAACCGAACCTGTCAAGAGAGTAGTCGTATCTGGCAGGAGGGTGATGTTCGCGCGCTGGGTAGCGCCGAACAGGAGCAGGATCCACGACCGGGGAGGAGGGAGCAGCAGCATCAGGCGAGGGAGTACCAGGGAGAACCGACTCCGGAGGGGGAGCTGCAGACCGACGTACATAGACACGAGTAATGGGTGGTGGTGGAGGTGGCGTGGGGGACTGAGGAGGTGGTGGTGGTGGTGGCGATGGAGACTGAGGAGGTGGTGGTGATGGTGTAGTAGGCGTGGATGGGGCAACAGAAACCGGGGGTAGAACAGGGATGTGGAGATGTGAGGAGGGCGAGGAGGATGACGAAGTAGGCAAGGAAAGATCCCGAGACTCAGGAGCAAAATACGGGACATCCTCAACAAAGGAGACGTGACGGGAGACACGGATCCGACGAGCTAAGGGATCATAGCAGCGATACCCCTTATGCTCACGACTGAGCCCCAAGTGAACACACCTAACAGACCTCGCAGAAAGTTTGGTGCGCTAATGGGGAGGAAGAAGAACGAAGCACGTGCAGCCAAACGTGCGAAGAAGAGAGTAGTCAGGTGGACTGGAGTGAAGGCGCTCGTGAGGGGTGGCACCGGACAGAGCAGATGACGGAGTGATATTAATGAGGTGAACAGCCGTCATGACAGCTTCAGCCCAGTAGGAGTGAGGGACAGACGCAGAGAGAAGCAAGGCTCGTGCAGTCTCAAGGACATGACGATGCTTGCGTTCGGCAACGCCGTTCTGCTCATGGGTGTGGGGACAGGACTGCTGGTGAAGAGTGCCGTGAGACTGAAGAAGCTCACGCATCTCAGAGGAGAGATACTCCTTGGCACAATCAGACCGAAAGGTCTTGATTCGCCGACCAAACTGGGTGTGTATCATAGTGGTGAATCGCCTAAAGATGTGGGGAATTTCAGACCGATGACGCATGAGATAGACCCAGGTGCACCTAGAATAGTCATCGATAAAACAAACATAATACATATAGCCAGATAGAGATGCAACAGGAGCAGGACCCCAAATATCCGAATGAACTAAATCAAATAAAGCATTAGACTGGGAAGTACTAGTAGAAAAAGGAAGAGCTAGATGCTTTGCCAGTCGACAACCCGTACAGACAGAGAGGGGGGAGAAAGACGCTCGACCCAAAGCGCCCGAACGGAATACGCTTTTGAGTCGATCACTCGATATATGACCTAACCTTCTGTGCCACAGGTCGGCATCAGAGGTGACAGACAAGACAGACGCAACTGAAGACACATGGAGATGGTCCAACTGGTAGAGTCCTCCTGCCCTACGGCCCAGCCCAATCCTATGACCCGTCCGCGAATCCTGCACAACACAAACAGAAGGGGTGAAGGTGACAGTCAGGCCAGAGTCGCAAAGAGAACTGATGGAAATCAAATTAATATTAAGACGGGGGGCATGATGGACATGGGATAGGGTCAGGCGACCAGAAGGGTCAGAGGTGGTGGTGATGGAGCCACATTGCGGAATAGGGACGAGAGTCCCATCCGCAGTGCGAACCTCCTGGTGGGTGGTAGTGGGCGAACAGTCCGTGAGGACAGTGGAGTCAAAAGTAAGGTGACAGGAGGCACCCGAATCGAAGATCCATGGAGCAGTAGTACCAGAGGTGGCAGACAAGCCGTGCGCAGTCGCGGAGCCGGTGGAGGCTATGTGGCGAAGAAGGAGCTCCTCGAGGTGCTGAAGACGGTCCGGCTCAGGCGGCGAAGGAGCTGTGGGAGCAGTAGGGAGTGGCGAGGCCTCTGCAGTAGCCGCTGCACCACCAAAGTGGCGAAAGGAAGACGAACCACGTCCTCGGCCCCGTCCACCTCGACCGCCGCGTCGATCGTCGCGAGAGGTCGAAGGCCAGCGGGGGGATCTCTCATCCGGACCCCAGCGGGGGTTGCGTGGAGGACGTGTAGGGCACTCACGCTTCATGTGGCCGGGCTCCTTGCAGTAGTGACAAAAAACAGTCTCATCGGAGAACCCGGCTGCCAGGACAGAGTCGGAGCTAGGAGCAAGTGAAGGAGCACGAGCGCCCTGAGTCTGAAGGCGGGTCTCCTTGTCGACCAAGGCAAGTAGGGCATCCTCGAGCCGAGGGAGGGGCTCACGGTGCAGGAGCTGGGCGGCTATGAGAGCAAAGTCTGGTCGAAGTGCTGCCAGGAACTGGTGCAGGTGGCCCTCGTCGAGGTAGCGCTGGAAGTCCCGGGAGCGGGGGCAGTCACACCGCTCCGGAATCAGTGAGTCCAGCTCATGCCAGTAGGCACTCATCTGACTGAAGAATTCCTGAATGGTACGCTCCCCCTGACGGGCAGACTGCGAGTCGCAGATGAGCTGATGCCGGCGGGCGCTGCCGCGTGGGAGAAAACGGTCCCGGAGATACTCCCACATCGCGCGCGCAGTCTGAAGGCGGCCGATGGGAGCAAGGAGCGGACAAGCAACCGAGTCCAGGAGGTACGCCCGGATTGCCTGATCGTGGCGGCGCCATGTAAGAGCAGCAACGGTGACGGCCGTGGTAGCAGTCGCTGCAGAAGATGCAGCACTGCTGGTGACAGAGGACGAGCCGGAGTAGTCAGTGGGAGGAGGATCATCGCCGGTGATGTGACCCCACAGATCACGACTGGAGAGGGTGGCCTCGACGGTGAGGGACCAGTCCGGCCAGTCGCTGGCCGACGACAACTGAAACGCAACCACCTTTAGCGGTGGAGAGATCGCAACGACAGACGGTACGGCTGGAGAGGCCATGGAGGAGGTTGTAGGGTGTCAGGGGGTGTCGGGGGGGCTGTAGGGGGGGGGATCGGGGGTGGAGGAGGGGGTTGCAGGGGTTATCGGTGGCCGGAAGGGGGGTTGTGGGGGTTTCGGATGGCCGGAAGTGGAGGCGGGGGCTGCTGCAGGGGGTATCGGTGGCCGGAAGGGGGGTCGGGGTGGAGGAGGGGGCTGCAGGGGGTGTCGGGGGGGCTTCAGAGGAGGTCGGGGGGGGGGGGGTGGAGGAGGGGCGGCAGGGGGTTTCGGTGGCCGGAAGTGGAGGCGGGGGCTGCTGCAGGGGGTATCGGTGGCCGGAAGGGGGTAGAGGAGGGGCTGAGGGGGGGTCGGTGGTGGAGGAGGGGGCTGCAGGAGGTCGGGGGTGGAGGCGGGGGCTGCAGGTGGCCGGAAGGGGGGCCGGTGGAGGAGATGGGGCCGGAAGGGGGGGCCGGTGCAGGTGGCCGGAAGGGGGGGCCGGACGGAGTAGGTGTAGCCGGCGGGAAGGAGGGAGACCGGAGGAGGTGCAGCCGTCGCCCTAGCGCTCTGATACCATGTTAGGAGACGACGGCTAGGGTTTGGAGAGGAACTGAAAAAATTCCATTGAGGGACTCAAGCCCAATATATGTACAGTAAACCCGACCCGACTATACAGTAAACCCGACCCATTACATTTACATTAACAGTCCTCAAGGCCGAGGGCGATGCGATCCACCTGATCGACACACTCGGGGAGCGGCTGCACGAGGGATGCTGTCGAGCCTACATCCTGAGGTTCGACAAAGAGAGTGCAGTTCATGGGAGAAGCAAAGAAGGCAATCCTGGGAGTCATGGCTCCTCCCATCGCCAGGTCATCTGCGAGGGGATGGCTAGTTCCTGCAGAGAGTACATCAAGGGCTTCCTCGCGAGAGCTCCGCCGCGACATCGAGAGGGGATTGGTACAGAAAGCCCCGCTCGACCTCAGGCTGCAGATCGAGTTCCACTACACAGCACCATGTAATGTAATGTGAGCTGAAGCAACACAGCTGATAGATAATACTATATGATACTGTTGAGGATGTTGGCTTAAAACAAGTCTTCAAGTTGTCCATGGTTGGTGCGCGAAGGATGATGGAAGACGGAGCGGCTACGGAGCGGAAAAAGGCACGAAGACAGGGCCTGGTGCCGAAACTGGCACCAAGATATGCAGGAACTAGCCCTTCATATCGGTCTAGAACAGACTGATACCAATACCATTACCCGTATTTTAAATCTTGGTTGCATATCCTTTAAATTCACCACCCTCCTCTAATTATCATTCAACCATGGTACAAACCTCTAAATCTTCTAATACAAATATATGTGGCATGCACACGCAAGAGTGCATGTAAGTATGTAACAAGTTTCCCTCTTTTGCTCCGAAATATAAGTATCTTGCAAGTTACTTCTCTACATCAACTTAGAAGGCGAAGTGTTCCAACTAGAAAGAGTGCACAATAAAATGAACTCTCATGTGTGCATGTAGCACTCTAATAACAAATAACTTTCTCGAATAATGTATGTATTAGGTTGTGCCCCAGGAATTTGGTTGGTGTTACCCCAAAGGGCACATTTCGCAAGATTCGGATTCTTTCGAGATTTTATCACTGTTTTGAATGTTTCTACTAGGTCTTCAAGTTGGTTCCGTCGGGATTGACTCTTCACCAGCAAATCGTCAACATAGACTTCCACATTTCATCCAATTTGTGGGCTAAACTAGATAATTAAATTTGAGTAGGGCAAAAGAAAAAGGATAAAATAACAAAATAAAAGGAAATAAAAACAACTACCTGATTTAGAGCATAAACCTAAATCCAAGTGAATCCACTAAATGAAATAGGAATCGGATTCAGATCCTAAAAATCTATTTTAGGTACCAATTAAGTTTAGGTGTCCGATTCGAGCTTAGATCTAGAGGCATATAGGTAGGTTCTAATTGGGCATTAATCCGTAGCAATCCTTTCTTCTTTTCAATTTACCATCTACACTAATTTTTATTTAATTGTTGGTCGATGGGCACACGAAATGCACATGGGAATGGAATTTTATCTGATATTTGATGATCCTGAACTTTCATACTTTCCCCAACATGATCTTGCATCAACAGGAGAGGTGCATCCTAGATACTTTGTCCAACTAGAAAATAGGCATGTATCAACAAACACAAGACTTACATGCTAAATGTGCTGTTATTAGAAGCTTGCTGGGAGGCAGCAACAGCACGGGAAATAGACAGCTTCAAAAATTTTCCATACTGTCCAAAGTACTCCTTGTGCTCAAGCAACTGTGCAAAACCATAAACAATGAGCTTTCCATGGATGAAACACTAAAAACTAACCACACCAAGATGAAATGTAGATAGAGAAGACCATGAACCACGTACGCACGCTTTCATCACATAAATTATGCGGTAGTCCAATTATGTACACAAGATTCTTTTGTATCACTCGAACACTAGTAAGATGCTTCCTAGCTTCCGTTGATGTTTTGGGTTTCGCCTTTTAAGCCTTTTGTTTATTTTCAGTGTTAACGGATAGTCCCACATCGGTAAGGGAGGCACCCATCACCCTCTTAATATACCCGCTGTAGATCTCCCCTTACAATCCGGGTTTTGAGGTGTGAGGGTATCTAACATGGTATCAGAGCTAGCCAGTCTCCTGCTCCTGCTCCCGCTCCGGGTGCTCCCCACCGATCTTGCCTTGCCACGTGTGCTCCGCGTGAGGGGAGATGTTAACGGATATTCCCACATCGGTAAGGGAGGCACCCATCACCCCCTTAAAATACCCGCTGTGGACCTCCCCTTGCAACCCGGTTTTTGAGGCGTGAGGGTATCTAACATTCAGCATTGATCTCAGCCACCGTCCTGTCCCGAGGCGAAGTACTGCATGAACTCTCATACATATGACAACATGTAAATAGATAGATAACATACCGCGGTCAGAAGCCACTCCTACAATTCTTTCCTTGTCGTATGGTGTGCGGCACGACGGACACCGCCCTTCCATGCCTTCTTTCTCAGCCATGTCAATTATATGATGCCAACACCAAACACATATCTATGAATCAAAAAATAAAGAAATCAGAGAATTCAAGACCTAAAACACAGAGAATTAATTATTCATCATATTAAATAAGAACAAAGCTTTCATATTTCAAACTAATAATGCAGCATCAATTGGGGAGAAGAGCACCCATACCCCGTATCCACATCCACATGGCTTCAGCTGCTGGTCAGTCCGGTCCATCTCCTCCGCACAAAGCGGGCACGTCCTTTCTCCCTCGTCACTCATAGTTGCCCTTTTCTAACAAAGTAGAGTACTTTAAGGTTTGATAATTATGAAACAAACTGCTTGATATTAAAAAAAAAAAACCCAATTTTGTCTGCATCTTTCTAAATCGGATCGAGAAGTGAAGAACTTGAGATAACAATAGTGCTCATACAAAACCCTAGATTTCGAGATTGGCCAATGGTGCTCATAGAAAATCCCAAATCATTCGTGATCAACCAATTTCTGAACCTGGAATCAATGAGACGAACCTAAAATCCAGTCCAGCGATGAATTAAGAGTCAAGAGGTCAGCAGATGATTCACAGATCAATACAAGCGAAGAATTCAAGGACATAGGGGATGCAAAAAAAAAAAAAAATCAAACAAACTTCACATGGATCGAGGACAGTAGAAGGATCGAGATGAAGGAATAGATCATTGGATCCCGAGATCGTGGAGGGAGAAGGACTTACGTTGCGGGGATCGCGAAGCTGGGTGAAGCTGAGCTCAGGGTGGGGGAGTGGATCGGAGAAATGGGAAGAAGCGGGGAAGCAGAACGAGCCGAAGCCGTAGTGTCCTCTGGATTTGATTTTGTGGCTGTGTCTTCGGACGTCGCTCGCTCCAAAAATTCCCGGTCCGGCCAGTTACAGCACACACTTCTCAAGGGGCAGCACGATTTCGAGGGGCAACTGCATAAGTTGCCCAAGTTATGTGGGCAACCCTATTCTGGATCCCCCCTGTTGGACCCATGCAAGTCGCTGCTCGTCAACCGATGTCCCATCGTTGCTGCAGTCCCGTCCAACCCACCACCGTCGTCGTTTTGCCCTCCTCTTTCTCCTCCTCCTCCACTTGTCAAACCTATGTAGATCGTCGCTCGTTGGTGGTCATCGTACGCCGCTATAGTTCCATCTTCCTCCTCCATCCTATTTCCTCCCCCCTACTTCCCATCCTCCTTTCTCCTCCCCCCTCCTCATCTTCCTCTTACACTTGGTGCTAGCCCTTCTACTGTGAACTCGGTTTTACAAGGCCGAGTGTATCCATAGCTCATTCTATCATGGGAAGCTAAGTGATCAACAATGGTCGAATGGGGTGCGGATGCACTTGACCTCGTAGGCCTGAGTGCAAAGTAAAAGGGCTTGTCCTGCAAAGACCGAGTGTAAGAGGAAGGAATGAAGGAAGAGGGAGGAGGAAGAAGAAGGAGGATGTGGAAGGAGCATGAGGAGGAGGAGGTGGTGGTGGGTTGGGCGGTGATGGAGTGGCGGCCGATGGGCAGCGACCTACACGGGTCCGGTAATGCAACGGGGGAATTGTCCCCATAATAGGATTGTCCAAAGAACAAGGGCAACTTATGCAGTTGCCCCTGAAAAATTGTGCTTTTCAGTAAAATGTGTGCAGTAAATAATCGAACCCCAAAATCCCTCTTACCCTGCTTCCCCCATGTTTCCCATTTTTGTATGGGTATGACCAGCATATCCCTCATTCCTCAGCACACCTCATCCTTCTCCTTCTATACCTCATCGCCTCCGAACCTTTATACCCCATCACCTCCTCGCCGGCACGTCATTCAATGACATACCCTCGATGCCTCTACGTGCCTTCACCACACACTTCTGATGCCACCACTTCTCCTTCCCCTCCGCCTTCCCCACCGCTAGAGCCACCACCGCCTCTCTTCCTCCTCATTGTTGGAGCCGTCATTGCCTCCCCTTCCCCCCTTCTCCTCCTCCTCCTATTTTTTTCCATCACCGGTGCTGCCTTTGCCACCGCTTCCCTCCTCGTCCCCCAACAATATTTGACAATTAACTATCGAATATTATTCAACATATTTAGTAGTTCAGTGCATAACTAGTTCAGCACTCACTAAACTACCAAACATGATAGGCGGCAAGGGAGGGAAAGGGGTGGCAACGGTGGCTTAGGCAATATAAAAAGTGGAGCAGAGAAGGGGGAAGGGAGGAGGAGGTGACAGCATCAAATATGTGTGTCGCATGTGTCAGGAGTCAGGAGTCGTGTTGGCGAGGAGGTGATGTAATATGGAGGTTCGGAGGGGATGGGGTTTGGAAGGTAGAGGATTGGGGTGTGTTGTGAAAGGAGAATGTGTATGCAGTAAGGGGTAATGGGGGTATTCTTACCATAAAAAAGAGGAACGGTTTCCTATGGAAAGCAGGGTATACTTGGTATTTTTGGGATGTGAATAAAAAAATTTTGTCCTTTCCAACAATATCTCCTTGTCATTAGGTGGAACCATGGGACGAACCCTCCAAATTAAACTATAGTTCATAATCCCGGTGTGTCACATGGGTGGCCATCAGGTGGCAATAGGGATTAAAGGTATGAATTTGGCCTCCGCCCTAGGGGTGTGCAGGATCCAAACCAAACCAAACCAACCGATTTCGATCGGATTCGACACACTCAATGGATCGGATGGATTGTATTTTTTAAAAACTGGCTTGATTGGATTGGTTGATAGATTTATAAATTTAAAACTGACCTAAACTGAACCGACATATGTATATACATATAATATTTTATTAAATATACCATATGTCCTTGTTACCTTTTCTATCAACAACCTTTGCAATATTTTAGGATTAAATTAGTTAAGAATTTTATTTAGGCCAAATGATTTGACAATAATTATTATTTTTTAAGTTGAAACTAAGTCCTAATAGAAGGGGGGAAAGCCAATAAGTGTACAGACCAAGGCCCAAACTGGCCATTCAATCTGATTTTAATTGGATTGGATTCTAATCTCAGTTCCGTTTGGATCGGATTGAAAATCCGCAAAACCGATCAAGGCTTCGATTGGTTTGGGTTTTGCATTGGTTTTGAACCGATGCAACCCCTCCCATGCTCCAGGCCGAACCAGCCCTAAGTCAACGGCCCAAACAATGGCCCGACCCGCTGACCCTCTGGTCCGGGATGACCCAGGGGCTGAAACCTACATGAAGCCAACCCGAAAGCACTGAAACAGGCCCAGCCCGACCCGTTTCATACTGCCTATGGTAACCCGCCCCTGACCTGGCCAAACTGGCCCAAACTGGGTACCAACGGCAATATAGTAGGGCTGGCAATTTCGGACCCGACCCGGCCCGACATAAAGTTAGCGGGTCTGGGTCAGGACTAAACGGGTTCGGGTCGTAAATGGGTGAACACGATAGATCCGTTTAATAAATGGGTCGGGTCCGGGTTTAGGGTCAGGACACGGTAGACCCGGGAAGACCCGTTTAGTATTCAACGGGTTGTGTCGGGTCGGTCTACCCGCAATCCGATACTATAATATATAATACCAGCGGATCTTTCGGGTCAGGTCGGGTCGAGTCGGATTGGGTCAGATCGGGTCAACTGAATAGACTCGGGTGGTAAACGGGTCTTACCGGGTCTTATTGGGTCTACCCGTTTATCAGCGGGTCGGGTAGGGTTTAGGATCTAGACACGATTAGTTAACGGGTCGGGTCCGGGTCTGGGGGTTTTGGACACGACACGAAACTAGATACGACACGAACCCAACACAACCCGACCCATTGCCACCCCTACAATATAGCCATTTTTTTTGTCCATTTGCACCATAAAATCAAACCTTTTTTTTTTCTCCATTGGTACACTGCAAAATAACCTCAAAGGCCCCAAATGACCATATTATATAAATTGCCATTGGAGCTAAAAAAAACAAAAAATGCTATTCAGTCCGAAGGTTTTTCCGATTTCACCGGCTCGATTTATGTGGCATCATGCAACTGGTGGTGTAAAAGATTTAAATATTGCTAGAGGGTTTCAGCCACCAGTTGGACGCTGCCACATCAATCGAGCTAGGTGGAATTGGGAAAACCTTCGGACTGAAAAGCATTTTTTCTAAAAAAATAAAAATACTTTGCATCGTCATCATCTTGTCCCCCTTTAGAGCTGTCGTCAGAGAATTGTGACGCCAAACTGAAAAATTGAGAATGAAAAATGTTTACATAGATATCATGATTGCTGATGAAACGAGGGTGACATGGTCACTTATACAATCTCCAATAATGCATGGAAAAAATTCGTGAAGAATTCTATAGTACGACTAAAAAGTTCAACAATGCCCAAAAAACTTAGGAGCAAATACAAAATGTTAGGACAACTATATAAGACCCGGACCCGACCCGTTTAACTAATTGGAAGGCAAGTCAGGAGGAGACTCGGGAAGGAATGCACGAGGGAACTTGGGAGGGGACTCGGGGGGAAGAAAAGGAGACATAAGCACAGAGGAGGAGGGCTCAGGATGAGAATACACAATGAAAGGCATGGCCTGAGGAGGAGGATATAGTGAAGGGAGAAAGACCTGTAGGGGTGCATAGGGGCTAAGTTGGTAAGACTCGAGAGTGGAGGGCACAATAGAGGGACACAAAATAGAAAGGGACTCAACAATAGTGGTCTTAGGGTAGGAAAAAAACTAAAGATCCAGAGAAGTAGGTGAGTAGAAAGAAATGTCCTCAAAAAAGGAGACATGTCGAGTGAGGCGAAGAGCGGTAAGCGACAAGGTCATAACTGCGATAACCCTTATGCTCAATACTGAGTCGTAGTAGAACACACTTAGCTGCCTTGGGAGACTATTTGGTATGTTCATGGGGAGACAGTAAGACAAAACAAGTACAACCGAAGATGTGAAGCATGTCATAGGAGGGAGGAGAAGAAAAGAGACGCTCATGTGGAGAATAAGGGGCTGTTTGGCATAAGGCACATGTCATTTCTCTATTTCTTGCCGAAGGCTTATGCCTCAGGCAGAATGTGATGGTACAATCTTATGCAAAAACTGTGTTTGATATGTGGCACAAAAATCTTACCGAACCCAGATTCTTTAGCACATAAACACAGAAATAGCGTTTGGTATGTAGTAGTAAGATAGAACATACGACAAAAAAATTATAGAAATAATATTTTACGATCCAACAACTAAATTATTTGTCCAATAAGACAATTAAAAAATTATTCGACTTCTTAAAATATTTAATATTTTAATAATAAAATTTTAAAATAAAATATATGTCAACATAATCAAATATTTCGATAATGTGCATAAAAAAGATCGGCTATCTCGTCACGTTGCTGTGAGATCTCCAATCGTCCAGCTGTTGTCCATATCTCAATAGGACCATTTGGGGGACCAACCGAAACACCAGTGGAAGAACCAGCCTCAACATTATTGTTGGGTACAATTAGATCATCGTTCTCGTATGCCCGAAAGTGATGATCCATGTATGCAGTTCTACGAATAAAATTGTGTAATGCACAATATGCTATCACAATTTTAGTTTGAGTTCTCATATAATACGATGGCATGAGCTTCAAAATAGGAAATTTGCCCTTCAGGACACCAAAGGTTCTCTTGATTATATTCCAAAGGGAAGAGTGGTGATAGTTGAATAACTCTTTCTTTCCTGGAGGCGATCTATCTTCTCTCCTGAAAAAGAAAATATAATATATTTTTTATTCTTGTATGGCATAAGATATCTGGACAATCCTGTATATCCTGAAGCAACAACATAGTATTTACCTGCATTGAAAAAAATTATATTTTTTAGACTCAAAACAACATGCTAATTCTAAAGAACTTAATAACTATGAGATAATACCAATAGGCGGATGAGGATATTGGAGTGTGGAATTTGTAATAGTTTCAATAAAAACACGTGAGTCATTAGCAGTTTCCTTCCATCCCGCATACACAAATGTGAAACACATGTTAAAATCACAAGCACATAGTATATTCTGTGTAACGGTTGTCTTTTGTCCTCTAAATAAGATTTGATTTTTAGTATGAACCGAAGCACTCACATGAGTACCATCAATAGCACCAATGCAATCCTACATATAAATTTTTTTTTTATAACTTTGAATTTATAAAAAATTATTAATAGTAAAAGAAGATAATTATATTTTTATCTTAAAATAAAGGTAATATTTTGGGTTATTGCGAATATGAGAAGAGACCTTAGAAAATAAAGGTGGCCTTATCTCATATCTCGTTAATTGTACCAAAGCATTTAGTACCCTACGAAAGTTTCGACTTATTGTTTCCCCGGAATGTTGGAATCTATCTGCTATATTTTGATTACTTTCTATGCATGCAACAGTCCTACAAAATATCGCTAGTTGTTCCTTTACTGAAAGAAACTTTGAATTATAAAGAAGATTTCTTCTCCTGAGTGTGTAACATAAATTTTGAAATACATCTTGATCCATCCGAAATAAGTCTTTGTAGGATGTCTAGTTAAACTTTGAATACAAAATGAGCTCCACGTTTACCGCTGTCATGCTTAGGTTCTTTTGTTAGAGTTGCATTTGTTCTCTTTAATAGTAGAATTTCTAGCAATTGCCTCAAAGAATCAATTCCACCATCGATGATGTCTTCTTCATCAGAAGACATATATGTAACTACTTGTGCATTGCTCTCTTCATCAATTGACATAATCAAACCTACACAAATTTTTATAAATAATACTAAAATACATAATAAAATAAATATAAGAACCACATAACATAACTAAAGATAAAGTTAAATAAACAAGACATTAACTAAACAATTAACACCATAATTAAATGCAGTAAAAAAATAACACAGCTAAAAATACTATAACAGTTGCATCTCAAATGTCATTAAGTTCAGAAATAAGATATATCATCATAAATTAAAAAATAATAAACTTATTGAGTCTGCAAAGAAAATTATCATGATTGTCATTAATTATTTTCAAACATGGTACGCAATAACTCTATCCTCCTTTCATCATTAAATATGATGAAGAATTATCGAAATGATGGATCACTCATGATTTGCTTCCCCACTTTCACCAATAACGGCATAGGTAGGTCTGGTATCCCCATTAGTATTTGTGTGGCTTTTGGGACGTAATATAAAATCATCATTATCTTCTATAGCCTTTCCCTTTTTTGAACGAATTAAATCAGCCCTCTCCTCCTCGGCTTGATGAAATGTCGATAATGCGTTATTTAAAGAGCTTCCATCACCTCTCTTTCTACGATGACTACTAGTAGGAGTTGTTGATCGAGAACATTTTCCTGACACATCTTTATTGCCGCCGTCCATGTCATCGTCAACCCCGACATCCAGTGGATTAGGAGACTCCTCTCCTAGCTCTACTATATCATCATCAGAGTCCAAGGGAGGTTGGGTGGATGCCCTTGCTCCTGCTCTAGTCGCAGTAGTGTCTCCATATATTAAGTCCAGCTCATCAAACATAGGACATCCCTTGTTTTTGAACTGCTTGGCTCCGGGATTCGGCTGTTAAAAAAGTAATACAATGAATTTAATTATGTATATTAATTAAGAAATTACATATTAGATTAATCACAATTTATAACACAAAAAATTTATATTAGTTATCTTCACATAGTTCTCCTAGACATCGTCTGGAGCCGTTACTGTCTTTGTAATAGGATCGTATCCAAATCATGTCTGTTGATCACGTAGTTTTTTGAATTCTCTGTATGACACCCTCAACTTGTTAAATTTGTTCTTAAATTTTTCTTTTGTCCAATCATGCCCGGTTTTCTCCTTAAACTCTGCAATAATTTCATTCCATGATTTTAAAGAAAATATGATTGTCGTCATGTTTCTTTTTCTAACATGATCTGTCATAATTTGGATAAGCACAGTCTCATCTCGGGAAGACCACTTCGCAACTTCTGTAACCATGTTAAGTCTACTCATCCACGAAAAACACAATAATAAATTAATAGTAACAACAAAAAGATGATAACATGAGTTGTTCATGTAACCTTAACATATGAAGTTTAAGATAGAGCCAACGAATCAATGAAAATTCAAAAATCTTATAGTTACTATTGTGTTTATTAATTATAAACTAAGATATACGAGAAAAAATTTGACGATCGATTTTGATAGGAGGTAACTAGTGATTAATCATACAGCTTGAGTGGGGTTTCAATGGATCTCACGATGAGGGCACTAGTGATTAATCATACAGCCTGAGTGTACATAATCAAAGCCATGTGTGTATATAAATTTTCTTATAAATGATCTATTATATATTTTATACTTTACCCCCCCTACAAACAAATTATGGCTTCGCCACTAGTTAACATTTTTTTTATTATGGCAAGTATTTACATCAAAAAGAAAAAGAGAGAGAGAGAGACCTGGAGGAGGGACAGCACTCGGAGTTGCACCTATAGGAGGGACGATGATATGCTGTCTCAAAAAAAAATGTCTCTATGATCTGGGAAAAGAGAGAGAGAGAGAGAGAGAGAGAGAGAGAGAGAGAGAAGAGAGGAGATATTTGCTCTAAAAAAAACTATTTTGCATGATATAGAGAGAGAGAAAGATAGAGAGAAATGGACATGCATGCTCTCAAAAAAAAAAAGACTTGGACATGCATGCTCTGAAAAAAAAATCTATGATCGATATGATGAGAGAGAGAGAGAGATGGACATGCATGCATGCTCTCAAAAAAAGAAATACGCATGCTTTGAAAAAAAAATCTGATCCTTAGGCAGAGAGAGAGAGAGAGAGAGAGAGAGACAGAAAGAGAGGGGGGGAGAGATATGGACATGCATGCAAAAAAAAAAAAGACATGGACCCATGCTGGAAAAAAAAAATCTGAGAGAGAGAGAGAGAGTTTCTCTCTAAACAAAAAAATCTTGTTTTATATGATATGCAGAGAGAGAGAGAGAGAGAGAGAGAGAGAGAGAGAGAGAGAGAGAGACCTAGACTTTGCTCAAAAACAAAAAAAATCCGAGAGAGAAAAAGAGAGCTGCTCTCTCCATAAAAAAAAAAAACACTACCCAATCTTCAATCCCCACCATTCCCACCCTTCAATCCCACCATCCCCACCAACACCGAGAGAGAGATAGATGCTCTAAACAAAACATTTTTACTCTTTCAATGAGAGAGAGAGCTAGAGAGAGAAAAGGGATGGCCGCTCTGTGTAGTCGTACCTTGAGGAGGGGTCGCTCACGGCGTCGCTCAAAATCGCACGGAGTCGTGGGATAATGCCGATCGATCGGGATTTCTGGAGGATGGCATCCTTGGGAGTCGCGGGTTAAAAGGGGGCGATCAGGGTTTCTGCATATAAGTATGACGTCGGGCATGGATAGAGTTTGTTCGGCACGGTTAAAGGGGATAATTGTTCGGGTCCAGCTATCACAACCTGAGGAACGATTAAAAGTTGTTCCACGATTCTTCAATCTGTGGCACATAAAACCTCAGGCACCCGGAATAGGTTCAATAGAAAAAATCAACCAAACATGTTTCTTTGCTGTGGGCACAGAATCATGACCAGAATCGTGCCCACCGTATGATACCAAACAGCTCCTAACCAGATAGGAAAGCGGAGGGAGTGATGTTAATTAAATTAACAGAGATGAAAACTACTTCTGCCCAAAAAGAGCGAGGAACAAAGGATGACAATAGAAGGAATCGAACAATCTCGAGAATATGGCAATGTTTATGCTCAGCAACATCACTTTATTGGTGAGTGTATATGCAAGACTATTGAAAGAGGTTGCCATGAGACTGGAGGATAGACCACATAGCGGTGGAGAGGTACTCACGAGTACAGTTAGATCGAAAGGTCTTGATTCGTGTAGAATTGAGTCTGAATATTTATGGCTATGGAAACCGTCTAAACAGAGAGTACCTCAGAACACTGATGAAGTATATGCACCCAAGTATACCGAGAAAGTCATTAATGAAACTAATGTAATAGAAATAACCATATATAGATGAAACAGACAAGGGCCCCCAAATATCCGAATGAACAAGCTCAAATGGAGCAGTAGATCGAGATGCACTGGAAGAAAAATGAGACATTGCAAGCTTAGCAAGCTTGCCGCTTGTACAGGGAGATAAAGAAGAAAAGAGAGCACGACCTAAAGACCCAAATTGAAAAAGGCTTTTAAGTGTTTCTCAAACACATGACCTAACCTTCTATGTCATAGATTAGCAGAAGAACTAATACCACAAAAGCTACTAGGAGAAGGAGTACATGAAAAGACTCAACGTGGTAAAGATCACCCTCTCTATGACCGATTCTAATCGTCTTGCCAGAGTGAAGATCCTACACAACACAACCAGAACCAGAAAGTAACGGTCAGACTAGAGTCGCAAAGAGTGGAAATAGAAATAAGGTTCATACAAAGATCAGATGCGTAATTTATTAGAATTGATGAGGTCCACAGTTCGTAAAAACCTATAGTTTAGTTGTATATGGTTGATATCATAGGATTGCATCTTGGTATGTACCACAGTACATATTCTGATTATAGAACAGAGAGTCATGGCTACATGATAATCCATTTGAGTAGGAGACTAAATAGACTGGTCTCATATAACCTAAATCATTCGTAGCTCTGATTAGGGTTGGTCACCCTATCAGGATAAGCTGTTAGGATGACAGAGCGTGGATGTTTCCACCATGATCATTACCAGGCACAATGGCTGTGGTCGAATGGAACCAACACAGTATATAGATCGGTGAGCTGACACTAGTGCACTAAGCTGTGTTTTTGCTTAGGGTAAAACAGTCATAAATCCTGAGGAACCATAATTGGTGGGCTAACCAGTTATGTGGTGATTTGAGGCACCAATGTATAAGGGTCTAGTTACGTGACCCAAAACCACGGTGTGCTGGGTTACCCAGCTGGCGTCGCATCAGTGTGCCACTCCTATAGGCCAGCCATACCTCTAATGGGAGGTGCGTTCCTTGGTCTGACTTATGTTATTTTAAACTCAGGTATGGTGGTTATCAGTTAGACTGTTAACCGGATCCGGTTACTCGACAGAGTAATCGGAGGTAAGACGTGTGCATTCAACGTGGAAGAAATCGAGTCATATGACCACTCGAGTCTGACGGTGTTCTTTACTACTCGAGTTGGGTCATGACACTAAGTGGAGGGACAACGGGTTTGCCACTACTAAGTAGAAAGCATGGGTATGCGAGAGAACATAGTAAGTCCGGAGGAATTAGAGTGCAGTCTGCGTCGCCTTCTGGGCGACTACCCAGGTTAACTTAGATTTAGAGGGTCGATGGTACACTCGGGTAGTGTGTCGATCGAGTCCAAGTTGGAAGCCATAAACCCTAGTCCTTGAAGGTACCACTTTATCCATATTATGTACAGTCATTGAACTATCTCCTTGTTTCACTGAACGTAGTTAGAGAAAGTTATAAGTCCAACCCTAACATGCTCCATGTGTGCATCGCACTAATGCATAGTAGATGCATAGGGGTGTGTGTGTGTGCGCGCGCTAGGGGATAACCCCGAAGTGGTACAGAGACACACGCAGTCAACCCCTAACCTTTAGTGGGCTTCGCTAAATAGGTGCGAATCACCGGTGTATGTTGCGAGTTGACTAGTTGACTTTACTAGGGGCACCCTATGTGTTTACTAAGGGCATCCCAGTAATAGTGAATGCACTAGTGATACCCCACGTAGCTACGTCGTGCAAGTCCTCACGCAAAGAGACTCGGCCAATTAGTGCCATGGGGTATTTTGGGAAACCAAAATATCTTCATGGGCTATAGGGGAACCAACCCTATGTATTAGGGACATGCATGGCCAGTCACCCCCCTAGCTTCTAGGAGTCGGTTGCTCCATAAGGGGGGCCCGCCATAATGAGGGTTTGACCAAAGGAGGTCGGCCACATAGCATCAAGGGAGGCCGGCCTATTTCTATATACAAGGGGGGGAGAGACCAAAGGGGGCTGGGCTACAACTTGCATACACAAACTGTAGGGGCCAGCCTCTATATAAGGTTGAGGGGAGAGGGGGGCCGGGCCTATGGGAAGACCTAGCTAGTCGTCACCTCTTCTCCTCTCTTCTCTTCCTCTACTCTTGCGTGTGCTAGTGGGTTATGGACATGGGTCTTCTTCCTCACATGGTGATTCGAAGGCAGAGAAGGCTCGTCGCTTGGAGGCACTCAGAGATCTATCGACAAGGTTTTGTGCATCGTGCAAGATCGAGTGAACTGAAGCCGCTTCTTGTAATCTCCCACTATGCAGTATTTACAAAGAAAATCAATAATATTTCTATTATTACGGGAGATTCAAGAGTCCAAATGATCTCTGGTAGGATCCTAAAGTTGCATCTTGAAGTTCTCTATCTCCAGTCCAAATTTTAGTCCAATCAAAGTTTGGAATCAAAAATTATGGCCGTTGCATCGAAGTCTCTCCGAGCAGATCCGATTCCGCTGTATTGACAAAGAAGAAATTTGTCGTGGTAAAAGAATCTGCACAGAGGTATGAGTTTCAACATGTAGATCTAGTATAGAGATAGAACATACATCCATGCTAAATTGATCTTTTTGCTAGATCGACGTTAGAGGGTTGCATAGTTGCCATGCTATATTTATACATACATGTGTAGATCATTTCAATGAAACTTTTAATATATAACGTAGACCATCCACGATCTTTGGACCTACCATTTGCTTTCGCTGCGGGCCTCTACCATAGGATTATTTCTAACATGATAAACAATAGGCAAGGTGAGGTGGCCTATCGGGTCAGAGGAAGAAAAAAATAGAGCCACACTGAGAGATGTATAGGTGAGATCCATTCGTAGTATGGAGGGGTGTAATGGTGGTAGCTCTGAGGGTAGCGAGGATAGAGAGATCATGGGTGAAGTACTGAGAGGCCCTTGAGTCCAGGACCCAGGGAAAAGGAGTACCAGAATTGACCGAGTAGGTTATAGGCGGTACAGTCGAGGAGGAGGCATTGGAGTTCAACTGGTGCTGAAACTGCTAAAACAAGTGGAGCTACTGCGGAGTAAGGCCGACCGACGACAGAGTATCAACAAGTGCGGCTCGAACAAGAGGAGGGTCACGAACAAGTCGACCCTGACCATGAGGTCATGTGTGCTTCTCAAGGTGAAGTGCCCAGCATATCTCTACAAGGTAACCCTTCTTTGTGGCAGTGAGTGTAGGTGGGCACACCATGACCAAAAGAACGAGTCATCAAGATAGACGAAGGAGATGGTGCTAGTGTATGAAGCTCGAGGTGCGATGGTGAGGACCCCCTCAGGGTCAGTAGTAGGAATTGGCCAAGGAGGTGCTAGTGCAGCTCCGATGCTCTCTAGGAAAGACTTCTCTAAGAGAAGTACGGTCATAACGACTGTAAGACGAGGGAAGGGAATGCGGTAGAGTAGCTATCCAGCTAGGGGCTGAAGAGCGGGTGCAAGTTTGGCTAGCAGAAAGTGAACTTTTCAGGTTTCTTTGAATAGTTGGAGCTTTAGTGTGGTAGCATTAGGTTTAGGTTCTATCTGTTCTAGCTCCTGCCAGAGATTCCCCATAGCAATGTAAATGTTAAGTTCCCTACTGGGCAGTCATCAGCTCTCGCAAAGAGATGGGCCTCGCGAGCACCATCAGACTAGACAAACAGACCATAGAGGTGTGTCCAAATATCGTAAGCCGTCGAAAAAGATCACCAGACCACTGCGTAGAGAAGCACTCATGGACGCAACGAGAAACGCCTTTGTGTGCGCATCCTCATAGAGCCAGTGAGTCCTCACACGTTGAAGGTCAACAGCAGAGGGAGTAACAAAGGATGTAGTAGCGAAGTCTGCTATAATGAAACCAGAGTTCTCCACAACGAAACTCGGCATCCCTAGTATATAGAGTGCGTCAATGTCCCCGAAGGGTAGCACGGGGTGGAAGAGATGGTGATAGAAGAACTGGCCCTTTAACTCATTCCTGATCGAAGCGGACCAGGGAATCCAATCCGTTTGAGTGGAGAGGAGGAGATTGGTGCGCACGGGAAGACGTCTCCCAAATGGGCGGTGTTCATTGAATGAAGCCATCAAAGAATGAGAGAAGGAAGGTGTGCCGAGGGAAGACACAGTTCACGCAAAGGTGGCCAAAGCATGGATTGAGAGGATCGACGAGGCGTGGATCGAGCCGAAGGAGAGGAGATTGCACAGTAGGGGGAGGTTGATTGGGTTGACGAGGAGCGAAGAGGGCCGGCAAGGAGTACAGGTGGTCGGTAAGGTGCGCGAGGCTGATCGAGTCAATGAGGAGCGCAGGGGGCCAAGGAGAGCAGAGGACCGGCAAGGAGTGTAGGGGATTGGCGAGGTGCGTAGAGGCCTACAATAGGGACCAGAGGGGAGGCCGGGCTTTGGGGGGAGATCGCGCAGGAGAGAGGGGGAGGCTGGGCTGTGATCAGGGTGAGATCACGCAGGGGAGAGGGTTCGCGATCGGGTTGTTGATCGTGGTGTGAACATGCAGGGGACAGAGGAGGCCGGCCTGTGATCTCGCATGAGATCGTGGTCGGTGAGGATGGCCGTCGATTGCAGAAAAGGAGAGAACGACTATCGATCGTAGAAAAGGAGAGCTCGCGGTCGGTGAGGACAGATAGGGTTTTAGGTTTGCTCTGATACCATGTTAGATATGAGAAATTAGGTTAATATTATTGGGACTCTCACGGCCTATAGATAGAATACAAAACTCCTAGTGTTTACGAATATAAACACGTACACCCTCTACCTTTTCCTCTATACACCCATCTCTCTACACACCAACACGCATATATACAAATATTTCAACAGACATGTTGATGGATAATATTATAGAAAGACAGAGTGAACATGCTCTTGTGGTGGGCCATACCGGGGTCACATACGTAGGTCAGTGTAGAAAGGTACTTGTGCAACATTCAGACCCCCTTCATTGTCCTACCAATTGTTGTGTCCACACCTGTTCATAGACTAGCCTAATGGTCCTGGATAGTTCTTTTCATCTGGGCAGAATGACACTCGTCAATTTATAAACACTGATTTTTAAAATTATTCTTGAAATTCATTATAAATTAATATTGTTCTTTCAATCTTAAGTGTAACATGACCATCATTTAAAAACTCGATTGAAACATATCGATCAACATGTCCCTGGCTTGATTGTGATCGATGAAGCCATTGACATTGGTCTAGATCGATCATTACCAATATGACCTACTTAGAGTCGATGCCATCGAGTTATATAGGTGTGCCCCACATCATAGTAACAAAATTCTCTCAATTTTAAAAAAATTAGTGAATAATTCACGAACTTAAAGACAATGTTCAAATTAATTATTCTCCGAATTATTCGGTGCCTTAAGGTGTGTCCGAATAAGTCCCGAAGTATTCATGAATAATTCACGAATTTATCTAATTTTACATAATTATTTTATTTTAATTATAAATATATGTTTTGATATCTATTCATACACAATTGTCGGTGTAATATAACATTTTTAGTTATTTATGCTTCTGAACTTTGCAAAGCTCATTCCGAACTTTTCAGAAATTTTTTTTCCGAATTCCGATTTTGCCCCCCCTTACCGAATTATTCTCGAACACCGAATTTGCTACTATGCCCCACAACATGTACACTACCAGCCCAGCCAGGCAGCCAATATGTCCAATCATGACCGACGGAGTCCACCGAGTCAACTCAGCTCAAATGGATTTGACCTGATTTGATCTCTGACCAACCGATACGTATTTTCGTACGAAATGAAAAGATGGAGAATGATCTTACGCAACATAGACGAAAACAGTTGACACAATTACACAACTAGCCTTTCAAAATATAAAAAGATAATTATTCCAATAAAAATTTGAAAAAGTAAAAAAAAACAGGCTGCAACATAGGATCCAAATAACCAAAATCTACTCTGACACTTGCAAAAACAACAGCATCAGAGAAAGCCCAACTCCTACTATATATTTTGTAAAACAAAAAAAAGAAAAGGAATGGAAACGGTTAACCACCACCTGTACTTTATGAAAAGAAACTACAGGCACAGGGAATCCATCCACCACCCTTGAAGCCCTCAGCTGCATATAAAAACGAGCAGCAGCAGAGAGCAGGCCGGCCGGCGCCGCCATCGATCAATCCGAACGAGGCCCGTCAGACGGGCGCGGACGCCTGGCAGGGATCAAGGGGGCCGAGCGGTTGTCTCCGCCTTCCACTCCCTCTTTCCCCCCGCTCCTGCCGCCGGCGGCGGCCTTAATTGGAGGCGAAGGCGGAGATGATTTCGGCGAAGATCTTTCTTATGATCTGTCCCCTCTTCGGGAAGTGATACCCTGAGGCTGCTTCCTTCTTCACTGGACAGTAAGTCGCCATTTTTAACGGTTGGGAGGAGATAAAAGGAGGGGGAAAGGGGGAGGATATCTATACTATATACTAAAATGGAAGCCTCTCTCCCGTGTTGTGACACGTGGACGTCATTTAAAGACTTAGAATTCTTCTTCCGTGTGTGAACGCGGCTTTCTTTTAAATCCATTTAAAAACCTACCATAAAGATGATAAATTTTAATTCAATGATATTTAATGGTCATTTGATGTTAATATCTCTTTCTCTCTCTAACAAGTGAATCACACTCACGATTTCACACTTCTTCGAACAGTTGCGATGTGGTCTTTGCCAAATGACGTACATCAAGCACATTCGGGCATTGCCCGGGTTTCTTACTAGTGATTCATATGAAGCAGAGAAGAGGCAATTGGAGTGTTTTTATAGTGCCAAGTGGCCAATTAAGATGGGTTCCTTGGTTGGCAAGCGTTTGAATTTTAAGCAGGATGGTTGCATTGCACCTCACCACCAAAAATACAAAACCAACATCATGACATGGCACCTGCCACAGCCGTCCGATTCATCCATTTTGACCGGTGTATCACACTAGCCCAACCGGAAAGCATCAGACGGCTGTGATCGGGTGGCGGCTCGAAAGTAACAGTGGACGCGTTCTAGAATTCTAGAAGTACCCATAGGAGAAATGCTATTCAGCTCGAAGGTTTGTCCCGATTTCGACGTGGCAGTATGTAACCGGTGGCTGAAACCTACTAGCGATTTTAAAATCTTTAACAGCACCAGCTGCACGCTGGCACGTCAATCAGGCCGGTGAAATCGGGAAAACCTTCGGCTTGAATAGCATTTCCCTTACGATAGGGTTGACATTAACCTTATAGGATTCGGATATTATCTCGGGTCAGGCGTTCGAGAACTTGGGGCCGGTTTGTAGCCAAGGGCTAGCTGATGGGGACATCGAGCAGCGCCCATGGCGCTTGTACTAGCGCAGGAGGCGCAACCTGAGCCTATGGCTTTGATCGGGCATTCAAAACCATCAGCTTTGTTTTTCTTTATGCATTATGTTGTTTAGTCCCACCTCGATTTTTGGGAACTTTTGTTTGCTATTGCAAGCTTTTATATAGGCTTGCCCTTTGTCTTTTGAGAGCATGCTATGAATAATAAATTTCTGTTTTCCTCCACATGTGTGTTGAGAAAAACCAGGGTTTGGTGTGTGAAACCCAAACCCAAACCCTAGGCGTGTGAAACCCTAGGTTCAGGCTAGTGTGTGAAACCCTAGTTGCCTAATTTTCTTTTCTTTTCTTTTCCCCAGCCCACACCGTCGCCCCCTCATCCCTTTCTCTCTCTCCTCCCACGACCCTCTCTTTCCCTCTTGCGATTCCCCTACCCCCCCCCCCCCCCCTGGCCCAACCGAATCCCCCTTTCCCCTACCCCGAGCCCCATCCCTCCCCTCCTCTCCCCAAACCCAGTCCCGACCCCCGTCCCCTCTCTCCCTGCGCTACAGCCCCGCCCCCGCCCCCGCCCCCTTCTCCCTGTGCTGCAGCCCAACCCGACCCGATCCCCCACCTCTCCCACCTCCTTGCCTCGCGCCCTAGCCACCGCCACCGCCACCTCCATCCTCTTTCCCCGACTCAGCTCCGATCCCGACCCGATCCCCCACCCCTCCCACCTCCTTGCCCCGCGCCCTAGCCATCACTACCGCCACCTCCACCCTCTTTCCCCGACTCAGCCCCGATCCCAACCCCCACCTCCCTTCCCCGCGATCCACCCCAGGCCCCCGCCTCCCCTCCCTACGGACCCCACCGAACCCCTCCCCGACCCTCTCACAACCCGTGCCCGAACACCCCACATCCCCCTCTTCCGCGCAGCCCTGCACCTAAAACCCCCACTCCTCCTCTCCCTCGGCATGTCGACATGGCCGACCCAGACATTGACCATGGCTTGATCGACGACAAGGACAGGTTCCTCGATATCCGTTCTCCATTTCTTGACTTCTAGTTCAACACATGTGAGAACGTGAAGGAATACGTGGAGCGCATCACCTACCTCGTCGCCAAGGACGCGGAAGCCCGGCTAGGAATTACTGAGGATCATCAACGGTGGCATCCCGGCGCTCCCGTGCACCCCAACGTTGTGGTTCTCCGGGCCCTCGCTCAAGCTCCTTCCCAACCCGAGACTCTCGCATCAGCACCAATCTCGCTACCATCCGAGGTCCCTGAGGCGTCCCGTGGCCCTCAGTAGGTATGTCTATTCTTCAGTAGGGTATCATCGGGTGACACCATTAATTAAGTCTCCCGCGTTTTATTTATGCCCACTGCTATCCACCATCGTGAGTTGTGTGTTTCCACCTACCCGTAAGTTATTAGTCTTGATATTGCATGTGGGACCATTGCCATCTAATTTAAGTATGCTATTTATTTATTGGGAATTGAAGTGGTCAATCTCGTGCTAATAGTTCTGTTAAAATCATCATTCCACGTTACTAGGTTGAATTAATTGTTTGGCTGGGCCTCCTAATTAAGTAGTAAAGCCTGGTCTGCTCAATCTGCTGCCGACATTAGCATCACATGTATTGTTTTGCATCATTTTTGGTATCAGAGCATGGTTGTAGGTAAGCATGGTACATGCAACGTTTGAACTGTTGGTTTTTTATGGCCCTTTACGGGAGAGTTACTGAACTAGGTGGACCGGGTTGGTTGTCGCGGTCCTGGTCAGACCAGGCAACTCAACCAAGAGGCTTGACAGGGTTGGTGGTGAACCTAGCCTCATTCTCATGTGCACCCAATAACCGGTAGATGCCCTGATGGGTTGCGTCTACCGGTTGGACACATCTATTATAAATAGATGTGCAGGGGTGAAGTCCCCATACACACGTCTTCAGAGCCGCCGTTGTGAATCCAGAGGGATTCAGGAGGACCCATTGAATCCGCGGGAGACGGCAGCGTGTGGAAGTTCTTCACCCGGTATTGCGAACGATCTCTCTCATCACACGAAGGTATGTTCTTCATCCAAGACGACGATCTCGGTCTGTCGATCGGGGTTGTTCTCGTGTAAAAAACCCAACAATTGGTATCAGAGCAAGGTTTAGATCTTGTTCGTCGTTCTCGGATGACGATTCCTTAAGTGTTCTATCATTTCCGTCGAGATCTAATCTCGTCAGGGATTTTGTTCCTGGTTTTGGATCGATTCCGACCGGCCATGGCCATGAGATTTTGGTCCGATCTCGTTCGGCGGCGGCTCCGGACTCCTGGCGTCGGATGACGCACGGCAGCGGCTGCGGGATCCGGCGCGCAGCAGCAGCGGCTGCGGGCTCCGGCGCGCGACAGCGACTGCGGGCTCCAGCGCGCAGCAGCAGCGGCTGCGGGCTCCGGCGCCAGACAGCGGCGGCGGGCTCCGGCGCGCAGCAGTAGCAGCGGCCGAATCCGGCGGCTCGCGCAGGCGGCGGTTGCGTGTGGGCGTGGGAGACGGTGGCGGCGGGTTAGGGTTTTGTCCCGAGTATTTTGGGGAAGATGAACAGTGTTCATCAACTTTTGGGTTTCGTTGGGTGTAAACCCGACAGCCTTTTACCCGACACGCCAACCCCCGATTGGTTAGTTGGGCTTGAACCCGACATTACCCCTAGACCCGACCCGAATCACTGGTTCGGACCCGGACCCAGGCCCAGGCCCAAATTCTGGGCCGACCCAGACCCGAACCCAGATACAGGCCCAGACCTGAGCCCAGCCTAGACCAGATCTAGACCTGAGCCCAGATCCTAGTTCAGGGAGGCCCATGCCCAACCTAAGCCCAGCTCCTGGTTCGGGCAGGCCAAGGCCCAACCTGAGCCCAGATCCTGGCCCAGTGAGTTATGATGCTGTTTATCATGTTTATGTTTAATCTGGGCCGTTGGTTTTAGTCCTGTGAATATAGGCTCAATCGGGGTCCGATCTGATCGATCCATATATGAATCTTGAATAATTGAGCCGTTCCGGACACATCAGTACGGTCCGATTTCTCAAATTCGGACTGTTTTACAACTTGATGCATATATGATACAAATAGTAAATATTTTAATGTTCCAATATGTCATCTTGTGCCAATTTTAAATTATTGATTTTATTACATGTGTAAGGTAGTCATGCTGCAATTGTAAATGTGCCCTGATAATATTAAAGGTTTCATGCTTCTCTGCTAGTAGGCACACATATAATATGCAATTGATAGCTGATGGCTGCCATTGAACCTTATTGGGTATATATTGGCATTATACTATATATTAGGTCTTCCATGGGGTTTAGAGAAGACCAAGTGACCATCTGAGGCTCATTTTTGAAATGAGTCGGATTTGCCCAAAGGTAGGCTACTCATGGAGATTGTGGGTAGTCGGATTGGAGGGCTTCCACTAGGGTCACTAGGCATCCTATTGTATCTGCCCAAAGGTGTTTCAGACTACTGAGTGCAGTAGAATGAGCAGAATAGTAGCCTGTGATTGGGGAAGATAGGATAACCCTTCTGCCCAAAGGTGTTGGATAGTGTCCGACTCAACCCTATTACAGCTGACTAGGTCTGTGCACGTTTCTATACGTGACTTAGAAAACTGAAGCACATCAAGGGATCTGGCCAAAGCTGAGTCTTGAAGAGAACTTAGCACATGAAGTTCTCTTCGATTGATTTGAATTATAACCCTTAATTCATGTCAACATATATTTGTGAATAGTATCGAACTATCACTAAATTTGTAATTCTCTAGCTGGTATTGAGCCCTGAATGGTTCTAATTATTCATCTTGGAAGATGAATATTGAGATCTTGCTTGGTTGTATGGATTATGACTTTGTGCTTACGGAGCCAAAGCCGGCAAAGCTTACAGACTCTTCTTTTGAGGCCCAAAAGACCCACTTTGCTAAGTGGGAGAAAACGAACCGTCTTTCTATGATGATGATCAGGGCCACCATTAGCGAGGAGCTTCGAGGTGGCATTGCCAAGACTGAGACTGCAGCAGAGTTGATAGCATTACTGAAAAGCCAGTTCGTGGGTACCAAGAAGTCCCTGTTGTATAACAACATACTTCAGATCATGAATCTGAAGTATGACGGTAATGGCAGCATTCGTGAGCATATTCTTAAGCTCTCGAAGCTGGCCATAGGAATCAGATAGCAGGGTCTTCAGTTTGAGGAGGAGCTTCTAGTCTTTATTGCAGTGATCTCTCTACCTAAGTCTTTCGACACCTTCAAGGTGAACTTCAATGCTCAGGAGATCAAGTGGGATCTCAATCAGCTTATCACCCTATGTGTAACTGAGGAAGAGAGACTGAAGGGAGGAAAGAAGGAGTATGCTAATTTAGGCTTTGGTGGTTCTGGGAAGAAGCCATTTAAGCCGAAACTTCAGCAGCAGAAGCAGACCTTCAAATCGAAAGGAAAATTCCAGAAGCAGTTTCAGGCCAAGGGCAAGCAGATGGTCAAAGGCAAGAAGTCACAGGCCTTTGGATGTTGGCACTGTGGGAAGCCAGGGCATTTGATGAAAGACTACAGAGTCAAGCAGAATACTAAGGCATAGTCTTCTGGAGGTACAGCTTTAGTCTGTTGTGAGTCTAATGCTGTAGATATACTGTCAGATTCTTGGTGGGTCGATTCAAGAGCTTCTGTTCATGTGTCCCACACTTTGCAGGGGCTCAAGAGCAGAAGAAGACCCAGGCCGAAAGATAGGCTTTTCCTCGGCAATGATGACTCGATGAGAGTGGAGACGGTTTGCAGCTACGGCTTGGTGCTGGATTCGGGTCACATTCTGGTGTTGGAGGACGCTTTCTACATTCCGACCTTCAGGCAGAATTTGCTTTCTATTAGTAGATTATCAGACTCTGGATATGTGTTTGCTTTTAGTCAGAATGGTCTAGTTATTTCTCTGAATGGTATGACTGTTGGCAGTGGTTTTCTAGTGGATGGTTTATTCAGATTATCTTTATGTTCTACTTCTGTCTCTTGTTTATCTGAGCCACTAGATGCTACTATATCCGGGTCGAAGCGTTCCTTTCTAACAGAGGATTCTGTTGTGCTTTGGCACAAGAGATTAGGCCACATCTATAGGAAGAGAGTAGAGGCCTTAGTGAAAGATGAGATTCTACCTAGCTTGGATTTTTTAGACTTTGGTACTTGGGTGGACTGCCTCAGAGGGAAGATGACTAAGCAGAGAAAACTCACAACTACTAGAGTATTTGAGGCAGCAGGGGATTATTCCCTAGTATACCACACCTGGCACTCCTGAGCAGAACGGTGTGGCAGAGAGGAAGAATATGACTTATCAGGAGGCTGTCCGTAGCATAATGAGCCACTCTTCTCTTCCAGAGAAGTTTTGGGGAGAAGCTTTGAAGACAGCGGTTTATATTCTGAATCGTGTGCCTT
Source organism: Chamaelirium japonicum (assembly GCA_947650365.1). Lineage (NCBI taxonomy): Eukaryota > Viridiplantae > Streptophyta > Magnoliopsida > Liliales > Melanthiaceae > Chamaelirium > Chamaelirium japonicum. The sequence continues at coordinate 69,260,616 of OX393554.1, forward strand.
GCAAAGCTACCCCAGAAACCCCTTACAAGAGATGAAAAGGTTCGCTCCTAGCCTACATCATTTGCATGTTTGGGGTTGCCCGGCAGAGGCTAAGCTCTATAATCCAGAAATGAAGAAACTTGATTTCCGCACAGTTTGATGTTTCTTTATTGGCTATCCTGAGAGATCGAAGGGTTTTCGGTTCTACTGTCCTTCCAGACCATTGGAGATGGTGGAAACCAATAGGGCTGCATTTCTGAAGGATGCAGAATTCAGTGGGAGCCAACGACCATTTGATACTCTTTTCAGAGAGAACTCTTCGGAAGGTGTTGTGCCAGTGCAATTTTTTCCAAATATTCAACCAGACATCATAGCAGATACGACACCAGCACCTGCTGAGACGGTAGCTGAGGTTGTCCCACTGCTAGTTCAGGCTGTACCGGTTTTAGATACTCCAATGGAGCCAGTCCAGTCGAGGAGGTCAGATCGACAGCGTAGGTCAGCTATCCCAGACTATTATGAGGTCTATTTTTAGGAGATTCAGAGTGAGGGATCCGATATTACTGACCCTACTTCCTTCCATGAAGCCATGGGTTGCAATGAATCTCGACAGTGACTGGAGGCTATGAGAGAGGAGTTGCAATCTATGGAGAAGAATCATGTTTGGGATCTTGTTGTGATACTAGAAAACCGGAAGGCGGTGGAATGCAAGTGGATCTTTAAGACCAAGAGAGATGCTGATGGCAAGATCGAGAGATTCAAGACCAGACTGGTGGCTAAAGGTTTCAGGCAGAAGGAGGGTATTGACTTTGGCGAGACTTACTCTCCGGTTTCCACTAAGGACTCCTTGAGAGTGATTATGGCCATTGTGGCCCATCACAACCTGGAATTGCACCAGATGGATGTTAAAACAATATTTCTAAATGGTGATCTGATAGAGGACATTTATATGTCACAGCCAGAGGGCTTTGTAGTCAGTGGGAGCGAACAGCTGGTTTGCCAATTGAGGAAGTCTATTTATGGGCTGAAGCAGGCTTCCAGGCAGTGGTACCTGAAGTTTGATTAGGTTACTATAGAGTATGATTTCCAAGAGAATATGGCTGACATATGCATATATCTAAATGCCAGTGGGAGCAGGTTTGTCGTACTCGTCCTCTATGTTGATGATATTCTCTTGGCGAGTAATGACATTCACATGCTCCATGATGCTAAGCACTTCTTATCGAAGAAATTCGATATGAAGGACATGGGTCAAGCAGACTATGTGCTTGGGATCAAGATTCACAGAGACAGAGCAGCAGGAATTCTGGGACTCTCGCAGGCAGCTTATGTTGAGAAGGTCCTGAAGAGGTTCAGGATGGATAGGTGTGCTCCGGGTGAGGCACCAGTACTGAAGGGAGATGTATTTTCCCAGGATCAGTGTCCCAAGAATCAGGCTGAGAGGAATCAAGTGGATATAAATGAGTACGCTTCCATTGTGGGGAGCATCATGTATGCTATGACTTGTATTCGACCAGACATCAGTTTTGTTGTTGGGATGTTGGGTCGTTATGTGCAGAATCCGGGTGTAGCTCATATGCGTGCAGCTAAGAAAGTTTTGAGGTATCTTCAGCGTACTAAAGAGTTCATGCTTACTTTCAGGCAGGGTAGTAAGCTTCAGGTGATTGGCTACACCGACTCAGACTTTGCTGGCTATAAAGACACCCTGAAATCCACTTCGGGATATGTTTTCCTGATAGCGGGAGGAGCTATTTCATGGAAAAGCTCCAAACAGTCAATTGTGACTGACTCCACTATGCATGCAGAGTATGTTGCTTGCTATGAGGCTACAAAGCATGCTCTTTGGCTAAAGAACTTCGTTGGAGGCTTAGGTATTATGGATTCGATCCAAAAACCTTTGCCAATTTTCTATGACAATGAAGCTGTTTGTCAGCATGTCAAGAATGAGAAGATTACCAGACGCAACAAGCACTTAGATATCAAGTATATGCTTATCTGCGAGAAAGTCAAAGGGGAAGTGGTGGAGATCCCGCATGTTCGCACAGAGCTGATGGTAGCACACCCTCTCACTAAGGGACTTGCACCAAAGGTTTTTCAGAGCCATGTAACTCGTATGGGCTTGGTGGAGTCCTCGTATCAGTAGTTGAGTCCCTTTGCTTTGCGTTTAATCACTGATATTTCATCTTTAGATGAATAAAGCTCGATGTCATTTTCTTATTTGATTTATGTCAAGTGTAAGCAAGATCATTGCCTGGAGTACACAGTACTCAAGTGACATTGAGACTAGGCATGCTTAGGCAACATGTTAGATAGTCCAATGTGCCTGGAGTAAGATGACTTACTTAAGATACTGTGACTAGACATGCTTTGGCAACATGTCGGAACGTCCAGTAAGCCTGGAGTACACGGTACTCAAAGAGAGACCTGGGCTAGGCGTGGGTGGGCACCACGTCGAAACGCCTTCATTCTATTTGTAGTTGATTGGGTATCAACATGGGCATTAGAATGACATGCTTGGACAAGCATAAGGTTGGACATCATGGGTCTGGGCATAAGACCAAGTGATAATGTGCTCAGATAACCCATAGACATATGAGAAAACCACCATAGTTGTTTGTTGGAGTTCTTTGTGGGTCTGATAGGTTGACCATGAATATGAACAAGTATAGGATATGCTGGAACAATCATGATCTCCTATCAGGGTCATTTTGAACAAAGACATGTATGGTCCCTTAGTATTTTTTCTTTTAAAATCGATCCGGATCGTGTTTTTCAAAACTGATTGACTCTCCAAATATTTCAAAAAAAAAAAAATCATTACAAAATTATATATGTATATTTTGAAACAAGTTCCCACACTTGTATTGTGTAAAGGGCCAAGTGGGAGATTGTTGGTTTTTTATGGCCCTTTACGGGAGAGTTACTGAACTAGGTGGACCGGGTTGGTTGTCACGGTCCTGGTCAGACCAGGCGACTCAACCAAGAGGCTTGACAGGGTTGGTGGTGAACCTAGTCTCATTCTCATGTGCACCCAATAACCGGTAGATGCCCTGATGGGTTGCATCTACCGGTTGGACATATCTATTATAAATAGATGTGCAGGGGTGAAGTCTTCATACGCACGTCTTTAGAGCCGTCGTTGTGAATCCAGAGGGATTCAGGAGGACCCATCGAATCCGCGGGAGACGGCAGCGTATGGAAGTTCTTCACCCGGTATTGCGAACGATATCTCTTGTCACACGAAGGTATGTTCTTCATCCAAGACGACGATCTCGGTCTGTCGATCGGGGTTGTTCTCGTGTAGAAAACCCAACATGAACTTGCAATTAGAACTCATTAAACATTATTTTAATTGTGCATGCCAACCCGTAGAGGTAGGCCATACTTGTTAGGAGAGTTTAGTGAGTCGAACAGTTGCAATATGGATCCCGACACCCTAGCTAGGACACTTACCGAGTTAGCTCAAGGGATCGCCACCATGAACTAGAATTTTGCTGCCTACCAGCTGACACCAACGCCCGTTTTGACCATCTGGACCAAGCTCCACCTCGGACTCCACCACCCTAGGACCCTCAAGATTTTCGGCCACCCTAGCAAAATAATCAAGATCCGGATGAACAATATCTCCGTAGCATCAGGCTAGAAGTGTCCTTTTTCGATGGCAGACATAATCCTCAATTTTTCTTGGACTGGCTCCAATCCATGGACCGATATTTTGCCTGGTACCCTTTAATGGAACCAAGGAAAGTCCGATTCGCCGCAATGAAGCTTAGTGGACTTGCTAGTCAATACTGGACCAACGAAGAGGTCCTGAGAGTTACCCGAACCCAAGACCTCATCGATAATTGGGTCGCAATGAAGAATGAGCTAAAGGGCAAATATGTTCCTCCGTTGTAGCAGGCCCGCCTACTGGATCAATGACACCAATTCACCCAGGGCAACAAATCAGCCAAGGACTATGTCGCCAAATTCGATGAGTTCTTGACTCGTTGCAATGTCCTTGGAACTGAAACCCCTGTCCAGGTCCTGTCTCATTTTCGATCGGGTTTGAGAGAAGACCTGAGGAATGAACTCCTTGCCCCTGATGTCACTGAGCTAGAAAGAGCTTACGCCCTAGTCCAAGACCTTGATAGCCTCCGATCTAGCCACCCTCACCGGAGTGATTCCCGGAGTCATGCTCCTCGTCCTTCGAGCAATTATCTGAGTCGGTCTTATCCCACCCAATCCCAATTTAGGATAGATGACATGAGTCGGAGCAATGAAAAGGACACTCGTGGAAAGGGTCCTGAGAGAGACTTCTCCAAAGTCAGTCCCCTCATCAAATACTACAAGTGCTAGGGCTATGGATATGTGGCTGCAAACTGCCCTAGCCCTGTCAAGATCAACATCATTGATGGTAAACCTGTTGAAGCACTGGAGTCAGACATGGATGGTTTTGTGTACCAATCTGACGATGATGAAGGAGACTTTGATAACGAGGAAGGTGACCTCATGCTAGGTTGTCTTAGGTACGCAGCACCCACCGAGCTGGCCGTTGTGAGGTGTGCACTGTCCCAGCTCAAAGAACAAGATAACTGGAGGCGTACCAACATCTTTCATACCTTCACCAGAATTGGGGACAAGAACTGTAAAGTGATCATCGACAGCGTAAGTTGCGTCAATACAGTATCTTTTGCCATGATCTCCAAGACCGGGTTGAAGGCAGTTCCACTTCCTCGATGATACCAAGTCTCCTGCATCAACTCTACGGCAATGGAGGTCAAGCAAATATGTATGGTCCCTATAAACTTCAATGCCTTCCAGGAGAAGATCTGGTGTGATGTCTTGAGGACCTGGCGGTACTTGATTCGCTGGAAAGGGAGACCCCCTTCTGAGGATACATGGGTGGAGCGAGAGGAACTACAACGTCTTGACCAGGACCTACTGGAGCTGTATGAGAGCCGCACCGAGCTCTACTCAACTGAGTTGAGTTCTCACCCATCCCGGGAGAATGATGGGGACATCGAGCAGCACCCATGGCGCGTGTACCAGCACAGGAGGCACCACCTGAGCCTATGGCTTTAATCGGGCATTCAAAACCATCAGCTTTGTTTTTCTTTCTGCATTATGTTGTTTAGTCCCACCTCGATTTTTGGGAACTTTTGTTTGCTGTTGCAAGCCTTTATATAGGCTTTCCCTTTGTCTTTTGAGAGCATGCTATGAATAATAAATTTATGTTTTCCTCCACATGTATGTTGAGAGAAACTAGGGTGAGGTGTGTGAAACCCAAACCCTAGGCGTGTGAAACCCTAGGTTCAGGCTAGTGTGTGAAACCCTAGTTGCCTAATTTTCTTTTCTTTTCTTTTCCTAGCCCGCACCGCCGCCCCCTTATCCCTCTCTCTCTCCTCCAGCGACCCTTTCTCTCCCTCTCACGATTCTCCTACCCCCCTAGCCCGACCGAATCCCCCTTTCCCCTACCCCAAGCCCTATCCTCCCCTCCTTTCCCTGAGCCCAGTCTCGACCCCCACCCCTTCTCTCCCTGCCCTACAGCCCCGACCCAGCCCCCCTCTCCCTGTGCTGCAGCCCAACCCGACCCGATCCCCCACCCCTCCCGCCTCCTTGCCCCGCGCCCCAACCACCGCCACCTTCTCCCTCTCTCTCCGACTCAGCCCCGATCCCGACCCCTACCTCCCTTCTCCGTGATCCACCCCAGGCCCCGCCTCCCCTCCCTGCAGACCCCACCTCGACCCACCGAACAGTTCCATGACTATAACGCTCCGGTATTTTACGGATTAAATCAACCCGTATAACACTGGGGTGTTAGAAGAAAAACTTGATATAAAATAAATCCTATCAAATATGAAATTTATTGAGCCTCTTTTATTCATAACCATGCATTATAATATAAAGGTTTGATACATGGATTAAAATATTAAAGCCTAAAACTTAAATGCGACATCAACTCTTCACACTCCACTCCCGCATCCTCATAGTATGAAGTGTAGAGCGGATCCTCGACTCCCTCCGGTTCATTCTCTATTTGCTCTTTCTCTTCTCCTTGTCCTGTAGGATCAGTCTCTGTAGGGTTCATAACACCTGTAGGGGGTGAGTCTAATCTACTGACTCACCTATTAAACCTAGTTCATTTATGGTAAGATAAATATACTGAAGAAATAGTGAACATGAATATAAATAGTAATTAAAAAGACATTGATCACCCGATTCTCTTTTTGGACTCATCCAGGGTAGGGATCTCAAGCCTTATCCGGGTACTTTTTGTCTCAACAAGGCTAGCCCCACACCTAGGTTCTTTTAGTCACAAGACTAGGCTAGCCCCATACCTATGTTATTTTTTGGCCTTAGCCAGGGCTAGACCCACACCCAGGTTACTTTTTGACCTCAGCTAGGACTAGACCCACACCCAGGTTACTTTTTGGCCTCAGCCAGGGTTACACCCACACCCAAATAAGTGATCAAAATATCTCAAAAATTTACAAATCCATAGCATCCTACCATTATTTCAATAACATACACTTAGCAAGAATTAACTAGGTTTAGTCCCCTACCTGAAGAGTTGTAGAATCTTTCACCCGATACAGATACCTTAGTAAGCTTGCGACCTGAAATATATTGTTCTATTTTGTTAGTTTTATATTACATTTCCCAAGGATCAGATGGAATCAAATTCCAATATGGATCCCTTAGGGTTTTTTAATTAAACTAATTTATTTAATGCATTTTATCTTATAGGGGTATTTAGGTTATTTTTAAAATACTTTAAATTTATACCTATTTTGTAGGGTTTTTCATTCTAAAATCGTGGCCATAGACGGAACTCAATTCGGAGTTCGTTTGCTCCCGATATGATCAAAATTGCGGATTCTAACGGAATTTAAATGAGTGGTTTGCCCTTAGTAAAAGGCCCAGGTTGCTCTCAGCAATATTGCTTCAGTTTGGTTAATGGCAAAGTTGTTTTATCACAGTTTGTTACTGGGCTTATTGGGCTTCGGGCCACGGTGTTTAATGGGCTGAATGGGCTTCGGCCCAGACCATGTTTAATGGGCTTAATGGCTTACTGGGCTTCGGCCCAGAGAGCTTAATGGCTTAATGGGCTTCGGCCTAGAGCATATAAAAGGACTTAATGGGCTTCGGCCCAGATTCCTAGTGGGCTTTAGCCCAGGAATTTAAAAACTAACTTTGGCCTACCAGGTATAGGGGTGGCCGGCGGCGGGCGACGACCGGCGGCGGGCGGCGGTGACCGGCGGCGGGTACAGCGGGCACCGACGGCGGGCGGCAGCGACCGGCGGCGGCTGCTGGTGGTTGGCTGTGTGTTATGGAGGTGGTTGGTAGAAGGGCTGGGCACGGGTTTCGAGACAAGAGGGGACTTGAGTGCAGAACCCTAGGGTCTAAGGGGGTTTTTATAGGCCTTTTTCAGAAATATTTTATTCATTTATTCAGCTGAGCCTCTCACTTCTGACCGTTTTCGTCCAATCAAAAACCAAGGGTCTACGGATTAACTGTCTGTTGGTCCCCCCCCCCCACTATAAATATTTATTTTTCTGAAGTATAGAATGTAAAGTTTTAAGGTTTTTTGGTTTGAGGGGAAAGAGTTAGGATTTTTTTGATAGGTCCCTAGTTCAAAACCTTACTTTGGCCATTTTTCTTTAATTTTTTTAAATGCTCTAAACGTGCTCAAAACGTAAAAGTTTGTATATGATTTTTGATCGTTTCGACAAGCCGGATACAATGGCATAGTCCGATTTTTATTTTAAAATTTGTATCAAAAATTCTTATTATATTAGATTTAAATTATTAATATTTTTGGGATATTACATCCTCTACCTCTAATAAATATTTCGTCATCAAAATTTAAAGTACGTACCATAGTTATCAAATAAGTGTGGATATTACTTTTGTATATCTGAATCCAATTCCCAAGTAGCTTCTTTCTCATTGTGATGTTGCCATAGCACTTTTACCAATCGTATAGTTTTGGTTCGCAATACTTTATATTTGGTGTCTAAAATTCTCACAGGTACTTCCACATAAGAGGCATCTGATTGAATACTGATATTTTCATCTTTCAAAATATGAGAAGGATCAGGCTCATATTTGCAAAGCATGGATACATGAAAGACTGGATGTATATTAGCCAAACTTAGGGGTAATGCCAATCGATATGCAACTGGTCCAGCTTTACCCAATATTTCATAAGGTTTAATATATCTGGGAGCAATTTTACCTTTGAGGTCAAAACGCTGTATATCCTTTTTAGGAGAGATCTTTAGAAAAATAAAGTCTCCTACCTCAAATCCAAGAGATCTTCTTCGATTGTCTGCGTAACTCTTCTGTCTGCTCTGATCTTTTAATAAGTTGACCCGAATAAATTTTATTTTGTATGTAGTTTCTTAAATCATTTCAGGCCCTATAATACTCTTCTCTCCCACTTCTATCCAGCAAACTGATGATCTGCAGGGTCTAACATATAAGGCTTCAAAAGGCATCATTTGTATGCTAGATTGATAGCTGTTGTTATAAGTAAATTCTATCAAGGGTAGATAATCTTTCCAACTACCTTTGAAATCCATCACGCAAGATCTTAGCATATCTTCTAAGATTTGTATTACTCTTCCTGACTGTCCGTCAGTTTGATGATGATAAGCAGTACTCATGGTCAATTCCGTCTCTAATGCCTTCTGTAAACTCTTCTAGAACTTAGAGGTAAAATGAGGATCCCCGTCGGACACAATAGTTACCGAAATCCCGTGGAGTCTAACGATTTCTCTCATGTATAGGGTGCTATCATCTTTAGTGGACGCAGTCGTTTTCTGGGGTATATAATGGGTGGACTTAGTCAGCCTGTCCACAATTACCCAGATTGAATCATTTCCCTTCCTCGTTGTAGGAAAACCAGTAACGAAATCCATGGTTATATGTTTCCATTTCCATTCTGCTATAGGAAGAGGTTGTAATAACCCAGGTGGCCTTCTATGCTCAGCCTTCACTTTTTGACATGTGAGACATTTTGACATAAACTGGGCTACATCATTCTTCATACCACTCCACCAGAAGTTTTGTTTAAGGTCGTGATACATTTTGCTTTCCCCCGGATGAATAGAAAATTTTGACTGATGAGCTTCGGTTAAAATATCTTCTCGCAGATAAGGAGCATTAGTGACTGCTAATCTGCCCCAAAATCTTAGTCCATTATCTGTACCGATAGTCCAATTTTCTATAGCTTCTCCTTTTTTTAGCTTGTATCGAATTCTCTGAAATTTGGAATTTGACGTTTGTGCTTCGATTACTCCTTTTATCATCTCTGGCTGAACTCTGATGTGACTTAAATAAGCTTATGGGGAACAGTTATGTGTAATTAAATAAAAGTCTTCTAACATGCAAGCCCACTGCCATTTATTAGCTATTACGTTGGCTAGTTGTCCCTTTCTACTAAGAGCATCAGCTACTACATTTGCTTTTCCAGGGTGGTAGATAAAATTATAGTCGTAATCGACCAATAATTCCACCCATCTTCTTTGTCATAGGTTTAGATCTTTCTGCGTGCTAATGTACTTTAAACTCTGGTGGTCAGAGTACAATTCAAACTGTTTTCCATATAAATAGTGACGCCAAATCTTAAATGCAAATATGATAGCTGTCAGCTCTAAATCATGTGTAGGATAATTCTTTTCGTGAGTTTTTAACTGTCTAGAAGTGTAAGCCACTACTCGACCATTTTGCATAAGTACTGCTCCTAACCCCACACGAGAAGCATCCGTGTAAAGTGTGTACTTCTTCCCACTTTCTGGTATTGTCAATATTGGAGCTGTAGTGAGTTTTTTCTTTATTTCTTGAAATGCATTCTCACAAGGTTCCAACCACTCAAATTTTACCCCTTTTTTAGTAAGCCGGGTTATAGGTGCAGCGATACTGGAAAAATTCTGAATAAATCTACGATAATATCCTGCTAACCCCAGAAAACTTTTGATTTCTGTAATATTCCTCGATGGTTTCTAATTAACTACTGTTTCAATTTTTGTTGGATCAACTGTAACTCCTTCATGAGAGATTACGTGTCCCAGAAAGTTAACTTTTGTAATCCAGAACTCGCATTTACTGAGTTTGGCGTACAGTTGATGAAGATTAAACTCTTGTAGTACCAATTTCAAATGTTTTTTGTGCTCTTCCTTGGTTTTTGAATAGATCAATATATCATCTATGAATACTACCACGAATTGATCCAAGAATTTTTTAAAGATTCGATTCATCAAATCCATAAATACCGCAGGAGCATTGGTAAGACCGAAAGGCATTACTAGAAATTTGAAATATCCATATCGAGTTTTGAAGGCTGTCTTTGGTATGTCTTCTTTCTTGATCCTTAACTGATGATATCCTGATCGAAGATCTATTTTAGAAAAATACCTTGCTCCTTTAAGTTGATCAAATAAGTCTTCGATTCTTGGAAGTGGATATTCGTTCTTTATAGTCATCTGATTTATTCTTCTATAATCGATACGCATTCTTTTTGTCCCATCCTTCTTCTGTACAAATAATACTGGGGCACCCCGGGTGAAGTACTGGGTCTTATAAATCCAAAAGTTAGTAACTCATCCAATTGTTTCTTCAACTCCTTTAGCTCTACAGGTGTCATTCTATATGGAGCGATTGAAATAGGAGCTACTCTGGGCATCAATTCTATTGCAAAATCTATTTATCTTTTTGGTGGTAACCCTGGAAGATTTTCGGGAAACATTTGTGGAAATTCTGATACTACCAAAGTGGAATTTGGTACCAGAATTTTCACTTCTTTTTCTAATAGTTGAGCCAAGTAACAGACTTTGGCTTTTGTCTTTCCAAACTTTCTTCCCCAGAATATTATTTCCTTTCCTTCTGGTGTTTGTAAGGTGACCTTTTTACGGTAACAATCCATCACTGCCCTATATTTGAATAACCAGTCCATTCCTAATAGAATGTCGAATTTCTCTAATTTCAGTAGAACTAAATTGGCCACTAACTCCACATCTTCAATTCTTAGTATATAGTCTCTGCAGACTCTGCTTGTTTTGGCCGTATCACTAAGTGCAGTGGTGATGGCAAGTATATACCCTAATGGTCCTGTCTTCAATTGTAAGTCTCTAGCCAGGTAAATTTATATGAACGAATGGGTTGAACCTGGATCTAAAATTACTCGAGCTAGACTTCCATAAATGGGAATGGTGCCTATGAAAAATTAATTTTTCGGTTATAACTCATCTACTTTTTACAGAATTGCTATTTTAGAAGTGAATAGTTCATACCTTCAATGACGTCGTTTGATTCTTCTTCAGTAGATATTGCAAAGGCTTTTTCAGGCACCTTTTGAAGTTGACCAGGGCGATTCACAGGTACTTGTGGAGTATTTCTAAATGGAGGTCTGGTTGAAACGTTACCATTCAAATGAGGACAATTTTGTTGAAAATGATCCCACGATCCGCATATGAAACAATTTCGAGGTCCCAAAGATATTTGAGAACCACTTTTCTCTGTTGGAAACTCTTGTATCCTTGGCCTTTTGTTTGACTCTTTGATGGTATACTCCTTTTTATCTTATTCTTTTCAAATATCTTTCGAGTTTCTTCCCATTCTCGTTCTGCTACCATAGCAGTTTGCACCAATTTTTTATATTTTCGAATACGAAGTACCGCCACTCTGGTTCGAATATGAGGATTCAAACCCTGTTCAAATCTTTTGGACTTCAGTTCTTCTGTGGCTATAAGATAATGAGAAAACCGTGACAGTTCAGTGAACTTAGCTTCGTACTTAGAAACACTAAGCTTTCCCTGGTAAAGTTCTAAGAATTCCGCAATCATTTTATCCCTGGTTGCGCTGGAGAAATATTTCTCTAAAAAAACTTGGTTAAACTATTCCCAAGTGAAATTAGGTTGAGTTCTTTTGACAGAATCCCACCAGTAATATGCCTCTCCTTCTAACATATACGTGGCTAAGGTGACTTTTTGTTCATCAGTTGTCTTCAGAGTCTCCAATATCTTTCCTACCTGTTTTAGCCACCTATAGGTAATCAGAAGATCAGGTTCTCCCGTGAAAGCAAGGGGTTTTAATTCATTGAATTCTTTTAAGATAACTCCCATCCTTGAATTATCCTTGAAAGAGTTCATCTTTTCTATCAGTTGATATAGCGCTCCTAACACCTTGGTTAGGTCTTTATTTGGAGTAGAGTTTTCGTATGAATTCATGTTTTCTAAAAATATAAATGAACAAAACTCTTCAAATACATACGAAGGTAAAACATGTTCATTTATTATAAATACTTTTCTTTTCATTTAACATATAGCCAACTACTATTTTGAAAAACATCGGGTGTTCGCAACGGTTCTCATCGCCTACTTTTCCACAGATACATCGATGACGTTATAGAAAACAGTCTCATTTTTATTAGGGGTAACTGGTTTCTTCTCCTTCTTTGACTTCACGATTTTCTTCTTAGGTTTCACCTTTACTCCCGATGAGCTACCTTCAGTGAGTTTCGACTTCATGATTCTGCTAGGAAAAAAAAACTTTAATTCATAAATATAAGTATTTAAATTGTGTGGCTACCCTACCGATGTAGTTTCTAGTAAAACTTTTAATTCCTAGGACCTATTACCTAGGCTTTGATACCAAGTTGTAACACCCCGGTATATTACGAATTAAATCAACCCGTATAACACTGGAGTGTTAGAAGAAAAACTTGATATAAAATTAATACCATCAAATATAAAATTTATTGAGCCTCTTTTATTCATAACCATGCATTATAATATAAAGGTTTGATACATGGCTTGAAATATGAAAGCCGAAAATTTAAATGCGACATCAACTCTTCACATCTCCGCTCCCGCATCCTCATAGTATGGAGTGTAAAGCAGATCCTTGACTCCCTCCGGTTCATTCTCTATTTGCTCTTCCTCTTCTCCTTGTCTTGTAGAATCAGTCTTTGTAAGGTTCATAACACCTATAGGGGGTGAGTCTAATACACTGACTCATCTATTAAACCTAGTTCATTCATGGAAAGATAAATGTACTGAAGAAACAGTGAACATGACTATGAATAGTAATTAAAAAGATATTGTTCACCCGATTCTCTTTTTGGACTCATCCAGGGTAGGAATCTCAAGCTTTACCTGGGTACTTTTTGTCTCAACAAGGCTAGCCCCACACTAGGTTCTTTTAGTCACAAGACTAGGCTAGCCCCACACCTAGGTTACTTTTTGGCCTCAACCAGGGCTAGACCCACACCCATGTTACTTTTTGGCCTCATCTAGGGCTAGACCCACACCCAGGTTATTTTTTGGTCTCAGCCAGGGCTAGACCCACACCCAAATAAGTGATCAATATATCTCAAAAATTTATAAATCCATAGCATCCTACCATTATTTCAATAACATACACTTAACAAGAATTAACTAGGTTTAGTCCCCTACCTGAAGAGTTATAGAATCTTTCCCCCGATGCAGATGCCTTAGTAAGCTTGCGACCTGAAATATGTTGTTCTCTTTTGTTATTTTTTATTCCATTTCCTAAGGATCAGATGGAATCAAATTCCAATGTGGATTCCTTAGGGTTTTTTAATTAAACGAATTTATTTAATATATTTTATCTTATAGCGGTATTTAGATTATTTTTAAAATACTTTGAATTTATACATATTTTGTAGGGTTTTGCATTCTGAAATCGTGGTCACAGACGGAACTCAATTCGGAGTTCGTTTGCTCCCGATATGATCAAAATAGCCGATTCTAACGGAATTTAAATGAGTAGTCCGCCCTTAGTAAAAGGCCCAGGTTGCTCTCAGCAATATTGCTTCAGTTTGGCTAATGGCAGAGTTGTTTTATCATAGTTAGTTACTGGGCTTATTGGGCTTCGACCCATGGTGTTTAATGCGCTTCGGCCCAGACTATGTTTAATGGGTTTAATGGCTTACTGAGCTTCGGCCCAGGGAGCTTAATGGCTTAGTGGGCTTTGGCCTAGAGCATATAAAAGAGCTAAATGCGCTTCGGCCCATATTCCTAGTGGGCTTTAGCCCAGGAATTTAAAAACTAACTTTGGCCTACCAGGTATAGGGGTGGCCGACGGCGGGCGGCGGTGACCGGCGGCGGGTATGGTGGCGACCGACAGCGGTGACCAGCGATGGGTACGGCAGCAACCGGCGGAAGGACCGGTGGGCGACGACGATCGGCAAGCGACAGTCAGCGGTGGGCGGCGGTTGGCGGCGGTCCGGCAAGTGGCGGGCGGTGGCAACCCGATGGCAGTCGGCGGTTGGCTGTGGGCTGTGGAGGTAGTTGGTAGAAGGGCTGGGCACGGGTTTTGAGACGGGGGGGGGGGGACTTGAGTGCAGAACCCTGGGGTATAAGGGGGATTTTATAGGCCTTATTCAGGAATACCAAAGGTCTAAGATCTTAACTGCAAAATGGCCCATTATTTTATTCATTTATTCAGCTGAGCCTCTCACTTCTAACCGTTTTCGTCCGATAAGAAACCAAGGGTCTACTACGGTTTAGCTGTCTTTTGGTCTTCCCCCCCACTATAAATATTTATTTTTCTGAAGTATAAAATATAAAGTTTTAAGGTTTTATGGTTGGAGGGGAAAGAGTTAAGATTTTTCTGATAGGTCCCTAGTTCAAAACCTTACCTTGGCCATTTTTCTTTAATTTTTTAAAATGCTCTAAACGTGCTCAAAACATAAAAGTTTGTATATGGTTTTTGATCGTTTTGACGAACTGGATGTAATGGAACAGTCCGATTTTTATTTTGAAATTTGTATCAAAAATTCTTATAATATTAGATTTAAATTATTAATATTTTTGGGATGTTACACCGACCCTCTCACAACCCGCGCCCAACCACCCCACATCCCCCTCTTCCTCGCAGCCCCGCACCCAAAACCCCAACTCCTCCTCTCCCTCGACATGTCGGCATGACCGACCCAGACATCGACCACGGCTTGATCGACGATGAGGACGGGTTCCTCGATATCCGTTCTTTATTTCTCGACTTCCAGTTCAATGCAGGCGAGAACGTGATGGAATACATGGAGTGCATCACCTACCTCGTTATCAAGGACGCGGAAGCCCGGCTAGGATTTACTGAGGATCATCAACGGTGGCACCCCGGCACTCCCGTGCACCCCAACGTTGTGGTTCTCTGGGCCCTCGCTCAAGCTCCGCCCCAACCCGAGACTCCCGCATTGGCACCAATCCCGCTACCATCCGAGGTCCTTGTGGCCTCCCGTGGCGCTCAGTAGGTATGTCTATTCTCCAGTAGGGTATCATCGGGTAACACCATAATTAAGTCTCCCGTGTTTTATTTATGCCTACTGCTGTCCACCATTGTGAGTTGTGTGTTTCCACCTGCCTATAAGTTATCAGTCTTGATATTGCATGTGGAACCATTGCCATCTAATTTAAGTATTGTTATTTATTTATTGGGAATTGAAGTGGTCAATCTCGTGCTAATAGTTTTGTTAAAACCATCATTCCACGTTAGTGGGTTGAATTAATTGTTTCGCATGGGTCTCCTAATTAAGTAGTAAAGCCTGGTCTGCTCAATCTGCTGTCGACATTAGCATCACATGTGTTGTTTTGCATCACTAGCTCATATGTCTCTTAGGAGGGAATCTCTAATCCACTTTATAAAGTGATTAGAGATCAATCTAGTGAGGATTCAGCAATGAGAGGAGCTGCCATAACGAGGCAACGATTAACCCAAGATGGGCATAATAAAAAAAATCCACCCTCTATGAAAATTCTCTCCAAAAATCACTTTTAGAATCAACGAGAGAGTTAGATTTATACCTGACGACCCTGGCAACTAGGCATCCGAATAGTTGTTTGAACACTTTAGCATGCGGTCCGAACAGTTGTTTGGACGCCAAACTAAGAATTCACTGGTAACCCCACAATGGTCTGAACAGTTGTTCGGACGGCCTGTGCTAAAATGATCATTAACGGTCCGAACCACTAGAGTATGGTTTGTTGTGTCACCGGTCCCAACAGCTAGCTTAGGGGTCCGAATAGCTGTTCGGACGCCTAAGGCACATGGTCCAAACAGTTGTTCGGACGTTAGTGCAGTCTCTCTAATACTTAGAAAATTCTAAGTGTGGAACTTAGTGAGCCGCCAAGCGCAACCTGTATACTCGATGGTACATGCACTAGAGCTTACAGAGACTCGAGGCTTGTGCAAGAATGCACACGGTAGATTCAAAATTTTCGAACCAAAAGTCAAGTCCAAATTTGTAGAAAAGTATAAAACGTTGCGAACTTGAGAAAACCATGGAATTGTTTTGGAAAGTATAGAAGTCCGAAATCAATAAGTCAAGTTGTTCAATATCAAGAAATAAAAACTAACTAATTACCCTTCAAAAAAATAATAAAATAAAAACTAACGACTTGAAAGCATTTTGAAACTCAATTTCAGAAATTCATGTAAATTAGAAAATTAACGATGCGCGAATACTGTACTCGAAAAATCAACGAAACCCTACAACAATATGCTAAAATGGATCTACCTAAGCCTCTACTCAGCATAGAGTCCTACAACCTCAGATGTAAGTAAAACTATTATACATTGGGTCGTTGTGTGCGACGGTTTCCTATAATAATGTATGTCGTGATTGTTAGTTTAAGACTCATGTTTAAGGAGATTAGTTGGCAATGAGTTCACTCATGATGTGTTATGGCACATTTTATAAAAAAAACTATGTTTAGCATCTACCTTAAGTGTTTCACAAGGTGTGTAGGATATTATATGACAGATACCCCTGCATGTTGTGAACTTGTATTTGTGAAATTGTAGAGAAAATATACACCTTATGATTTGTTAGAATTATCGATGCTATTACTTGTGTGGAAGGTAACAGTGTTGAGATCAGTGTTTTTTCAGTTATCTTGAGATGTTACCGAGGTTTGACTTTAAGCTCGATATCCGTCACAATTCAGTAGTGCTGATTTCGATAATAAAATCTCTTTTTAAGGAGGGAATGGTGTAACAATCAAATTTTTTCTGTCTAAAGTAGTGTTGTAATATTTGTATTTTCACTCTTTCACATTCCTCGGTTAATCTAAGGAT
The DNA here is from genome assembly GCA_947650365.1 of Chamaelirium japonicum. Classification (NCBI taxonomy): domain Eukaryota; kingdom Viridiplantae; phylum Streptophyta; class Magnoliopsida; order Liliales; family Melanthiaceae; genus Chamaelirium; species Chamaelirium japonicum. Next base: position 69,277,677 of record OX393554.1, read on the forward strand.
CCGATCATGATAAAATTAGCGGTAATTCATTCATCACGATGATATTTTCCCAACGGATCCAACCGAGTTGGATTCCGAGTCCAGAATCCCAAGTTATGAGTGTTCGAATATTGCGACGTGTGTTCGATAGTCAATTCGAGGACTACTTATTTACAACCATTAATTCGGGTCGGACCCACATGCGGACCCACCTAGGAGTACATGCAATCTGTTAGCATAAAATTTGTAAACATCCTTGTTGTTACAATTTGTGTACTCAAAGCATTCTCGATCGTAGATTAAGTCCTAGTGTCGTGGTTAGTGTCAGAGCGATAAAATACCACATTCAACTCGACATGCAATCAGTTGAAGACTTGATCCACCAAATTATAACGCATGAGGGTACGGCTAAAGGAATTTTCTCATGAGGCATCACACACCTTTTTGTGAGAGAACTCGTTGTCCCTTCCGAGATATTTTATCCGAGAGTTTAACATCCTAGCTTAACTATGAGATGAATAAACAGTTATATGTTCCCACCACGTTAAGAAACATCTTTTTTAACCATATCTACTGAAAGACACCTCCTTTTAGTAGGGTAGAAATATAAATGTATTCTTTACGGACTAAGATGATTAGTTTTTACGCGAAACTCCTTACCCAAATGACTAACTTTAATTTGGTTATACTAAATTCCACATATCTATATTGCCTCCTCATCCTTACTATCAACGAGGAGGAAGGACTTAGTACTGGAACTGAAACTTCTACCAAGCTGGCTCTCACAATGGAGAAGACGTGATGTCCTGACTACTAGCTGTGGGTGCAAAAATTGTACCGGACCGGATCAGAGCGGCATGGGCCCGCGCAACAGCCCAAGTGGGTAAGCCCGCCCGGGTTCATGGGCCCACTCTACGGGGCTCGCAGATCAAGCCCTCCCCCTTATTGGGCCCGAACAACGGCCCAATAAGGGCCCAGCAAGGAGGCCCAGAACCAGTACCACGTCATCAGCGCCACGTCATCACTGCCATATCGGGCACATGCCTACGCTATAAAAGGAACCCCAAGGCATCCAGGGAGGGGGTTGGTCATTCGATCAGAGGAAGAGGGATTCCAGATCCAGAGCCAGAGCCCTCCATTCTTCCTCTTGAACTCTTCTAATTGCTCCGTGCAAACACATTGTAAGAAGCTTCTCTCGGCCTGTCGAGAGAACGCTCAACCCTCATTTACTCAAATTATAGTGAAGATCAGGTGGCACCTCTCGCCCGGAGACGTAGGTCGTAAGACTGAACTCCGTCACCAATCCTTGTGTCATCACTCTCTACTCTCTCTATCTACTCTCCCAACTCTCCAACTCTACAAACCATCAACATTCAATCAAGGCTGTGGGGCGGGGTTCCCGATCAAGGCGGCTCGAAAATTTCCCCCCACAATCTTTGGCGCCATCTGTGGGATATCGTTAGAGGTCTTACCCACACCTCTACCGACTCCTATTCAACTTGCGGTGACAAGCCACAAGTCATCATCCAAATCAACATCAACGCCTTCATCACGCCGACATCAACACGCTCGATGGTGAAGGCCAGCACCAACCCACCAAAGGCGGGTGCTGAACGAACAAACGATATGCTGATCGAAGAAGAACAAAAAATCTCGGTTGCAACCAATCGAAGAAATATTCGGGAGCGGCTGTGTAACATCCGCCCCAAACACACAAGATTTTGTCCGCTTTGCCCGTGCCCGCACGAGAACTTCCCAGGGTGGTCACCCATCCTAGTACTACTCTCGCCTGAGCACGCTTAACTATGGAGTTCTTACGAATTCCGTAGCGGTGCACAGCTTTAAAACGCGTCTTCTATGTTTGGGAGGGGAAATTATATAAGTAGCTCAGGATCTCCTTCTCTCCAGGCGATGTGGGGCTAACTCGTGGCCTTGTACACCTCACCTCACCTCACCTCATCCATCTTGGCATTCCCGCCTCAGGAGTCTTGGCTCTTGGCTATTGGCCTATTGGATCTTGGTCGTCACAGGCTGGGGCCGCAAGGCAGCCATCCAGAAGGGCACAGTGATCAGCGAGACCCGTCATCCCCGAGGTGTCGATCTGGCAAAGAACACACTATTCAAGGGAGCAAGCCTTAGGCTACATACGAGATCTCGACTGTTGATTTCCAGCTGCTAAATCTCTTCAAGAAGAATGCGGCCCTCGAGCAAGAGAGGGATTCCCTAAAGAAGGTGGCTGAAAGAGCGGGGGTTGTGGCCCACAACTCTCTAGCTACCGATGAAGACCAACCAAGGACTTGCCCAGCCGTGAGTCATCATCTTGAAGAACCACATGTGCCGTGTATCGAGATGTGTCAGGTATCCACACAAGCACCAAGGCAAACGGTGTGGGATCGTCTCGACGTCAACGGTGCGCCCAGCTATCGCGGAGAAGGATCACCTCAGTCAACAGGGTCTACTAGACATTTTATCCCTTCGCACACGAAAGCAACAGATGCCCGTGAGCTGCTCAACCGACTAAGGCATACTACCGACGTGGGATGCCGCCATCAAGACTATAGGCAGCTAATCACCTCGGTGGGGCCACTGCATCCCAAGGTTCTTGCAACACCATTTCCTATGGGTTGGCAAACACCGACCCTGCCAAAGTTCAACTGCATCCAAGGAGACCCTGCTCTCCATATCCTAGCCTACAAGCAGGCCCTGACGCCCTACGAGTATGAGAACCATGTTCTTTGCCGTATGTTTGCGGGAAGCCTCGAGGGACCTGCCCTCGACTGGTACTACACACTGCCTACTGGTACGGTGACCACATTCAAAGAATTGGCTGAACTCTTCATGGACCATTATCGGCTAAACTTAAAGCCGAAAAAGAAGATGGATACACTCTACCGGCTGAAGATGGGCTCCGATGAGTCTCTAAGGAGCTTCACGATGAGGTTTCATAATGAGCACTCTGAGCTCATCGGTCAGTCCCATAATGAGGAGGCCATCATGCTGGCATTCCAGAATGCTATCCGACCAGAGCTCCACGTCTACACCGACTTCATCCGGTATCCTCCCAGTACCTTAGAGGCAATGTTCAAGCGCGTACAGCGGGAGATAGAGGTGGAAGACAATCAGCAGGCCAGAAGACTACGCGAGCCTCGCGAGTCTCATGACTCCCGACATAAGAAAGATGATGAAGCTTCGAATGAAACACGCTACATGAAGTCTGCCCATGCTGCGTCCGACCAAAAGGCCCAGGTCAAAATGTACAATGAAGATCCGAAAGCCCCTCCAACAGAAAAGAGGCGAACTCCAAGGGAGCAAAGGGTGTTCACTGAGCTGAACACCTCCATTGAAGATATCTTCGCCTACTTGCAGAACGAGCCCTTTTGAAAGTGGCCACAGCCTCTCCCTCCAAATTATGACCAGGCGGGAAATACGACAGCCTACTGTGAGTTTCATTGCAGCCATGGCCACCCAACCTCTACATGTCGGAAGCTAAAGCAACACATCGAAGACCTGATCCAAGAAGAGCGGCTCGATGGCTACCTCGCTAATAAGGAACCAGGTCGAGAGTAGGAGAGGCAGCAGCAGTTGAGAAAAAAAGTCAATGTAATACATGGATGCATAATCGTAACGTCTGCTGGGCAACTTCTGAAAAAGTGTAACCGCTACTTTGTTGTATCAATAAAGTATCTCTTTTTTCTCAAAATCAAATCTCTCAAAGTTCGATTCCACCATGTTAAGGCATAAAAAAAAAAGGTTCATGGCAACCCAGGTCAACCGAAGACCTTCAATTCCGCCCATTCAAGTCGGAAGCTCGAAGGCAATTCGGCTACGCCCTCACGAGGCTAAAGTCCGATAAAAAGGCTCCTGGTAACCCAGGTAAACCAAAGACCTTCGATTCCGCCCATTCAAGTCGGAAGCTCGAAGGTAAGTCGGCTACGCCCTCTCGAGGCTAAAGTCCGATAAAAAGGCTCATGGCAACCCAGGTCAACCAAAGACCTTCGATTCCACCCATTCAAATCGGAAGCTCGAAGGCAATTCGGCTACACCCTCTTGAGGCTAAAGTCCGATAAAAAGGCTCCTGGCAACCCAGGTCAACCAAAGACCTTCGATTCCGCCCATTCAAGTCGGAAGCTCGAAGGCAATTCGGCTACGCCCTTTCAAGGCAAAAGTCTGATAAAAAGGCTCCTGGCAACCCAGGTCAATCAAAGACCTTCGATTCCGCCCATTCAAGTCGGAAGCTCGAAGGCAATTTGGCTACGCCCTCTCGAGGCTAAAGTTCGATAAAAGGGTCCTGGCAACCCAGGTCAGCCAAAGACCTTCGATTCCGCCCGTTCAAGTCGGAAGCTTGAAGGCAATTCGGCTACGCCCTCTTGAGGCTAAAGTCCGATAAAAAGCTCCTGGTAACCCAGGTCAACCAAAGACCTTCGATTCCACCCATTCAAGTCGGAAGCTCGAAGGCAATTCGGCTACGCCCTTTCAAGGTGAAAGTCAGATAAAAATGCTTCTGACAATCCAGGTCAAGCTAAACTATCAACTATACTTATCTGAGGCGATGAGAATAAGTCCAAGGCAGACGTCGCCGCTTTGACATGCACCAAGTTCAAGGAGACTTCCTTGGCACTCGAAGACAAAGTCCGAGGCGACCAACGCCTTGGCACTCGACAAGCACAAGGCCTAGCCCTTGGCACGCGAAGACAAAGTCCGAGGTGACCAATGCCTCGGCACTCTACAAGTCCAAGGCCCAGTCCTTGGAACTCGATGACAAAGTCCGAGGCGACCAACGCCTTGGCACTCAACAAACACAAGGCCCAACCCTTGGCACTCGAAGATAAAGTCCGAGGTGACCAATGCCTCGGCAATCTATAAGCCCAAGGCCCTGCCCTTGGTACTCGAAGACATAGGCCGAGGCGACCAATGCCTCGGCACTCTACAAGCCCAAGGCCCAGCCCTTGGCACTCGAAGACAAAGTCCGAGGCGACCAATGCCTCGGCACTCTACAAGCCCAAGGCCCAGCCTTTGGCACTCGAAAACAAAGTCCGAGGTAACCAATGCCTCGGCACTCTACAAGCCCAAGGCCCAGCCCTTGGCACTCAAAGACAAAGTCCGAGGTGACCAATGCCTCGGCACTCTACAAGCCCAAGGCCCATCCCTTGGCACTCGAAGACAAAGTCCGAGATGACCAATGCCTCGGCACTCTACAAGCCCAAGGCCCAGCCCTTGGCACTCAAAGACAAAGTCCGAGGTGACCAATGCCTCGGCACTCTACAAGCCCAAGGCCCAGCCCTTGGCACTCGAAGACAAAGTCCGAGGTGACCAATGCCTCGACACTCTACAAGCCCAAGGCCCAGCCCTTGGTACTCGAACACAAAGTCCGAGGTGACCAATGCCTCGGCAATATATAAGCCCAAGGCCCTGCCCTTGGTACTCGAAGACATAGGCCGAGGCGACCAATGCCTCGGCACTCTATAAGCCCAAGGCCCAGTCCTTGGCACTCGAAGACAAAGTTCGAGGTGACCAATGCCTCGGCACTCTACAAGCCCAAGGCCCAGCCCTTGGCACTCGAAGACAAAGTCCGAGGCGACCAGCGCCTCGGCACTCTACAAGCCCAAGGCCCAGTCCTTGGCACTTGAAGACAAAGTTCGAGGCGACCAACACCTTGGTACTCTACAAGCCCAAGGCCCAGCCTTTGGCATTCGAAGACAAAGTCCGAGACGTCGTCGCCGACGTATTGACATTTGATCAAAAGTCCAAGCTTAGTCTTGTCACTCAGGTCCAAGCATCAGATTGTCACTGGCCATCACCTTTTTTCGGCGACTAACGGTTCCAAACCGGTCAGGGGGTGGTTGGTCTGACTCTGTCAGTGCGTGTCTCCACACTGGTGCAGTCGACGGTGGGTAACACGGGATAAAATGGTGCTTCCTTGATCCTGGCCAAGTCAATACCCTCACGTGATCGTAGTACCTGGTGAATACAGTAACCAGGTGCGGTAATACATTGGGTGAAGACCGGCTGGCCATCATGCGGCGTCATCCTAGATTATCTCTAAGAAACCCCCTCGAATATAGCATTGTCCCTCGCCGACATCCCCACGCACCAGCGTTTTACCGAAAAAGTGTCAGTTTCAAATGAGGCTGAAATTCGAAAAACACACTATTTTCAATACCAACACTTTTTGGCCTCTTCTAGCAGCCCCAATAATGGGGGGTGTGTTGGCATCAACAAGCAGCCCCCCCTCAATTTCGCACAAAAACCGAGTGGGGAGGGGGTGATGACACACCATCAGCAGCATACCCCTCGGTTTCGTCAGAAAACTAAGAGGGGGTGTGTGTCGGCATCAACGAGCAGCCCCCTCTCGGTTTCGCATAAAAAATCGAGTGGGGAGGGGGTGATGACACACCATCAGCAGCCTACCTCTCGGTTTTGCAAAAAACCGAGAGGGGAGGGGGTGTAGGCACCAACAACAGTCCACCTCTCAGTTTCATCAAAAAAACCAAGAGGGTTGGGGTGTTCGGCATCAACAATAGTCCACCTCTTGGTTTCGTCAGAAAACCGAAAGGGTGGGTGTTCGGCATCAACAACAGCCCACCCCTCGATTTCGTCAAAAACCGAGAGGGAAAAGGGTCTCGGTACCCTCTCGGTATACTCTCGGTCGGAAAATACACTAATTTTTCGAGAACGCCTCCTCGCAAAACCGAGACTTTTTGGCTCGTACCAAAAGGGTCTCGGCGTCGACAGAAGGCAAAGGAGTCTCGGCATCCTCTCGGTCGAAAAAAGACAAGGGGTACCCTCTCGGTATCCTCTCGGTATACTCTCGGTCGGAAAATACACTAATTTTTTAAGAACGCCTCCTCGCAAAACCGAGACTTTTTGACTCACACCAAAAGGGTCTCGGCGTCGGCAGAAGGCAAAGGAGTCTCGGCATTCTCTCGGTCGGGAAAAGACAAAAGGGTCTCGGTACCCTCTCGGTATACTCTCGGTCGAAAAATACACTAATTTTTCGAGAACGCCTCCTCGCAAAACCGAGACTTTTTGGCTTGCACCAAAAGGGTCTCGGCGTCGGCAGAAGGCAAAGGAGTCTCAGCATCCTCTCGATCGGGAAAAGACAAAAGGGTCTCGGTACCCTCTCGGTATCCTCTCGATCGGAAAACACACTGCTTCTTCTGATACGCCCACTTGCAAAACTGAGACTTTTTGGCTCGTGCCAAAAGGGTCTCGGCATCGGCAGAAGGAGACTCTGCTAATACGAACCGCGACACCGACGACCCTTGTCAACCATGCCAGAATCCTGAGGTGTTTGCACCTTGGAATCCCAGCCGACCCAGGGGGTCCTGACCGACTGGGAGGGGGTAACTGTGGGTGCAAAAATTGTACCGGACCGGATCAGAGTGGCATGGGCCCGCGCAACAGCCCAAGTGGGTAAGCCCGCCCGGATTCATGGGCCCACTCTACGGGGCTCGCAGATCAAGCCCTCCCCCTTATTGTGCCCGAACAACGGCCCAATAAGGGCCCAGCAAGGAGGCCCAGAACCAGTACCACGTCATCAGCGCCACGTCATCACTGCCATATCGGGCACATGCCTACGCTATAAAAGGACCCCCAAGGCATCCAGGGAGGGGGTTGGTCATTCGATCAGAGGAAGAGGGATTCCAGATCCAGAGCCAGAGCCCTCCATTCTTCCTCTTGAACTCTTCTAATTGCTCCGTTCAAACACATTGTAAGAAGCTTCTCTCGGCCTGTCGAGAGAACGCTCAACCCTCATTTACTCAAATTATAGTGAAGATCAGGTGGCACCTCTCGCCCGGAGACGTAGGTCGTAAGACTGAACTCCGTCACCAATCCTTATGTCATCACTCTCTACTCTCTCTATCTACTCTCCCAACTCTCTAACTTTACAAACCATCAACATTCAATCAAGGCTGTGGGGCGGGGTTGCCGATCAAGGCGGCTCGAAAATTTCCCCCCACACTAGCTTCCATAATCCACTTCAATACTCAGGTTAGATAATTCTAAACCTAATCTTCATACAACTTTATAAGTTGCTTCTTTCAACTAACTTTTTCCTTATATTCATTCCTAGAGTCATATCCCCAAGCTCTGATACCAAGCTGTCACATCCTAAATTTTCGCCGGTCGCCGAAAAACCTGAACATGATTTTTACAACCTTTTTTTTTGGAAAGGAAAAGAATTTTAAGTTTAGTTTATTATTCCTTGCTCGGACTGACCTAATGCCTAAGGTGTAAGTTCGAACCATAAGGTGCCCGGGCAGATACTCTTGCCCCCGAAGGGACTAACATATAGCTTGACAACACTGTAACACCTAAGACACCCAACGTATGGTCATGTCTCGCAAGAAAGATGAAATCCATTTTATTAAAGAGAAAGAGCACTACTACTCGACTGTTGATGGCATCACTTTTGGAAAGAGAGAGACAAGTCGTTTAACTCTTCAGCTTTCTTTCTTTCTTTCTCTGGTTTCTCTTTCTTTTCTCTCCATCTCACTCTCTCTTCTTCTTCACTTCTGTATTGACCGGCCTAGTGGGAAGAAGGCGGTGGGAAAGCCAGGTGGAAGGGGGAAGTCGGTGGGGGATTTTGTACGGTTGAGTGGGGTTGACAACCAGGAGGGCGACACGGGGTGGGGTGCAGGTGGTAATGCGTTTTGAGTTTGAACAGTGGGGGTTTGTACATCCCCACATTCATCTTAATTTTCTTAGCATCCCAGTTGTGGGAGGATTATGTTATGGGGCTCTTAGGATGGCTCGATCTCCACCATCCAATTCATTTTCATTGCATTCTAAAGGTGGATGTATTATTCTATGAGGCCATGGGATGGATCCATCTCCACCGTCCAATACATTTTTCTTGCATCCCAACGGTGGATGCCTTATTTTTATTAATTTTTAATTTAATTTTAAAAATTCATGAACATTACATCAAGGACCAGGGTTCGTCCATGCAACACCCAAGATCGAGATTCGCACGCGCTAATTAGGCACGCAACGACGCCAACGATCGTGATTTGCATGCGCTCACGGGGAGCGGAAATGACATCGACAACCAAACGACAGTTTCGATGGGAGTACGCTCTATGGTATTTGTTTACATTGGGAATTGAACAGTGAACCTCTCCAATATGGGAGAAAGAAAGTGCCACCGGGCCATGGGTATGTTGGTCTTAGCACTCTATCAGACTTGGCAAGGGTTTGGTGAGCTGATTGGGCCACACTAAGGTTGCACGTACTCCTAGGTGAGTCCGTTCCCAATTAATCGATCGTAAATAAGTAGTCCCTATATCGACTATCGAACTTGCATCGCAATATTCGAACACTCATAACCTGGGATTCCAGACTCGGAATCCAACTCGGTTGGATTCGTTGGAAAAATATCGTCGAAACGAATGCGTGATCACTAGTTTCATCATGATCGAGTCCTTGGATTAATCAAGAAACGAGAAATAGTGAAAACATGAATATTACAACTCTACTTTAGGTAAAAAAAATCCGACCGTTACATAGCTTCTAATTCTCACCAAAATCCTAGAAGATATCAGTAGGGCTGGCAATTTCGGACCCGACACGGTAGACCCGACACGAAGTTAGCGGGTCTGGGTCAGGGCTAAACGGGTTCGGGTCGTAAACGGGTCGACACGATAGATCCGTTTAATAAACGGGTCGGGTCCGGGTTTAGGGTCTAGACACGGTAGACCCGGGAAGACCTGTTTAGTATTCAACGGGTCGTGTCGGGTCGGGTCGGGTCGGGTCTACCCACAATCTGATACTATAATATATAATACCAACAGGTCTTTCGGGTCAGGTTTGGTCAAGTCGGATTGGGTCGGATCGGGTCAACTGAATAGACCCGGGTGGTAAACGGGTCTTATTGGGTCTACCCGTTTATTAATGGGTCGGGTACGGGTTTAGGATCTAGACACGATTAGTTAAACGGGTCGGGTCTAGGTGTTTTGGACACAACCCGAAACTAGACCCGACACGAACCCGACCCGACACGACCCATTGCCACCCCTAGTTTCAATTATCAATAGGAACCAAACAATTTTTCATTCCTACAACAGCAAATTGAGAAACATTGTACATGAATCGACATTGCTATACCAAAAGGTTGGAACATAGGCATGCAATATTTGTTAAACTACCCGATCACTCATAAAGAAAGTCTTGATGAAATGTGATATCACTGATATGGAATTTAGAATAAATACAACTAGGCATCTTAATTGGTGTTTTTTTTTTGTGTGTTTTTCATGTTTTATCTAATACTGACGTGTTTAAGAAAGAAATTTCTAAGTCAAATATCTTTTGTTTCAAGAAACACCATATGGTCCAGAGTAACTTAGATCTCAATGGCCACTTGATCCGCCAACGAGTGATGTCCATAATGTTATTGCGATTCGAGGCCCTCGTGCAGCGTAACACGATTCGCGTAGTACCACCACGGTGGAAAAGATCACCGACAAGATCGTGCAATAAAATAAACAAGTAGAACACCCAAGAAGTTCCAGCAACGATCGATCAATGGATTTACTAGTATGAGGAAAACCCGAGTATAAGAACAATTGTCTCTAACCAATCCCTCATACACCCACAAAGAGATCCCCCCAAGAAGAATAGATCCCACAGTCTTACATCTCGAATACAAGAAGAAAACCCTTTCCGAAAACTCTTCGGTCTCCAATGGTTTTCTCTCCCTCTTCCTTGATGACGGCTATCTAAACCTTAACCCGGAATACTCATGTGCCACCATGATCATCCTTTCTTCATCCTTAGGGGTTTTTTTATAGCCCCAAGTTTGTGCAAGACATAGGATAGAAGATAGAAACAAATCCCTACAAGTTATCTCAAAAACTCATAAAAAAACACAACCGAAATCACGTCCTGCGCATGCCTATCCAGTGCCTGGCGCCAGTTCCCTGCACACGAAATCTCCACCTTGGTTTCAAACAAGACAATAGCCAAAACCTTGCACACGAATTTCATCTCTTTGAAGTTCGTGTGCAAGGTTTTGACTCTTGTCTTGTTTGAAGCCAAGGTGGAGATAAGCGCAACCGAAACCACGTCCCGCGCTTGCCTATCTAGTGCCTGGCGCCCTGGGCACCAGTTCCCTACGCACGGGACAGCCAGCCTCGGGTTGGTGCCCGGGGCGCTGGTTCTGGCGCTCAAGGCACCAGGCCCCTTTTTCGTCCCATCTTTGCTCCGTCTTCCGCCATCATTCGCGTACGAATCTTGGACATGTCGAGACTTGTTTTAAGCCAACTTCCTCAACACATACTGGCTAGGATCCGACATCTTTTTCTAAGGTTCATGATTGTTGTATCTATCGGTCTATCATCCTTACAGTCAGATGCAATTTTTTCTCAAAGTCATAATTCAAGAAGAGTTAATTTCTTTCCATGTTTTGTCTTTCATTTTTAAACATTTTGGCATTTTCTTAACAAAGAAAACCATAGGTTAAATTATCTTACTCTTTCGCCTCTCAATTTGTTACTCAAAATTTTCTATGGCTCCATATATTAGATTGAGATTAATGTTATGACAATGGGAAGCAGCTACACTGCCTAGTGTCGGGCATAAATGCCGGGATTACCCATTGCTCCATCATCCTCACGGCAGGATGCATTCATGTTCCTATGTGTAATCTTTCTTTTATTTATTTTTTTGGATGTGTTCAAGAAAGAAAATCATAGTTTAAGTTTTCCACCTGCATGTTTGTTCTTTGATACCCAAAGATTATGTTGATAAATTGTTTGGCATCGAGGCCTTTTTTGATCTTGTTGTGTCTGAGTGTGGACTTCTTGTCTCAGTTCGTCTACCGTTCTTTCAGTAACAGATGGTTGTCGGGTGACGGAGGAGGGCAAACTTCTTCGTTTAGAGTGATGGTGCTTTTCACACCCAGACGGAGTTGGGGAGTGGCGCTTGGCTTCTATCTTCCTCCTCTTGTCAGATTTGCACAGCCTCTGATGTCCGCTGTTGTGTGACCTCTCTCCCCTTCAGGCGAAGCTTTGGGCCTTAAAAGGGGCCTTTTCGGAGCTCGTGAGCCTAGGGGTCAATAGGGTGGTTATCTTCACTGATGCTACGCACGCACGTGATGCTCTGGTCTTGAATAGAAAATGTACGATCGAGCTCATCCCTCTAATTTTGTCAACTTTGCGGGACTGGCAACTGCAAGTCAAGGTTCAGGTGCAATGGGTGTCTAGATTTGCCACCTGTGCTGGTCACTGGCTTGCCCAAGAAGCTTTACGATCTGATCAAGATTGCTGGTGGGACTCTAAGTCTCTAATTTTCCTCCTGTTCTTTTTTTTTTTGGAAGTTCAGAATTAAATGCAACAAAAACATGGAGAAAGCTATACAATCCGGCCGACCTAACTCATAGGGTAGGGTAAGGAAAAAAGGAGAGGCCTAACCAAAAGAAAAAAGAAAGAGCACAACCAACTTAACTCACACCTGAGCAGGGCAAAGCTTCTCAATATCACTCTTTATAAAGAAGCCAAGTATCCACTCTGCCAATCCACCCTCTCCAGCAAGCAGAAAGAGAGAACACTCTCCACAAATCCTAGGTCTCTAGTACACTTAGCAAATACTCAGAGCTACCTAGCTCCTATAGAACTATGTGATGAATCCTCTGCACTCAAAATGAAGTGAATTTGATCCCAAATTTTTTGAGCTAGCATCTCTAGCTCATTGAAGAATCTATTGTTCCTTTCCTACCACACTGCATGCACTGCCCCTGAAAAAGCCAATCTTGTAGCTTGACACTTTCCTCCTGTTTTTGTTGGCCTTGCTCAGGTTGATCTGCAGGCCATTATGTAGGGGGTGTAGAAAAAGCCCACCAACCCGAACCTAGCCGGCCCGGCCTGAAAGCATGATGGACAGGGCTCAGGCCACCACCCTGAGCCCGAAGCTCGGCCCGAAAGGAAACCCGAAAGCCCGATCGTAATATTGCAGATTTGGTATCTATATAACATGTTAAGGCAATTCGGGTTATTTACAGCTCTGCCATCCTCAAGATTGCGCAGAAACAAGTTAGCCATCTGATGTATTCGTACGGATTAAAAAAAGAAAAACAATCTTCATAACATATCCCATGATAGCCATCTGATCTAATCGTACGATTAAAAAAAAAAAACCATCTTCATAACCGATCCCACTATTTCTGTGACGACCAAGATCCCAAGAGCCAAGACTCCTGAGGCGGGAATGCCAAGATGGATGAGGAGAGGTGAGGTGTACAAGGCCATGAGTTAGCCCCACATCGCCTAGAGAGAAGGAGATCCTGAGCTACTTATATAATTTCCCCTCCCAAATATAGAAGACGCGTTTTAAAACCGTGCGCCGCTACGGATTTCGTAAGAACTCCGTAGTTAAGCGTGCTCGGGCGAGAGTATTACCAGGATGGGTGACCTCCTTGGAAAGTTCTCGTGCGGGCACGGGCAAAGAAGACAATATCTTGTGTGTTTGGGGCGGATGTTACAAAATGGTATCAAAGCCGGTTCTCCTCGGGTTGGGGGGGTCTAACCCTACACGAGGACGTGTAGCCCTAAAGGGGGTGGATTGTGACGACCCAAGATCCAATAGGTCAATAGCCAAGAGCCAAGATGGATGAGGTGAGGTGAGGTGAGGTGAGGTGTACAAGGCCATGAGTTAGCCCCACATCGCCTGGAGAGAAGGAGATCCTGAGCTAGTTATATAATTTCCCCTCCCAAACATAGAAGACGTGTTTTAAAACCGTGCGCCGCTACGGATTTCGTAAGAACTCCGTAGTTAAGCGTGCTCGGGCGAGAGCAGTACTAGGATGGGTGACCTCCTTGGGAAGTTCTCGTGCGGGCACGGGCAAAGCAAACAAAATCTTGTGTGTTTGGGGCGGATGTTACAAAATTGTATCAGAGTTGGTTCTCCTTGCAATGGGGCGATCTAACCCTACACGAGGACGTGTAGCCCTAAGGGGGGTGGATTGTGATGACCAAGATCCAATAGGTCAATAGCCAAGAGCCAAGACTCCTGAGACGGGAATGCCAAGATGGATGAGGTGAGGTGAGGTGTACAAGGATGGGTGGCCTCCTTAGTTAAGCGTGCTCGGGCGAGAGTAGTACCAGGATGGGTGACCTCCCTGGAAAGTTCTCGTGCAGGCACGGGAAAAGCGGACAATATCTTGTGTGTTTGGGGCGGATGTTACAATTTCAGCCTTCTTCCCGATCTCCCCTTAGTCTCTCTCTCTCTCTCTCTCTCTCTCTCTCTCTCTCTCTCTCTCTCTCTCTCTCTCTCTCTCTCTCTCTCTCTCTCGGGGGGGGGGGGGGGGGGGGGGGGGGTCGCGCCGAAGGTGCCCGCTTCGTGTCAATCTGCACGGACTTGCACTAGTATATATACATACCATATACTTTTAACACTAAGAAAATATAGTATAGTGGTTGAAGTGCTTGGAAATTACTATCAGGTTTTGTGTTCGAGCCTACCTATTATCTTTTGAATTTTTTTTTTATTAAAACGCACATATTTTAACCCAAACCTATCCCAAAATTACTAATATATGTATATACAGGCCAGGCCCGAGGCCTGGCCTGGTCCGATGCGCCAAATTGGCTACTCCTGGCTTAGGATATGTAGGCCCGACCCAAGGTATTATAGGCCCGGCCCGTTTTACACCCCCTACCATTATGTAATGGCCATGTCTGATATACCAAAAAAAAAAAAAAAATTATGTTGAGAATTAGTTCAAAATTGTTTCTCCAAACATTAGTCATCTATGAGCTTAGAGTCTAAACGTCATAGTAATCTAATTTCAAGTTTTTTTTTTCTTTTAAGGACAACAGCCCCAAACAGGTATGATATTAGTGAAGTACTAATAAATTAGTCTCTGGTGCCACGTGGGAGCCTCCCTACCCCCCTCCCCCCATCGCTCACCTTTAGACGCATTCATGTGTTCCTACCTGTAATATTTCTTTTATTTTTTTTTTTGGATTTGTTCAATAAAGAAAATCATAGTTCAATTTCCCCCCATGTATGTTGGTTCTTTGATATCCAAAGATTATGTTGAGAATTAGTTTAAAATTGTTTCTCCAAACATTGAGCATCTACTAGCTTAGAGTCTAAATGTCATAGTAATCTAATTTCAAGTTTTTGTTTTTTTGGATAAATTACACATAGACCCCCTATAGTTTGACCGATTATCACTTACACCCTCTCATGTTTAAAATCCTACAAATGCCCCCCTACAGTTTGAAAAACATATCACGTGCATCCCCCTCCAGAGGGATATGGGTGGGACTTGGGTGGGTCTGCCCCGAATCCGACCCGCCCAACCCGAACAATGGACAAACATGGGCAAAGTTGGTTAAAAACTTGGACGGATTTTGACAAAAAAAGATCAACCCGATTTCAATTTGGACGGGTTTGGGCACCGATCTCCCCAACCCGAGGAACCCGAGGAAGTGACACACTAAGGTTGAATGCTTTGATTTTTTTTTTTTATGGAAATCAAAGACCGCCTATTTTATGTTTGAATGCTAAGAAGTCGTTTGAAATATGCGAGGATATGGGTTGGACTTTATGTTTTTCTTATGCAAATCAAAGATTTTTTTATTCAATTCAAAAATCTGTTGGTTTTTTTTCCATCTATTTATGTGCATAATTATTTCTAATTGGGCAACCTGCCCAACCCGCTTATTATTTTGCAAATTGGGCAACCCGAGGAACTAGAATGGGCAAGCATGGGTTGGGCTTCCACAGGTTCCTCGGGTTCCACGGGCAAAACGGGCAAAGGTTTGTGCAAGTCGGGTTGGGCATGGGCAGACCCTTCAACCCGCCCAACCAGCCCAACCCGCCCAAGTCCCACTCCTACAGAGGGAGGCTATGTGTATAGTTTTTCAAACTATAGGGGGGGTAATTGTAGGGTTTTAAACATGAGCGGTGTAAGTGATAATCGGTCAAACTACATGGGGTCTTTGTATAATTTATGCTTTTTTTTGGGGGGACAACAGCCCTAAACAAGTATGTTATTAGTAAAGTACTTATAAATTGGGCTTCAGTGTTGGATGTGCTATCCGATCGAGCAGCATCACAACCGTCTGTGAATTGCACGGGGTTGGTACTAGTGACCTTACATTACGAACTCGACTGCACGCAGGATAGCTACTTAGCCCATGGAGTTGATTGGCATCGAAGGCATTGGCCGCCTACCAAAATCCACCAAAGAGAACAAGAAAAGGACCAATAGGCTCTTGGCCTGGTGGTACTTCCTCTCTCCCATGTTGGAGAGGTTCCTTGTTCGACTCTCGGTATGGACACCGTGGGGCGAACTTTTCCTCAAGGCCGTTGTGTCTTGTTTGTGCATGCGAATCCAGACCGTTGATGCCATGTTCACGGGATTATGAAAATAATAAATAGTAGCTGCTGCTAATTGCCTCTCCCGTTTCGATCTTCGGACCTCATTGAGCCATTGCTCTAGCGACCTGTCCTCTGACCGCATGGCCGGTCCAGCAAAAAAATAAAACAAGAAAAGGGAAGGGGTGAAACAAGAAAAAAGATTGAGTCACCTCATAGGTTGTGTTTGATAACAATAGTAGAAGAAGAGAAGGTAATCTTCCTTTCTCTCTATCTCATTCTCTGTGATATTCTCCTCTATATATAGCCATTTTACATACCTATTTAGGGAAAGATATGGGACAATTACACCCACGATTCTAGGGTTCATTCAAGGAAGGATTTAGCCTAATTACATCCATGATACTAGGGATTTATACAAGCTTGATTTGGGGATCTATACAAGGTAAATCACAGCTGGGTTATCACCCCCCCCCCCCCCCTCAAACTGATGAGGGTGATCAACCAACATCAGTTTGCCAACAAGACATGAGTGACGGGCTGAAGTCATCGTCTTTGTCAAAATATCAACAATCTGCTCTCGAGAAGTTACATGAGGAAGAGAAATCAGTCCCTTTTTATATTTCTCCAGGGTATAATGACAGTCCACTTTGATATGTTTCGTTCGTTCATGGAAAACATGATTAGTAGCAATCTGGATGGTGCTTGTATTGTCACATTAAAGAGGAGTCGGACACTGTAAGGAGACTCCAAGGGTAGCGAGAAGACTATGCAACCAAACAATTTCACTACATGCCTTAGACATGGCTCGGTATTCAGCCTCAGTACTGGATAGAGAGACCGTGGCTTATTTTTTACGCTTCCAAGAGATTAAAGAAGTACCAAGGAATATACAATAACCTGTAGTGAAATGACGGGTAAGAACACATCCAGCCCAATCCGCATCAGAGTACGTAGAATATTCCAGAGGAGAGGAGGAGGAAAAGAAGAGCCCCCGATTAGGCATCCCTCGTAAATACCGAATGATGCGTAAGACAGCTGTCATGTGGAGTGTGCAAGGTGCAGACACAATTTGGCTGACAACCTGAACAGCATAAGCAATATATGGTCGTGTCATGGTTAGATACACAAGATTGCCAACAAGTCATCTATATAGAGTGGGCTGCTCGAGGGGATTGCCATCATCCTTCCCATACTGAACATTGAGTTCAAGAGGAGTGTCTACTATCTTCTTATCAGTAAGACGAGCCATATTAATCAAGTCGTTGGTATACTTACGTTGATTAACAAGTATGCCCTTTGCACTCCGAGAGACCTCAAGCCCCAAAAAGTATGTAAGGGAACCAAGATCCTTCATGTGAAAGGAGGAACGAAGGAGACGCTGCAACTCAGAAATTCCGGCTATATCACTGCCTGTTAAGAGAAGGTCATCAGCATATACTAATAGAATCACGGACCCCTGAGTGAAGTCTTTAGTGAAAAGAGAAGGATCAGATATGCTCTGCATAAACCCGGCTCGTGTGACAACATCATAGAGCCGCTGAAACCAAGCCCGAGGGGCTTGTTTTAGCCCATATAATGCCTTCCGAAGATGACAAGCAAGACCGGGTTGAGCACAAGGAACACCGGGAGGTGGCGTCATGTGCACGGTCTCAAAGAGATCGCCATGGAGGAAGGCGTTTTTTATGTCCATTTGGAGAATCTCCTACTGACGAGTAGCTGCTACCGCAATTAGAGTACGAACTGTTTTCATTTTCGCCACAGGGGCATATGTTTCTTCGTAGTCCACACCATGCTTTTGTTTGAAGTCTTGGGCAACTAAACGGGCTTTGTATCGATCAAGTGTACCATCCGCTTTAAGCTTTACAGAGTATACCCATTTGCTGCCTATGACATGCTGCCCAGATGGAATAGGAATGAGATCCATGTGTTATTTTCAGCCAAGGCTCGGAGTTCCTCATCCATAGCATTTTGCCAACACTGGTGTTTTAAGGCCTGCTGATAGGAAGAGGGAACAAACAAGGAATCTATTCCAGCGAATAATGACAGGCGCTCAAGAGGGACATGAGTACGAGAGGATCGATGGAGCAGTATTACCTCTGGTAGTGGAGGAAGATCCGCAACAGGTGGAGCGACAGCAGTGGCAGTAGGAATGGACGCATCGTCTACCTGTGGAGAAGTAGAGGACGGAATAAGAGGGAAAGGAGTAAGCCCTAGATCCAGTTGAGGAGGAGAGATCTTGGGACTAGAGGAATAAAAAAAAGGAATATGCTCCAAAAAAGTGACATGACGAGACACACGAACTCTGTTGCTCTCGGGATCAAAGCAACGATAACCTTTTTGTGTTTTACCAAACCCGAGATGCATACATTTAACTGCTTTTGGAGAGAGTTTGTGACGATGATGCGATGACAAGAGAACATAGCAAACACAACCAAAGACTCATAAGACTGAGTAGGATGGGGCCGTCCCATATAGGACAAAATAGGGTGATGTGTTGTGTAAAACCTTGGTTGGCATTCTGTTGATAAGGTAAACAGAATGTAACATCGCTTCAGCCCAAAAGCTTTTAGGAATGGAGGACTTGGTCATAATGGTGTTTGCAGTCTCAACGATATGACGGTTCTTCTGTTCTGCCAAACCATTTTGTTGTGGTGTGTCAGGACAGGTCTTCTGATGGATAATATCATGGGTGTTCAAAAATTTCGCAAAATCGTGAGATATATACTCTCCTCCTGAATCCGAGAGAAGAATTTTTATTTGTTTACCAAATTGTGTGAATATCATGGCTGAGAACTGTTGAAAGATAGAAAATACATGGAATTTTTCATGTAAAAAATATATCCATGTATATCGGGTAAAATCATCGATAAAGGTGACATAGTAACGATTACCAGACATGGATAAAATCGGAGATGGACCCCAAACATCCGAGTGGATAATTTCAAAGGTAGATTGAGCTCTACTAGTACTAACTGAGAAATGTAACATTTTACTTTTAGATAAACAGCACGAGGAACATGACATTTCTAAAGTGGATTTATTCAAAGAACCTTCAATAGGTAAAACTCTAGAGGAAAACAAATGAAGCAGGCAATCTGAATGAGGATGGCCTAACCGACAGTGCCATAACCTCCATTTTTTATTTGAAAGTGAGATATCCTCCGAAGTAGGAGAGAACAAACAGCGAGCAGTCGTTACTGAAGGATGAAAGTCTAAGAGAAAGAGGCATCTATGCTTCCTTGCCTTGCCAACCACCTTCCCCGTTGCCAGATCCTGCACAAGACAACAATCAGGAAAGAAGATGACGATACAATTATTTTCAACAAGCTGTCCAACTGAAATTAAATTAGCTGACAGTTTGGGGACATAGAGAACATTTTCCAAAGTAAAGCGACGAAAAGGTGAAGGCGTAAGGGACAAGGTCCCAACAGTGCTAATGGGCAAGCGTTCCCCATTAGCTGTAGAGATCACTTGTGTCCCAGTGTATGGACACACATTTATGAGGCAAGAAGAGGTATCGGTCATATGATTTGAGGCAACTGAATCAATATACCAAGGTTTAGAGATACCTGACAGGCCTGCAACAGAGAGGGCCTAAACAATTTGTTGAATTTGCTCCGCACTCAGAGGGGATCCATTGATGGGAGGCACAGAGGAGTTATCAAATGGTGAAGGGGAATCTTCAGTGGTAATAAGGGCCTGTTCCGTGGCACGCTTTTTCTTACGGCAGTCTTGAATTGTGTGACCTCGAATTTTGCAGTAAGCACATGTGGGACTTTCTGGGCAAGCATTGGCGAGGTGTCTATGCTTTTGACATCGAAAGCATTTGACTTGAGTCACATTACGAGAAGGCCTAGGCTTCGGCATAGAAGCCCATAAGACTGCATCAGAGGAGCCGGGAGGCTGTGGAACAATAGTAAGAGCCTTCAAGCGCTGCTCCTCAGAGAGGAGGTCGCACATGATTGTGCTCATGGTTGGTACGGTATTGCGATTGAGAATAGCCGCCCTACAGTGCTCAAACTCAGGGCGCAGTTTCATAAGAAACTGACGTACACGAGTAGCCTCACGCATGGTTTGGTAAATTGGAATGGCGGCATCAGGGAATTCTGGATCCATCGTTGCCATCTCTGTCCAGATGGCCACCATGGAGTTGTAAAACTCCTAAACAGTGCGGTCTCCTTGAGACATTTGAACGAGATCCTATTCGAGTCGATACAATCGAGCACCATTGCTCTGTTGATAGATGACCTGTAAATGATCCCACATAGCTTTTGCCGTCCTATGTGGGTGAGACCAACTGCAATGCTCTTGTCGACAGAGTCTAAGATCCAAGTGACGATCTTTCCATTATTTGTCTTCCAGGTCGCAAACTCTTTTTGATTAGTGGCCTGAGGTGTTGGGGTTGATCCATCGATCATTCCCCATAACCCACGACCCTCTAGAAAACTCTGGAAATGGATTGACCACAGTCCATAGTTGCTTCCGTCAAAGGTACAACGAGGTGCATCACGTTCACGATCCATGGTAATGTCACAATGAGTCACCACTCAAATAACGAGTTTTTTTTTTTTTTACAAATCCCGACTCTTCCCTAGATTGTGCCCGGTTACTGTGTTCACCGGGAACCACAATCAAGAAAGAATCACGTCTTTGGGTATGTGAGCATGGTGCACCTGATGTGATAAACAAAGTTGTACTTTGTAAACAAAGTTGAATATACCTTGGGAAACAAAGGCTCAGATTCAACCGATCGGAGCAAGAAACAAGGAGGAAGATGGCTTTATTTCTTTGCTTTGAAAAGAAGTAAAGAGTCAAAGGTTCAGATCCACCTAATCGGAGCTGTGGGGGGAAGATTTCCGAGCCGCCTTGATCGGGAACCCCACCCCACAGCCTTGATTGAATGTTGATGATTTGTAGAAAGAGAGATTAAAATTAGAGAGTAGAGACGGAGAGAGAGAGTAGAGAGTGTTGGCGCAAGAATTGTTGACGGAGTTCGGCCTTACGGCCTGTACCTTTTTGTCGGACGTGGCATGGGCAGACTTCTTGTAGTGTGCTTCATTCGGAGCTTCATCATCTTTCTTATGTCGGGAGTCACGAGACTCGTGGGGCTCGCGTAGTCTTCTGGCCCGCTGATTGTCTTCCACCTCTATCTCCCGCTGTACGCGCTTGAACATCGCTTCCAAGTTATTGGGAGGATGCCAGATGAAGTCGGTGTAGACGTGGAGCTCTGGCCGGATAGCATTCTGGAATGCCAGCATGATGGCCTCCTCATTATAGGAGCGACCGGTGAGCTCAGAATGCTCATTACGAAACCTCATCGTGAAGCTCCTTAGAGACTCGTCGAAGCCCATCTTCAGCTGGTAGAGTGTATCCAGCCTCTTTTTCGGCTTTAAGTTTAGCTGATAATGGTCCATGAAGAGTTCAGCCAACTCTTTGAATGTGGCCACCGTACCGGTAGGCAGTGTGTAGTACCAATCGAGGGCAGATCCCTCGAGGCTTCCCGCAAACATACGGCAGAGAACATGGTTCTCATATTCGTAGGGCGTCAGGGCCTGCTTGTAGGCTAGGATATGGAGAGCAGGGTCTCCCTGGATGCAGTTGAACTTTGGTAGGTTCGGTGTTTGCCAACCCATAGGAAATGGTGTTGCAAGAACCTTGGGATGCAGTGGCCCCACCGAGGTGATTAGTTGCCTACGGTCTTGATGGCGGCGTCCCATGTCGGCAGTATGCCTTAGTCGGTTGAGCAGCTCGCGGGCATCTGTTGCTTTCGTGTGCGAAGGGATAGAATGTCTAGTGGACCCTGTTGACTGAGGTGATCCTTCTCCGCGATAGTTGGGCGCACCGTTGACGTCGAGGCGATCCCACACTGTTTGCCTTGATGCTTGTGTGGATACTTGACGTCTCTCGATACGTGGCACATGTGATTCTTCAAGATGATGAATCACGGCTGGACGAGTCCTTGGTTGGTCTTCATTAGCAGTTGGAGAGTTGTGTGCCACAACCCCCGCTCTTTCAGCTACCTTCTTTAGGGAATCCCTCTCTTGCTCGAGGGCTGTGTTCCTCTTGAGAAGGTTCAACAGCTGGAAATCAGCAGCCGAAATTTGGTATGTAGTTAGATCGTTGTCCCCTTGGGTGGCGTGCTCTTTGCCAGATCGTTGCCTCGGGAATGGTGGGTCCTGCCGATTGCTGTGGCTTCCCGGATGACTTCCTTGTGGCCCCAGTCGTTTATAAATATTTATTCGATTGGTTGCAACCGAGACTTCTTGTTCTTCTTCGATTAGCACGTCGATTGTCCGATCAGCACCCGCCTTTGGTGGGTTGGTGCTGGCCTTCACCATTGAGCGTGTTGATGTCGGCGTGGTGAAGGCTTTGAGGTTAATTTGGAGGAGGACTTGTGGCTCGTCACCACAAGCTGAATAGGAGTCGGTAGAGGTGTGGGTAAGACCTCTATCGATATCCCACAGACGGCGCCAAAGATTATGGGGGGAAATTTTCGAGCCGCCTTGATCGAGAATCCCACCCCACAGCCTTGATTGAATTGGATTATTTGTAGAGTTAGAGATTAGAAAGTTGAGAAGGAGAGAGATGACACATGGAGTTGTTGTCGAAGTTCGGTCTTACGACCTACGTCTCCGGGCGAGAGGTGCCACCTGATCTTCACTATAATATGAATATAAAAGGTTGAGCGTTCTCTCGACAGGCCGAGAGAAGCTTTTTACAGTGGGGGTTGCACGGAGCAACAAGAAAAGAAACTAGGAGAAGAGAAGTAAGCTCTTGCACTTGCTCTGGATCTGGAATCCCTCTTCCTCTGATCGAATGACCCACCCCCTTCCTGGATGCCTCGGGGGTCCTTTTATAGCGTAGGCATGTGCCCGATATGGCAGTGATGACGTGGCACTGATGATGTGGTACTGGTTCTAGGCCTCCTTGCTGGGCCCTTATTGGGCCGTTGTTCGGGCCCAATAAGGGGGAGGGCTTGATCTGCGAGCCCCGTAGAGTGGGCCCATGAACCCGGGCGGGCTTACCCACTTGGGCCGTTGCGCGGGCCCATGCCGCTCTGATCCGGTCCGGTACAATTTTTGCACCCACAGGAGCAAGAAGGTGCCTTGGACAGTGAAGATCTCGGGACGCGAGAGCTTTTGGATGAGGAAAATCACAGCTGGGTGGAGTCCATCTTGGGAAGGAATTCACGGATCTGAGACAATGGCTATACTGGCACCGATCAGAATTGAGAGGCTTTGTTCGATAGGTTGACCATCTCGTCGGACGACGATGCTGGATCCGGACCAACAAGAGTAAGCACAGATTAGGGCTCTGATACCATGATAACAATGGTAGAAGAAGAGAAGGTAATCTCCCTCTCTCTATCTCATTCTCTGTGATATTCCCCTCTATATATAGTCATTTTACATACCCATTTAGGGCAAGATATGGGACAATTACACCCACGATTCTAGGGTTCATTCAAGGAAGGATTTAGCCTAATTACATCCATGATACTAGGGATTTATACAAGCTTGATTTGGGAATCTATACAAGGTAAATCACAGCTGGGTTATCAGTGTTATGCATAACCTCTTGACTAATTCACAAGTACATTGGCACTGAAGCTGGAGGCATCTGAGGACATCAATGCCAAACATCTTTAACATCTTTCATCGGCGTGGCGGGGATCGAGCACCTACGGTCTGCGGTCGAACTCTCATTTCTCCCCCCTCCTCCCCCATGCTTTTGCGGCCATCCTCGCAACCGAACTTAACAGGATCGCTATAATCCTAGCCTTGATCTGGCCTCGCTTCGGCAAAGGGTTCCTTCTCCCCTTCTTCAGAGGAGCAGCAGCTCTACACCCCATCGCCATTGCTGCAAGCTTTGTAGAATCTCAGCAAAGACGAAGACGGAGCTGCAGAGAAAAAGGAGGATCGAAAGAATTAACGAACACTTCGAGGGGAGAAAGAAGACAATGACAGCACCGGGGCGAGGAGCTGGGTTCTTTGGTCTCCAAGATTCAAGACATTCAGTTTCAAAACATCAACATCTTGAAGCCCAAAATTTTACCATGGGTAAAATGGAATGGAAAGTTAGA
>OX393554.1:69307067-69472838 GCA_947650365.1 Chamaelirium japonicum
CCATGTTTCCTTACTTTTGGCTCCCTACTTAAGAAAAGCTGTGGTGGATGCTCTATCGCGGGCTATTCATACGATGATTCGACGGTTCGATTGAACCCAAAGCGGTTCGAATTTTCACCGATGCAAACCGACCACCCCCGAACCCAAAATACACTCCGAATCGGTCAAACCGGATATGAACCAGGCCGAGACATGAATACACTAAGGAGGAAAGGAGTTGTTGTCAATCCAAGAACATGGTACTGATATGTATTCGAATAATATGGCATTAAAATGTCAAGGCAAAATGCTAAAGAGTAAATAAGGACAAATGGAAGGTAGTGTAGTTACTTACAAAATACACAAACTAAGCTTCATGGCAGATCTTGTGGTCGATTTTCTTACATGGAGAATTTATGTACTGCTTGGCACCTTAGCTGGAATGGGGTGGAATGGCTAAGAGTGTGTAGACTAGAAGCAATGAGACCACAACTATGGCCCCTACCAGAGTGAATTTCGGGCTTGTCCATAACATGAGGTTAGACCTCTCTGCTCTCTTGATGGGGTCAACCTCTTCCGACAATGGGTATTCCGAACGCCGTGGATTCCTGCTCACATATTTGTCTGGATTGAACTGCGAGAAGAGGGATTTCTTCCCTTGCTTCCTGAAGCTTGACCAAGCCTTGTCCCAGTCTGTAGACGGTCTATCACCTGGAGAACATGAAGAAAGGACGGGGGTGAGCATCATACACAAATTTTGTTACGAGATCGACTAACATGATATTCTCATTACACAAATGCATACGCAAACGGGGATTTATTTGGATGAGCTATGCTGATGCGGCATCAGGATGCTGCGCGCGCACTCGCACTGGTAAACTAGTTTAGTGCAGTTGTGTTTTAGTCTTTGATCTCTTTTTCAGCCCACTTGTGACTTGACCACCATAGGACTCTTGCTCTTAAGATCACTTATTTCAGGAAAGAAAGAGCTTAGACATACTAGGTCTAGCAAATGATTGTCTTGGCAAAGCCCGCCCACCGCGGTCAACATGTTTGTGTCTCGCTGGCTTGAGACCCAAATTTCGTAGCAATTGCATACCTCGTATACTCCCCCATATCCAATGCAACTTGGAAGGCATGACATATAGTGGTTGACATCGTAACGAAGTAACTCTATCTCGAAGCTCGCCCTCAAGCCCGTTTTGAATCGTGCCAACGTTTCCTGAGGATCTTCCACCATTGGACTCCAAGTCTTAAGTTCATCAAGCTTTTGTATATACTCGACTACCAACTTTAGGGCTACAACTAGGGCGGGCCAAGTCAAACCCAACATGAGCCCACCAAGAATTAGGATGGACTTGGGTTGGGATTTTACATGTATGGGTTGGGCTTGGATTGAAAAATGCCAACCCGTCCTCAAGTCGTGATGGGCTCGGGCGAAGGCTTTGAGCAACCCGACCCAACTTGCAACCTAACCCGTAAGGGCCGTAACCGATCAACTCGTAACCCATCTTATATGCTTCTTGTTTTCATTTAGCTCTGTTGCTATGCTTTTCACGAAAATTTTGTATGCTTTTATATAATTCTCAACAATGTTTTAAAAAACGGAAGGCGGAAGGCGGGCGGTCAAGTGGTTTCAAGGCGGAAGGCGGACGACTAGGCGGGCGCCCGGAGAAAAAGGCGGGCGCCCACCTATATAAAATATATTATATATATTCTATATGTATGTATATATATAAATTCATAATTCTATATAAAAAAACAATAATAGAAAGTTTTACATATGCAAACGTCAAAACAACCGATCTGAATATAAATGTTTTATGAAAAGGGAGGAGGAGATTGGGTGGGTAGGGGTATTTCGGTATGGTTAACTTAATACCTATACCCGATTGTCCCTCTAACTTGAGTATACTAGATAATACAGTTGTACTCCAACTTTATTGTGATGTACCCAAATTCCAACCAATCATATATTGTTATCCAAATTCTATCCAAACTCATACCATTCAAGAACCAATGTAGTAAAAAATCGTAAGAGCTTCTTAAACATTTCATCACAATACATTGAAATATTTTTCTTCCTCAAGTAATTGCATATGGTGGAGAAAGAGAAAATTTCAACCCAATTCATTACTGAAACCCGAGCCAAAACCCAAAACCCAAATGGGTATGGATCCGATATGGACCCTCTTATACCCGAATGGGTATGGATCATGTATGGACCATGCCATACCCGAATGGTTATAGATATGGATTTGGGTAGGGTACGACCCGAACCCGATCTATTGCCAACCCTAACCACAATTAAAATGTAATGATAAATATCCATCATGGAGAATAATGTAACTCCGCCTAGCATTGACATGTATGAACTTCTAAAAATTTGACTATAATATAGTTTCTCTATCTTAAAGTATCATATTGTTTCTTGTATACACTATTAATCTTAGAAATTTCCTTGATTAATAGATAAGGTGATGGCGAGTGAGACCCGCCTAGGCACCCGCCTTTTACCTGCTTAGGCGGGCGCCTAGGTGGGTCGGATCCCGCCTAGGCGCCCGCCTTTGTTCAACCCGCCTGCAGTGCCGCTTAATGCTGAAGCGGAGCGGCCAACCCCCTAAAACGTCTAGGCGGCCGCCTAGTCGGCCGCCCGGACCGCTTTTTAGAACAGTGATTCTCAAGTAGATTCTTCTTTTGATATTGATGAATGGATTAATAAGCTGAACTTTTTATTATGGATAGCCTATCTATACCATGTTGATACTTTCAGTATCATACTCCCATTCCATACTGCATTAAGCTACTATGGATATTTGGTATTGGTTATAACGCTTATTGGCTGAATTCGGCGAACCCGTCCGTCTAACCCATCAAGCCCGACCAACCCACTTGGGCTACTAAACCACAAACCGACCTTGGGTTGGGTTTGGCTTGGGCAAGGGGGTCGACCCACCATCGATTGGGCCTGGGCTGACCCCCCAACCTGCCCAACCTATGTTTGACCTTGCACTTAAATTGTTCATCTATTCTAAGAGAATAAAGAAGTTGGATAGGGTTAGGATGATCCATGTAGAATGGACATTTCTCAAAAAGTTCATCAAACTAGTGGCTTTGAGGGTTCTTGACTTTTTTGTACATCATTGCCATTGATCAAAATTCAATACATTAAACTGGTCAATTCTATCGTCATTCGATTCATACTCGACTCCCATGCCCTTAATTGTCATAAAAAGAAATTTTATAAATTAATTGTCATAAAAAGAAATTTCTAAAGCCCTTAGGATTTAGTGATGGTAAAGACAATAATTTTGGGGGTTTTATTTCTTGATTGAGAGGCACTTCAAGCAAGTTTTATTTTTAAGGAAAGGCACTTCAAGCAAGTTAATTGAAAGGTCATAAAGTTTGGACTATTTCTCGTCTTTGACCCATAAATGTGTGGATTTGAGGATCCTTGTTTGGTGTAAGTATCCAAAATAGTAGAGAACAACCCTAGAGTGGTAACAATTTAAGTTCCTCATCTCCTAAACCCTTCCCCGTCAAATTTATCGGGCTCGCACCTTGGGTATCCTCAAGAGGAGCTATAACAAACATGGAATAAATGAAAGAGTAGAGAATGCAATGTCATGTAGGTTGAGGCGCGCATTCATTTTCCCTAATAACACTATCAGTCTATCGCCTTCTTCGTATAGTGGCTTCCGATATTAGCATTCCCATGGTACTCGGCCCAAAAGGCCACAAATAGAGTAAGAGCGTCTCCAAAGAGGCTCCCAATTCTTTTCCTATTATATGACGAAAAATGACGTTTTCTTAAAAATATGGAGCCACTTTATGGTGCCAACTCCAAGGGTGCTCCTTATTCTTTCCCTATTATTTTTTTAAAATGCAACGGTCACTAGGCGCTGGAAATCAGGTGTTGCCAACAGTCAAATTTATTTTTCTCTTAAAAGCAATGGTCACCAGGTCGGGTTGATAGGAAATAGTGAGCCTCGCTCGCTCGCCGTGCATAGGGAGACTAGTACCGATTCGGTACTTTAGGGAGCAAAGTAGGAAGCCACTTGGAGGGCTCTTTGTGTCAAACCGCTCCCTACTCCCAGACAAAGAAGACAGGTAGGGAGCCCCTTAGAGTAATTTAATGAATAATGAAACCAATATTGAAGCATAAAATTCTGGTTCCTTAGCAATATGGGGCTAAACATTAACATCTGCTTTGAGTTTTTAAGAATTAGTCCCAACAGTGTGGTGGGTTGTTCATGAAGATCGAAATAGATATATTCGGAGGCCTCTGTCCGCCCAAATTTATCTCTTTGAGCTTCAACTCTTTTTTTTTTGGGTAAATAAATTACACTTCTTCAAAATGAAATTGGGTATTATAAATAAAATAATATTTAACAACATGATTTTTTTTTACCAACAATCCCACTTTTATGTTGAAATTTGAGTTACACCCCTCACTTTTCTAAAAAATTTACTTTGCCCCCCAATTCGTCACCTTACCGTGAGCAACCCGTTAAAAGTGGGGTTTTTTTATTGAATTACATCCCCACTTTTATGTCGAAGTTTGAGTTACACCCCTACTTAAAAGTTAGGGTGTAAGTAAAAAAAAACACCCATTTTTTTTTCTATGACGAGTAATCTTGCGAAAGAAAGGGGCAAACTAATCTTTCCAAAGAAAATGAAACAAAAAAATCAATTGTAATTTACACTTTGCCCCCCCCCCCCCGAAGTTTAGCACAAAAACACTTAACCCACCTATAAAACTACATTTTGCCCCCTATAGCTAAGTTTTGATCAGATAAAAATTGCCAAATGAGGAAACTAAGTAGTTGACAAAAGGGGGACTTGTGCTAACATTTCAAACTTTAGGGAGCGGTTTGGGACAACATAAACTACAGGGGGTTAAGTGTTTTTTAGTTAAATTATAGGGGGCAAAGTGTAATTTACCCAACAACTAAAAAAAATTGGAAAATTTTATTCATACCCCAAAAATCTGTAATTAGCCCCCATTTCCAACAAACTTGAACACACCCCATTTTTTTTTTCATACCCCTTTCCTATCCCAAAAATACCCTTCCCCCTAACACCCCACCTTCAATACACCCCAATTAAATGGCCCGCCCCAACTTGATTATACCCCAATCAAACACATACCTCCTTAAATATATCCCAATTATATGCAATCTTGAATACACCCCACTATTAAATAAACCCCATGCAATTGGCTAGTACTTGAAGGCACAGGTAGGGCTACTACTTGGGTGAGCCAACCCGAGCCCAACCCGAATTTGGGCGGGCTAACCTGAACCCAACCCGAATTATTTCTCCTCTACCATATTGAAGCCGATCAACCCACCCCGCACAACCCGGCCAACCTGACGGGTTGGGCTTGGGCTAAGAAAGTTCAAACAGACCTTGGGTTGGGTTGGGTTGAGGGTACAAAAGACGCTGAGTTAGGGCTTTGGGGTTTGGGATACAAAATAAAAGGGCATTGTTGGTATTAAAGGGTCGTTGAGTAAGTTATTGAGAAACGATAGGGAGACGGGGGCTAATTACAGATTTTTGGGGTATGAATAAAATTTCCCAAAGAATCTGGGTTTTTTTACAAATCATCCCCTGTACAATCCTCTATTTACATATAAACCCCTATAAAGTTAATATTTACATATAAACCCTTTAAATCATCCAATATTTACATATCATCCAATATTTACATATAAACCCTTTAAAGCATTCAAAATGGAGGAATATTTTAAATATTCCTCCATTCAGTTGTTCTTTTATTAATATAAAGGAGAAATAACCGATTTACCCATTGTTTTAATTACTTAAATTGATATATCTTTATTGAACAAGGACTTAATCCAAAATAAATACAGACATAACCCGAATCTAACTTGGACCTAATCCAAAGAATTCTCACATTGGAGGGGTCTTTACAGAGTTTAGGTAAAATACTAAGGATGTAATCAAAAATATTCTCTCGCTTTGGATGTCAGCTAACTGCAGGGGTCAATATGTAATGTTTGAATAAATTAAGCGGTTTATATGTAAATATCACTTTTGTAGGGATTTATATGTAAATAGAGACGATTGTAGGGGTTGGTTTATAAAAAACCCAAAAAAATTATACCGTACGGTTAGGTTGAGGGCCTTGAGGCAACCCCTAGTTCTTCGAGCAGCCGTTTACCTCGGTCGTTCTTCCCGTTCTCCGGAGGGCGGGAGTCGTCTCTGGAGCAGCGCGCTCCGAGTGGGATCCGAGCCGTCAGCCTCGCCAGCCGGAGATCCATCGCCCTACTGTAGCGTACGAAGCTCGTCTCCGGCCCTGCTCTCCACTCCCTCGTCTCCGCCCCTCCTCTCCACTCCCTCGTCTCTTATCCAGGCCCGGCTTTGATGTGGCTAGCGTCGCTGACAAGTCAGCCAGGCCCAGCTCTGATGTGGGCCACGTCGTTGATGAGTCATCAGATGGCCTTTTGTTGGATCGGAAGGGTCCGCCTACTATTCATCTTATGGCTTCTATTATAATATTCGCACCGATAGGATGGAAGGAAGAGGGAATGGACGATGGAGATGGGTTCGGTATGTTGTGCGAACCAACAACCAGGAAGAGTTACAAGTCATGTCATTTATAGATTAACGTACATCACATCCAGATGCTCCGATTGGTAGATCTTCGCCACGTCTCCATTCTTCGGTCTAGCATCTGTCGATGCCCCTTCCAAGTTCCACCGCAACACAACAGTCAGTGCCTAAATTGTCGCCCGTCGGCCAACATTTCGTTGCTCTATCCGCACTCTTGCAATACAGCAGGTATGCCAGCGGCCGAGCTCGTCGCTACAAACATCCGTCGGCGCGTCTTTTCATCATCTGTTGACTCCTCCATCAGGTGCACCCATCGGTGCCTGGACAAATTCGTCGATTGCTGATGACTTCGTACCCCCATTGAGGCGCTCCCCCTTAATTTGTCACCCGCACAAAGACAGTGTCATCACGCTGCGCGAACCAGCCCTCAGGGAACTAGCACAAGCCACAACTCGGGCATCGTTCGCTGCGATCCATTGATCTCGGTCCAGCCCTCAGGATGACTAATACAAGCCTCCCAACAAGGGCACCTTCCGGGAATAGATCCGTCGGTGCTGTCGAACTGTCCACCAAGGAAACAAGCCCTATTCGAAAGCCTCTTCATCGCCAACACGGACCACCCGGACCCATCCGTACGGGGGAGAGGCACAAGGCAGCAACCCCTCTCCAGGTTGTTGATCCCATCTCCGCCTGGGCGCCCAAAACCACTGTTGAAACGGAGATCTTGATCGATCGAGGTTGATCCACGATCGATCGAGGTCGACGTTGGAGATGGATCCCGAGGCCCCGTGCCTCTCGATCGCCTCCATCAGTTTACAGGTCCACTTCGGGGTGGTGCAAGGACAACACTGCCCCCGGGCCCTCACGTTCCGTCATTGGTAGCCACTCCATGGCACCCCAAGGGAGGCATGCTCGTGCCTCCCCTCGGGCTCTCACACCTCGGTGGCTCCCTCTCTCAACCGTAACCCTTCTAAGGCTCCAATATGTCATCTTCAGTCGTCCTCCTCTCCAAGGCATTGCTCACGGGGTATCGACCCAACACCGCTTCACCGCGTTGTCGTTGTCTTGAGGTGCGTCCCCTCTAAGACGAAAGGCGTACTGAGACATTTTTTCTCTGGAGACGCGAGGCGTAAGCCTCGAATTTTTTAGCGACGTTTTGGTAAAAAAAATATAATTAAAAAAACCAGAATAAATATAATTATTGAATATGTAATAATAATTGAACTAGATATGAATAATAAATGACAATGTGTTAGAAAATGACTTATATGACACACTTGAGTACTTCATCGAGCAATCTAATAACAAAATAAAAAGTCTGCTCAAACAAGCTCTATTCTTTAATATTCATAATAATAATTAAAGTAGCAAGTAACAAGTAACAACAAATAATAAACTACCAATATAGTACTATCATTGTCAAAATTCAAAAAAACAAACAATGATATAAACACATGAGAATGATAAAATATAAAAAAAATCATAGAAAAAATTAGTAAAAGAAACAAGATCATCATCTATACCTCTAAACTTGAAAAAAGTCTAGATCCCCCACTTGTAATTGGTAGACAATCCACAAAGAAGAAAACTACAATCCTCAAAATCAAAATCGAAGAAGAAATGAGCACTAGACGTTGATTTTGGATTTTCGGAGACAAATGGGTTCAAAACCTAAAGAGAAGATCCAAAGTATTTAGGAGGTTTCAATGGATAAAAAAGGGGCCCATGGGGGTAATTTACATATCAAACCTTTAGTCCCCCCACCCAACCCACACATACATGTACACCAAACCGTTGGTGTATCTCTTAAACTGAATAGATATCTTCATTGCTAGATGAATAGATCAGAATAATCTTTTTGTATTTAATCCTAATTCGAAAATAGATTTCATGACAGTTTGAGCGTCTAATTTAAATTTATCTAAATCCTTTGGATAAGCTAACCCATTTATGGCCCCTCTAATTTAGATATTTTGCCTTGGATAAATTCAGAGGTAATATAAGATCGAGTTTATGTTCACAGATTCCTCGGAGATCCTTCTGACCTATGAGTATTATCTGGAAGACAGAATAACTAAAAGAACCACTAAGACATTGGTGTTAGTTAATTTTGATATCTATGGTTCCAAAAGCGTCCAAATGGTAAAAATCTCTTCGATTTAATCAAGGAAACGAGTACCTATCAGACGAGTTCCATAGGGAGGCATGGGATTATCTCCCAGTTAAATACTCTAATGATGACATACCAGAATGAAGTCTCCGAGAGAAGGAATCGGACCCTGTTGGACATGGTCCATAATATGATGAATATTGCTAAGTGTACTACCCACTTTCTGGTGGGATCGTACCTTAAAATAGTAGCTTATATCTGGAACTATCTCTTATCTAAATCAAAACCTCAAACCTATAGAAAGTTATAGTCTAAGCGAAAGCTGAGACTATTGTGTCTCGAGATATAGGGATATCCTGCACTTATGCGGAAGGATAAGAGGGATGAGATAGCGATGAAGTCCCAAGTATATTTGTTTATAGATTAGCTTAAGAAGACATAAGGTGAATTATTTTATGATATTGATATTTGGAAGATAATCGTTTCTACGAATACCATCTACCTAGAACAAGATTATAGACCACAAGTTTACCGGTAAGATAGTTCTGGATGATCTACTGGGTACTGCTAGCGAGTGTGCATCCAAAAGCATAGTGGGAGTAGATGATACAGAAATATTATACTAAATACTGTAGAAATGATTCACTTTATACCATCACCACCTTATCGTTATAGGACCATCAAAGCTCCTGATAGATACGATAGAGAAACTTTGATAATTAATCTATAGTGTTAAGAGGATAATCTCTAGATCTACGATGAAGTAGTAGGAGCTTCCGACAGCTTTGACTTGCAAAAAACCATAGAGGCAAGTTTGCACCAATGTCTCTTGTAACAGTCTCGACTCTTATTACATTATCACCTTTTTGGGTAAAGGGGATGCATAAGAAGAGGACCCGATATTCTTATTAAGACTTAAATAACTAGATTAGTTACCAAATAAGAAAGGATTGACTATGTCAAAATTTTCTCACCAGTTGCTATGTCTAAGTTTGTTTTGGATCCTCTTAATTTACCATAGCCCATTATAGTTGGGAGATATGATAGATGGATATCAAAACAATTATTCTCTAACGGTGATTTAGAAAAAAGACATGTGTATAATGCAGCCCCAACCTTTGTGCAGCAGCTCATTAAGATCTGGAGTGTAAGTTACAAATGTCTATTCATGGACTAATACAAGCATCCAGGAATTGGAATATCTATTTTGGTCAGGGAATCCAGTTATACGGATTTGATCAGAATGATGATAAACCAAGGAGTGTGTAAGAAAAGTGATAGAGCTATAAGGATATATTTAGTACTTTATGTTAATGATATTTTACTGATTGAAAATAACGTAGCAATATTGTTTACGGTAAAAGTTTGCAGTCATCACAATTCGATATGAAAGACCCTAGTGAGGTGAGTTATGTTCTGGGAATCAAGGTAGCTCAAGATCACCATAACAAAGTTTTTTTGTTGTCACAGGCTACGCATGAAAATAAGGCTCAGTCAAATTCGATTTACGAGGCTAGATATCTATTGTGCAGCGGATATGATGGATTGGTTTCAATCGAACCTAGGTCCAGATTATTGGATTGATATAAAGCGTATACTCATAAGTCCTTGTCAAGCAAGGATTGTGAGTTAGCTTATACTTCACAGGTCATGATATTGATTGGACACACAAGGTCTGACTTTTGTGTCAGATGTGTGTTCCAAAGGATCGACTTCAGGAATTATTTTTATCTTGGAATTAAAAGTGATAGTTGGTAGATTATAAAGTAAGGATGCATCACAGACTCCACCATAGTGGCTAAGCATGTTGTCACGTGCGAGGTAGTATAACAGGTGGTATAGCTTAGAAAATTCTTGAAGAATATGAGACGCATACTAGGGACTTAGTTATCTGTTGTTGCAACAGTAGAGTGGTAGGCAATGCCAAAAGGAGCCTAGGCACCATGATAAGGGGAAATCCATTAAGTACAAACTCCACTAGATCCGATAGTTTTAGGAGGATACACAAGTAGTGGTAACATTGGTAGCATTTGCAGATAATATTGTTAATTCCTTGAGGGAGTTCTTGTAAAGGCTTTAAAGAAGCATGTAGAAGCTATAGAGCATAACACGGTTTTTCCTCATTAGACATAGTGGGAGATTATTGAAATTACTGAGGTCTAAGCTCGTAAAAACCTATAGTTTAGCTGTGTATGGTTGATAGCGTAAGATTGCATCTTAGTACGTACCTTAGTACATATTTTGATTACATAACAGAAAGTCATGGCTACATAGTAGTCCACTTGAGTGGGAGACTCAATGGATTGGTCCCATGTAACCTAAATTCGTTCGCATTTCTTATTAGGGTTGGTTACCCTATCAGGATAAACTGTTGGAATGACAGAACGTGGGTGTTACACCCCAGAAATCTGAAGACCGATCCCTGGGGTGTGAAATGAGAAAAAGAAGAGGGTTTTGGGTCTGGTCAATTAATTACACCAATTTGGGTTCTCACAGGGCTTCTTCTATGCTCTCTAATATGAAAAACAAGAAGGAGGGAGAAACAAGAGGAGAATTTTTTAAATTTGATTTCTCGAAAACATTTTTATTAAAAAACAAAGAAAGAGAAATGCCAATAGAGAGAAGACATTATCTAGTCAGGCTCGACCTTCAAAAGTCATATTCTCTTAGTATGTGTGACCTGTCGGTGTCATTACATACTGATAATAGTCTATTTGAGGGAGCACGAGGCTCAAGCCTCCTACGGCTAGCTAAGTAGTCTCACCCACTCCCTAACACTTAGGTGCACCAGTCTAGAGTTCTTATCTACAGGGTTAATCAATTTAGTCATTTATAAGTACTTATATTTTCATCATGATCTATCATAGGCTTAGGGCCTTAAGGAGGGGCCTACCCAAAAGAATTCAGCTGGAACCATTGCAACAACAACTATAGAATACTAACTAATAAAAACTTTTATTCCAATACAATTACAATGTCTGAAGAGAAAAGACTACAAGACGAACGTATTAAGCAAAGAGGCAAAGCTGTAACTCTGACTCCGTCTCTTGACTCCTACTGCTACTCCTGAGCCTCCGGACCTGCAACTGAGCCTACTCGTGGGAAAGAGTAGCCCCCAATAGGAAATTGAGAGATTAGCCAATTAATGGCTAGTGACATCCTAATAGTCTTTAATAATATGAGACAACTAATCTTAATCAATTAAGATAAGATCTATCAGTTCTAGTAGGATCAATGTTTGCAGAATGATATCTAAACCTATCAGTAGTCTATATTCACATGTAATTTCTACTGTCACTAAGTTATCTAACATAAAGTCCATTCAATGTTCTACAACAAATTAAATAAGACGTTTATCTAAAGTCACAAGGTCATCATGTAAACAGTCATACAATTCTAAATTCATATATAGATAAAACACACACTATCAAAATATGAACCCCATATATTTTGTAAAATTTTGTAACATCCGCCCCAAACACACAAGATATTGTCCGCTTTGCCCGTGCCCGCACGAGAACTTCCCAGGGGGTCACCCATCCTGGTATTGCTCTCGCCCGAGCACGCTTAACTACGGAGTTCTTACGAAATCCGTAGCGGCGCACGACTTTAAAATGCATCTTCTATGTTTGGGAGGGAAAATTATATAAGTAGCTCAAGATCTCCTTCTCTCCAGGCGATGTGGGGCTAACTCATGGCCTTGTACACCTCACCTCACCTCATCCATCTTGGCATTCCCGCCTCAGGAGTCTTGGCTCTTGGCTATTGGCCTATTGGATCTTGGTCCTCACAATCCACCCCCCTTAGGGCTACACGTCCTCGTGTAGGGTTAGACCCCCCCATCCCGAGGAGAACCGGCTCTGATACCATTTTGTAACATCCGCCCCAAACGCACAAGATATTGTCCGCTTTGCCCGTGCTTGCACGAGAA
Organism: Chamaelirium japonicum; assembly: GCA_947650365.1. NCBI lineage: Eukaryota > Viridiplantae > Streptophyta > Magnoliopsida > Liliales > Melanthiaceae > Chamaelirium > Chamaelirium japonicum. The sequence continues at coordinate 69,319,667 of OX393554.1, forward strand.
CTTCCCAAGGTGGTCACCCATCCTAGTACTGCTCTCGCCCGAGCACGCTTAACTACGGAGTTCTTACGAATTCCGTAGCGGTGCACGGTTTTAAAACGCGTCTTCTATGTTTGGGAGGGGAAATTATATAAGTAGCTCGTGATTTCCTTCTCTCCAAGTGATGTAGGGCTAACTCATGGCCTTGTACACCTCACCTCACCTCACCTCATCCATCTTGGCATTCCCGCCTCAAGAGTCTTGACTCTTGGCTATTGGCCTATTGGATCTTGGTCGTCACAGTGGGTGTCTCCACCATGATCGTCACTAGGCACAATGTCTGTGGCTGAACGAAACAAACACTGTGCATAGATCGATGAGCAGACATCGATATACTAAAATGTGTTTCTACTTAGGGTAAAACGGTCCTAAATCCTAAGGAAGCACGACTGGTGGGCTAACCAGTTGTGTGGTGCTTTGGCGCACTAATGTGTAAGGGTCCAGTTACATGACCTAAAACCACGGTATGCTGGGTTACCCAACTGGCATTGTATTAGCATGCCACTTCTACAGACCATCCACACCCCTAACGAGAGGTGCGTTCCTTGGTCTGACATGTGTTGTATTAAACCCAGGCCTGGTGGTTATTAGTTGGACTGTTGACCGGATCTAGTTACTTAGCAGGATAATCGGAGGTACAACGTACATGGTCAACCTGGAATGAACCAAGTTATATGAGCACTCAAGTTTGACGGTATTCTCTACCGCTCGAGTCGCATCGTGGCACCAAGTGGAGGGACAGTGGGTTTACCACTACTAAGCGAAGAGCAGGGGTATGCAGGAGAATATAATAAGTCCATGGGGAATTAGAGTGTAGCCTATGTTGTACTCTGGATTGCTATGCAGGTTAACTCGGACTTAGAGGATTGATGGTACACTTGGATAGTATGTCGACCGAGTCCAAGTTGAAAGCCTGAATGTTTCACCTTATCCACACGATGTACGGTCCTTGAACCATCTCCTCATTTTACAAAATGCAGTTAGAGAAAGTAATCAATCCAACCCTAATGATGTACGGTCTTTGAATCATCTCCTCTATGTGTGCATCGTGCTAGTGCACGGTAGATGCATAGGAGCGTATGTGTGCTAGGGGGCAACCCCGGAGCAGTGTTTTCAAAATCAGACCTGAAGATGAACTAAAAAGACATTCGGTTTGGTCCAAATCGATGGTTTAACCGTTTAAACCGCATAAAAATATATTTTTTAAAATAGATATTTACTAAATTCTTCAATGACAAGGTTTGATTCATGGGTTAACAAACAAACAGGTTTATTCAAAGACCGAACCGAAACATGTTCCGGTTCCGGTCCAAACCGGTCAAATCGCCTGGTCCGGTCTGATTTTGAAAACACTGCCCCAGAGCAATGTAGAGACACACGTAGTCAATCCCTTACCTTTAATGGGCTTCACTACATGAGTGCAATGCACCGGTGTATATTACGAGTTGACTAATTGACTTTACTAGGGGGCACCCTATGTATTTCCTAAGGGCACCTCAGTGATAGTGGAATCACTAGTCATAACCCACGTAAGTCCGTCATGTGAGTTCCCAAGCGAGAGGGGCAACCAACTAGCGGTATGGGGCTATTTTAGGAAACCAAAATACCACTATGCCTAGCTTGGCTGCCCCTAGCACATAGGGACACACATGGGCTACCCCCTCCCTAGCTTATAGGAGTTACTAGTAAGCTTGTAAGGGAGGGGGATCGGGGTTTAAGGGGGTTTGACTAAGGGGCCGGCCACACAAGGCAATAAGGGGGTTGGCCTATTTAAGTATGCAAGGGGAAGCGAGTGTAGGGGCCAGCCACAACTCCCATGTGCAAGGTATGGGGGGGCCGGCCCTATGTAAGGATGAGGGGAGGAGGGGCCAACCCTTCTTAATGATGCCCTAGCCGCCCCTTTCTTCTTCTTCTTCTTTTCTCTCGTCTCCAACACGTGTGCGTATGGGTTCAGACGAGTCGTCAGTTTCCTCACGTGGTGAATCGAAGGTGGAGAAGGCTTGTCGTATGGAGGCACTCAGAGATCCATCGATGAGGTTCTGTGCATCGTGCGAGATCAGATGAACAAGAAGGCGTCATCGTAATCTTATGCTGTCTAGATTTTGCACAGAAGATCTATGATGTTTCTATTGCTGTGGGAGCTATAGGAGTCCAAACAATCTCAAACTTATTGTAAAAGTTATGTCTCAAAGTCCTCTAGCTCCAATCCAAATTTCAACCCAATCGAAGTTTGGAATCAAAAGTTATGGTTGTTGCGCCGAAGTCTCTCCGAGCAGATCCAAGTCTGTCAATATCGACAAAGAAGAAATTTATCGCGGTGAAAGAATCTGCATGGAGTTATGACTTCTAACATGTAGATCTAGTGTAGAGATAGAACATGCATATATGTTAGATTGTTCTTTCTCTAGATCGACGTTAGGGGGTCGTGTAGTTGTCATGCTAGATTCATACACGCATGTATAGAATGTTTCAATAAAATTTTTGATATGTAACGCATGTCACCCATAGTCTTCGGACATATTCTGCTGTGGGCCTTTATCATAGGATTATTTCCAACAATTTTGTCGGATATATTATATCACTAGTGGGATGGCTCAGGCTTCTATTATATCATCGATGACATAATAGAAGATGTTATTAATGACAATAATAAATCACTAGTGACAACTATGTCACTAGATATATATTATTATTAACTTAAGTTCTGTCATTAGTGATAATAATAACTAAGCTATGTCACCACTGACAAAACCTGATATATTATCATTGGTGACATAACTCAAACTTATATCACTAGTGATTCTCTCTTAACATCCTATATACTCTCTCTCTCTCTCTCTCTCTCTCTCTTTCTCTCTCTCTCTCTCTCTCTCTCCATACATGACATTCTATTTATATGAATTTTTTTCTTCACAAAACTAATAGTCTTTATAACATTCTCTCTACAAAGCTCTCTATTGGCAACATTCCCTCTCAATAATTAGCTTGTATGAGGCTCATTAAGCTTGTATTTTATTAATTTATGTGGATATATATTGCCTACCGTTATATTGAGCTACATCACTTACAAGATTGAAAAAATTATATAATTAAAGATCTACATAAAAGAAGGTATCATGATTCATAGCGTTTCTTCATAGACCTCCAAGTTGCTTAGATCACAGTCTAGGCTTATGCGGGCATGAATTGTGGTTCTAAGTGACTTCTCAGTGAGCTGAGGTGAAAAATGGGAAAGCAGACTGAGAGCACATCAAAGAATGTGAGGTAGATATTCCCCCCCTTTTAATTTAGTGTTTCTATAGTAGGGCAGGTGAAATAACTCGAACTTAGTTAAATTTGACAATGCGAGCTTCGTCGGACTTGACGGTGGCCATAAAAGTAAAATTTAAAAGTAATTGCTGTTATTTTGATCGATGCTTTGGAGTGTGATTGAAGTCGCATCCAAGTGGCAAAGCACTTGCTCCGTCATGTACATGTTGTGGTATCTAATCATGGGGGGCTTATCTCTTGTATTTGCGGCACATTTATATATTGTCTTTGTTGTGAGTTTACTTGTGCTTTAGCGTGGCAATATTACAGATAGGGTGATGGTTCAAATCATGTTCTTTTTTGTGCTCAAGCACTAACAAGAGATGTATTGACCATGAGGTAAAAAAAAATGATACGTTGGTGGTCATTTTGGATAAAAATAATCAAAATTAAACTTTTTCTGTATCAGGTGTGACTATATAAAACTCACACTTTGATGAAGGTAACACCCACTCTAAAGGCAGGCCTGGTTTGCCAAGGGAAACCCTAGGCACCCCACACCCTTTCTTCTCTCCCCTTCCTCTCTTGTTATCGGTGCCCATAAACGTCGCCTCCCCAGCCCATCAGCCTCTTTGCTCCTTTGTTGATCCCATCCAAACCACCCCTATCCCCCCCCTCTTGATGAAGGTAACACCCACTCTAAAGGCAGGCCTGGTTTGCCAAGGGAAACCCTAGGCACCCCACACCCTTTCTTCTCTCCCCTTCCTCTCTTGTTATCGGTGCCCATAAACGTTGCCTCCCCAGCCCATCAGCCTCTTTGCTCCTTTGTTGATCCCATCCAAACCACCCCTATCCCCCCCCCCCCTCTCTTCTTCCTCCTACACTCGTCCATTTTTTAGATCGAGTACTTCTATTAGGAGACCGAGTGATTTATGGTGGTTGAGTTGTACTATGGTACATGCACTCGATCTCCTCCGACTGAATGTTGTGGACGCACTAGGCATAAAAATGATCAAGTGTAGTAGGAAGAAAAGGGGACGGTGGTGGAGGAGGAGAAAGGCAGCAACGACATGGGGACATCGACGGTGGCAGTTGGGAGTGGGATGGGCTGCCTTTGGAAATAGGTTTGGGTCGCGTGTGCAATAGTGCGAGGATATTTTTTGAATTGTGAGTTACTTGGGTTGTATATAGCCGCACCTTTCGTATGATCGTACCAGGCAGCCGCTTTGGCCACCGCACATGTGCGTACGCCGCACGTGCATAAGCTGGTTTACCGTTTACACAACGAAATTGGACGGCCCCCGGAGGTCGCACAGAACGGTGGCGCAGGACAGAAGGGGCAGCAGCAGGGGGAATGACGTCCCTGAGACTAGCTCTGAGGCATCTGGGAGCCTCGCGGCGGCGCTGCCTGCTGCCGCCTCTGCCGCGCAATACGTCGACCACCTTCCGGGCATTCTCCAGCACTCTGTCCCCACCTTCCAAGGCCGTCGTCTACGAGCAGCATGGCCCGCCGGACCAGGTTACCAGGTCGGCCCCCCATTCGTAACCCTAGGGTTTTCGTTCTTCATCGCTTCTTGTTCGCTTTCTGCTGATCCATGGACAAAATCGTGGCCCTTCTTGTGCGAAATTGTCGTACGTAGTTGAACCTCTCATATGCCCCTTTACATGTGTTTGTGTATTCATCCCCCCCCCCCCCCCCCCCCCCCCCCCCCCCCCCCCTCCAAAACAAAAAAAAAGAAAGAAATAATAGTAGAAAGAAGCTGATTAAAATTCAACTACATTCATAGAATTGATTCAACTGCATTCATTGAAAAAAAAATTACATTCATAGAACCTATTCAACTGCATTCCTACGAACGGGCTCTTGGTCTGGTGGTACTTCCTCTCTCCCATGTTGGAGAGGTTTCCCTCTTCGACTCCCGGTATGTGGTATGGACACCGTGGAGCAAACTTTCCCCCAAGACCGTTGTGTCTTGTTTACGCATGTGAATCCTGGCTGTTGATGTCATGTTCACGGCTATATGCGCAGAAAAAGATCCGGGTCGTCTTTATTGCAAACACACGAGATTACAGAGTGCCGGGACCCGGGGACTCGAGGGTGGTGAGTCGGGTGCGACGAATATTTGATCAGGAGATTGTGGGAGAGATCCTCTGGAGGGTCCCTTTGATCCGCGTCTCCACGTGGTATTCGTGCGAGAGCTCTGAAGGGGTTGCCCAGGACACAGGTCTTTACAGGGTGAGGGTTTTTGAGAGGCTAAGGAGTATCGACATTGCTTTTGTCCCTTCCGTGCTTCGTGCTTTCTTGGCTAGGGGGTTTTTGGCTTTGTTCCTCGGTCTTTGTGTCTTCCTCGATCCTTGCTTGATCTCAGCGTTCTTGATCGTCGATTCGCGGCGTCGATCGTGCTTTTGGCGTCGGCTTTGGCTTTGGCTTTGGCTTTGGCTTTCGGCTTTGGTTTGACTTTAGCGTGGCTCTGGCTTTTGCTTTGCTTTGGCGCTTGCGCTTGGACGTAGACGTGGGGAGACTTGCGATGCTTTCGTTCTTCCGGACTTCGCATCGTATCGGCTAGAACGTGCGGTGCTTTTGCTCGTGACCTGCGTAGTCGCTTGGCTTTGACACTTGCGTTGCTTTGGCGCGGGCTTTACTGGGCTTTTGCTTTGGCTTCTTGCGTGGGCTTTTGCTTCGGCGCTGACTCGATCTTCTTCTCGAACGGCGGTGGCTACTTATTCAAGGCTTCTGACTTCCTCGACTGTTTAGGTGTCGGCTCGACTTTTCTTCTTCTCCAGGCTTCTTTGGCGTGATCAGAGTCGAAGGGTACATTTGAAGATGGCGAGGGTGGCATCGATCTCCGTGCGACGGTTGTAGCGTCGGTATTGCTTTGAAGACAACGGGTGTAGCGACGACTTTGCTTCTCTTCTTATTCGGGCTTCTTTGGCGTGATCAGAGTCGAAGGGTACCTTTAAAGACGGTGTGGGCACCGAAATTAGCCCACGGGTTGAACCCGACCCGCATGCGAACACGGCCCGCACACAACGGCCTGCATGTGAAACCCGACCCGCATGCGAAACTTGGGCCCGCACACAACGGCCCGCATGCGAAACTGGGCCCGCACACAACGGCCCGTATGCGAAACTCGGCCGCGCACAACGGCCCGCGTGCGAACTCGGCCCACGTGCGAACTCAATTTGCGCGCCATGGCCCGACCCAAAGCAAACGGGTCCCACCGGACCCGCAACTCGGACACAAAGAGGGGGGCCCACCGGCCCCCCCTTCTTGAAAACCGTGCCCCCTTCCTCATGGAGAGGTGGGGCCGGCCATAAAGGAAAAGAAAAGAAAAAGAAAAGAAAAGGAAAAGAAAAGAAAAAGTCAAAACCGCCTTGATGCGGGGGGAGGTGGCGTGGACGTCTACACAACCGTAGATCCGCGACGATCCCTCGATCCAACGGACAAGATGACGTTGTGTCGCCATCCGATCCAAAAGTGCAACAAAAATAATAACTCGATCTTTAAAAGATCGAGTCACATCTAGCCCATAACCACTCCAACTAAAAAGGAGGAAATCGGGTTTGTTTCCCCAAATAAGGGAACAACATCTCGATGGTTATGAGGGGAGATATTGGAGGAAACAAAAAGATTTCAGCAATATCTCCCCCAACCGCCCCCCTTTGCCTATAAATAGAAGGGGTCGGGGAAGGCATCAAGGGTCGAAAGCTGAAGAGGAAAAGGCTCTGCAAAGACGAGCTCCAACGCTTGAAGACCGAAGGCTTCACGAGGCACGGCAAGCATATCCTACGGGAGTCCTTGACCCTTCAAGTCCTCATCAACGTGAAGACCTTGCACTCGAAGATCAAAGCTTCGACTCCTCGCACGAAGAAGAAAGCTTGGAGAAGAAGACCCGGAGTCGTCGTCATCCCGACTTCTCCAACGATCTTCATCAACTCCGAAGAAGCCATAAGCAAAGGCCGGAGAAGAAGATCGAAGCCGACAACACCCGTCGTCTTCAACAAAGGCGTCGACTCCTCGCACGAAGAAGAAAGCTTGGAGAAGAAGGCCTGAAGCCGGTGCTACCCTTGCCGTCTTCGTCAACAAAAGCCGACGCTACAACCGTCGTGCGGAGATCGGTGCTACCCCCACCGTCTTCACCAACAAAAGCCGACGCTACAACCGTCGTGCGGAGATCGGTGCTACCCCCCACCGTCTTCACTAACAAAGCCGACGCTACAACCGTCGTGCGGAGATCGGTGCTACCCCCGCCGTCTTCATCAACAAAGCCGACGCTACAACCGTCGCACGGAGATCGGTGCTACCACCGCCGTCTTCATCAACAAAAGCCGACGCTACAACCGTCGCATAGAGATCGGTGCTACACCCGCCATCTCCAAAAGAAGCCTTCAACTCCAATCAAGCCAAACACGCCCGGAGAAGAAGTCAACGTCACAACCGTTGCCGGGTCCGAAAGCCGAAGACGAAAGAGCTTCGCAAGAGAAGCTCCAACGCTCGAAGACCGAAGGCTTCACGAGGCACGGCAAGCATATCCTACGGGAGTCCTTGGCCCTTCAAGTCCTCATCAACGTGAAGACCTTGCACTCGGAGATCAAAGCTTCGACTCCTCGCACGAAGAAGAAAGCGTGGAGAAGAAGACCCGGAGCCGTCATCACCCGATTGCTCCAACGATCTTCATCAGCTCCGAAGAAGCCATAAACAAAGGCCGGAGAAGAAGATCGAAGCCGACAACACTCGTCGTTACAGGGTGAAAGGGTTGCCCATGACATAGGTCTTTACAGGGTGAGGGTTTTTGAGAGGCTAAGGAGTATCCGACGTTGCTTTTGTCCCTTCCGTGCTTCGTGCTTTCTCGGCTAGGGGGTTTTTGGCTTTGTTCCTCGGTCTTTGTGTCTTCCTCGATCCTTGCTTGACCTCAGCGTCCTTGATCGTCGGTTCGCGGCGTCGATCGTGCTTTTGGCGTCGGCTTTGGCTTTGGCTTTGGCTTTCGGCTTTGGTTTGACTTTAGCGTGGCTCTGGCTTTTGCTTTGCTTTGGCGCTTGCGCTTGGACGTAGACGGGGGGAGACTTGCGATGCTTTCGTTCTTCCGGACTTCGCGTCGTATCGGCTAGAACGTGCGGTGCTTTTGCTCGTGACCGGCGTAGTCGCTTGGCTTTGACACTTGCGTTGCTTTGGCGCGGGCTTTACTGGGCTTTTGTTTTGGCTTCTTGCGTGGGCTTTTGCTTCGGCGCTGACTCGATCTTCTTCTCGAACGGCGGTGGCTACTTATTCAAGACTTCTGACTTCCTCGACTGTTTAGGTGTCAGCTCGACTTTTCTTCTTCTCCAGGCTTCTTTGGCGTGATCAGAGTCGAAGGGTACATTTGAAGATGGCGAGGGTGGCATCGATCTCCGTGCGACGGTTGTAGCGTCGGTATTGCTTTGAAGACAACGGGTGTAGCGACGACGTTGCTTCTCTTCTTATTCGGGCTTCTTTGGCGTGATCAGAGTCGAAGGGTACCTTTAAAGACGGCGAGGGTGGCACCGATCTCCGTGCGACGGTTGTAGCGTCTGCTTTGCTTTGAGGACGACGGGTGTAGCGACGACTTTGCTTTTCTTCTTCTCCGGGCTTCTTTGGCGTGATCGGATTCGAAGGGTTCCTTTGAAGACGGTAGGGGTAGCACCGATCTCTGTGCGACAGTTGTAGCGTCGGTTTTGCTTTGAAGACGAATGGTGTAGCGACGTTTCGGGTGTTCCTCTCCAAGCTTTCTTCTTCGTGGATGGAGTGGACGTTTGTTGAAGGCGATGGGTGATGACGCTTTGGTCTTCTTCTCGGGGCTTTTGGGCTTGATCGGAGCTGAAGGCTTGTTGGAGATGACAGGGTGGTGCCGCTCCGATCTTCTTCTCCGGCCTTTGCTTCTGGCATCTTCGGAGTTGAAGGGTTGTTGGAGACAACGGGATGATGCCGCTCCGATCTTCTTCTTCGGCTTTTGCTTCTGGCCTCTTCGGAGTTGAAGGGTTCTTCTCCGAGCTTTCTTCTTCGTGCACGGAGTCGAAGGCTTGATCTTCTTGTGCAAGGGTCTTCACTTTGATGAGGGCTTTCAATAGACTAAGCCGGTCCCCAAGGGATAGGCTTGCCCGTGCCTCGTGAAGCCTTGGGTCGATGAAGGGCGCGTCTCCTCCTCTACAGAGCTTCTTCGCTTCTTGCCATCCGACCTTTGCGACGGTTGTGGCGTTGGCTTTTTCTCCGGGCGTATTTGGCGTAATCGGAGTTGAAGGCTTTGTTGAAGATGACGGGTGTAGCGCCGCTTCCGGTATCCTTCTCCAAGTTTTCTTCTTCGTGAATGGAGCGGATGCTTGTTGAAGACGACGGGGTGATGCCGCTTCGTTCTTCTTCTCCGGGCTTTTGGGCTTGATCAGAGCCGAAGGCTTGTTGGAGATGACGGGGTAGTGCCGCTCCGATCTTCTTCTCCGGCCTATGCTTCTGGCTTCTTCGGAGTCGAAGGGTTGTTGGAGACGACGGGATGATGCCGCTCCGATCTTCTTCTCCGGCCTTTGCTTCTGGCGTCTTCGGAGTCGAAGGGTTCTTCTTCTCCGAGCTTTCTTCTTCATGCACGGAGTCGAAGGCTTGATTTTTTTGTGCAAGGGTCTTCACTTTGATGAGGGCTTTCAATGGACTAAGCCGGTCTCGAAGGGATAGGCTTGCCCGTGCCTCGTGAAGCCTTGGGTCGATGGCGCGTCTCCTCCTCTGCAGAGCTTCTTCGCTTCTTGCCATCCAATCTCTTGAGCCTTCCCCCTCCCCCTCTATTTATAGGTGAAGGGGGGAGGGGAGAGATATGGGAAGTTTATTTGAATCCCTTTAATATCTCTCCCATAACTACCCAAGATTTATTCTTTTGAAGAGGGGAATAAATCTTTATTTGCTTTCCTTTTTTGGCGGGGTAATTATGGCCTAATCATTTTTGGATTTTTTTTGAATCTTGCACATAAAGTCGATGGCGACCCGGCTTCGTTTCTTGTCCGTCGGATCGAGGGATCGGCGCAGATTCACACTTATGTAGACGTCATACGCAACCTCCCCCCGCGCATGGCGGTATTTGTTTCCTTTTTGGTCTTTTCCTTCCTTTTCTTCTCTTTCCTTTCTTTTCTTTCTTTCATTCATTTCTTTTCTTTTATTTTCTTTTCTTTTCTTGCATGGCTGGCACCCCCTTAAGGGTTCGAATTTTCATAAGGGGGGCCGAGTGGGCCCCACTTGGGGATCGGCCCACCCGACCCCTTGCTTGGCGCGGGTCGGGTCCCAAATGCGTGTCGGGTTTGCCTTCGCATTGGTGCATGCGAGTCGGGTCCAGGTCCGAGTGTGTGTCAGGTTTGCATCCGCATTGGTGCATGCAAGTCGGGTCCGGGCCCGAGTGTATGTCTAGTTTGCCTCCGAATTAGCGCATGCGAGTCGGGTTCGGGTTAGTTACAATTTGTGTGTCTACAACGGCAATGACGGCATTATGGAATTAATAAATAGCAGTGCTGCCTCCCCCGTTTCTATCTCCGGACCACTTTGAGCCCTTGCTCTAGCACCATGTCCTGTGACCGTTTGGTTGGTTAAGTGACCTTGCAGGTGAAGAATCATAAGACTCACCCTCCTCCCACTCTTTTGATGTGTAATGGCTAGTGTATGGTGCTCTGCTGGTTGTCTCCATGTACCGCAGAATCTCATTTCGGATTCTGTATTGGCCACATGACATGCTTTTGCATTACCCCCGAGTGGATGGCACAAGTGTTGCTTGTGCTGTGCTGTTCCACACTTGTTGGCATAGCCACAAAATACCGCAAACTAGATTGTTCTTATTTGTTGGACGTTTGTATCGTATGTCCTTTTATACTAGATCATTTGACCTCGAAGCTCTAAAAGGGTCACTACCAACACCATTAGCAAAGTCTTCACCCACAAAAGCCGTAGAGAAGAGAGTTAAGAGTACTTGAGAGTTGGGACTTAAGAGCTTAGACGAGAAGGGGTTTGGTTACTAGAAGAGGGTAGAAGTAGATTTGGGATGAAATGGGGAGGTTGGAGGTGGTTAGGAAGATGTTGGAGATGAAATGGGTGGCGGTGGAGGGGATATATAGAGATGGAAAGGAAAACTAGTTGTTGGTGCTTTGTGGCACCGCACAATGCATTATGCGACCTGTCCCGATTTGACACAATCAATTTTGGCTTATAAAAACTCATACTACGTCTCGATATCCCTCATGTCAAGACCAACCTTTCTCGAGCCCTTTCATCTGGACACACAATAATTCTAAACAATAACGAGGCTTGCATAACTATAGTCATTCGCTTAGCTCAACTATCCAACTTAGGACCTCACATTACCCCGGAGTACTCATGAGTTATTCAACCATCAACACCGCAATGCCCTTGCGCACTTCGAAACTACAAGGCATCTCTGGGAGCAACTAATATCGGGGTACCTCCGTATTGGCACAATCTTGCCCCACAAACCAAATACAATTGTGCTCCCGTGCTATGAACATATATTGTGCACCAAGCCGAATACTCACGATGTATAACCCGCATGTTCTGTTGATGCTTACAAAGTAAACTTTGTATGATGGCGTGTCCATAGTGCCTCTACATAATTAGTTGCTTCTCGACAAGTATAATGTCAACATTGTCGGTAACTCATTCTGTGTCATGAATTCACTGTGCCATCATTGTGCATTAAGTTGAACCCTCACTTTGCACATCTACACGCCTCCTTGATGCTAAGGAAATGACACATAATATCGGTCTAGTAATATCTCTACGTCATCAATTTTTTGACAAACACAAATCCTATGCCGCAAGCCAGCTCTACCGGACGTCACCCTACTGCACCAATGTGCACACATTTCCTGTTGTACTTCTGTACACATAGGGGAACCTTGCACGGATCCAAACCCACTATGCGTGAATGAGCACATCTTCAGGATTTTCTGTCTCGCTCCCGTGTACCAGGAAAGCTTCACCCATGACTCACATATGCTTGCATTGTCGAAGGCACTGTTGTGACTCAAGAATCCAAGTCCGCCACATACACCCAACATTGATCAATATTACTGACATACCTTGACAACTAATCATCCCCCGTTAGATTTGCGTGTTGAACTTTGTACATACAAGCCCCCCTTTACAACCTTGGTGCAACAAAGGTGCTCTAGGAGCATACAAAATTAGGATTTGCGTGTTGAACCTTGTATATAAAAGCCCCCCATAGCGTACCTCCGATCAAGATTTAAAATACGATTATCGGTACCAGTATCGGTCAGCTCTGGATCAATACGTACCGGCGATACAACTCGGTATGGACCAATACTGGTATCAATCTTTATTTTTATTTTTGGAAACGTACAACAAATTCCAAACAAAATCAGAAAAATAAACTAAAAATATCAGATAATATATAAAATATTAGGTAGACTTTATGAGCTTTAAGTTTAAGTTCCCCAGAATATGCAAGTGTTAGTGGGTGAGAGATAATGAAGAGAAAAGAAAAAAAAAAACCCACATAAACATGCCCCCTCCACGTGTTGCTATTGGCATGGACCCATACTGGCCGATACCTGTCAGTATCGATCGAGGATATCTGCATGACCGATACCGGCATGTATCAGCCTGTACGGGTTCAATACTGGTTTCGGGTAGTGTATCGGTTCGGTTGGACCTAGAACCGGTATGTACCGGTATCGATTGAGTTTTGAAATCATGCTACCGATTTCATCGAGAGTCCAGGCTAACAAAATGTCAAACCCAGACAGACCACACAACTCCCATGGTTAACAAATGAGCCATTGGATTGTGCAACCATACATTGTTATTGTGTGATCGGTCGCATAGTGACATGTGCGGCCGCACAAATTAAGCGATTGCCACACAACTCCAACGGGCTTTGTGTGGTGGCTGCATACGTGAACCAACGACTTGTAATCACATATGTGTATATGCGGTTATACATGACAATAATTTATCGTATTTTTCCATTGGTGGCCGTTGAAGAGGTAACCCAAGTTCACGTAAAAGTTAAAAGAATTCATTAGTCATTATCCAAGATTTGGTTTTTATTGGTGCTACCCCTTGGGGTCATCGTTATTGCCTCTATCAAAATCCCTTAGGGAGGTTTGAATTAATGCAAATAGCTCAAGTAATCAACAAGCTTTTCCCAACTAATTCTTTTTATAGGAGGGGCCACTACATTTTGCCATCTTAATTGAAAGAACTAGTTAGAACATTAGGTATTTAACCAAAAACATTGATAGCCTTCCTCTATGCCTGTTAGCCCAAGCCTCTTCCTCAATGCCTGTTACATATCAGGCCTCAGTGCCAATCACCTCATGATTTGCCACATTCCCAGCTTTTCCTTTTATGTTCTATCAACTCTTTCATTTTGGGTTCTATTATTGTCGTCTCATTCTTTTTTATGAGGCATTAAATTGCATCCATGATAAAGGTCATATCAAATTTCTACACTTATGTTGCAGGACTATGATAAAAACAATTTTTAATCTTTATTGTTAAGAAACAAAGAGGGCTTTGGAAAGGGAAATTGGATAGTTACTGTTGTTTTTATTCGGTTCAGTATATTGATTTTTAATGTGTATAAGCATATTTTTACAAACTGAATATATCTAGAAATATGGTTACTAACTTACTATAAAGCTTCATTAGCAAGAGATGATTATATAGACAAATCTTTTCCCCTAAAAGAATTTCAATCAATAATCACTGATCAATGATATCATGGCTTATGAAGGCGTGAAAACATTTAAACTTACGTGCAAGTGCTTGAAACTGTCTGCTTTATCTACTATAAGAATTTTGTGTAATCCTGAAATCATTTCAGTGACATGCTCAAGAACTTTTTTAATGGTAACCAATTGTCTTGATTTAAACACATTCATCGTAATGAAACTTCATTGGTTTACCTACAGGGTGATCAACCTTCCACCAGTTGAACTGAAAGAAAATGATGTATGTGTCAAAATGCTTGGAGCTCCAATCAATCCTTCAGATATCAATAGGATAGAAGGTTTGAAGTCTTCACATTTTATTTTTTAGGAGTTCTTGTGACGATTCATCTCTAGTCTGAATCTACAAACAATAGATTTGTAAAGTTAGGAACAAATATAGGTCTTATTTTTTCCCTCAAGTTGTAAAGTGTGTGTGTGTATATATATATATATATATATATATATATATATATATATATATATATATATATATATATATATATATATATATATATATATATATATATATATATATATATATAGAATAGTGATACATTGCGGCCGCTTATCATACGGCTTAACTTGCGGCCCCTACCCTAGGGGATTTTTTTTCAAAATATTTTTTTGGAGATCACCTTCCCTTTGATAGCACACAAAAAATTTCAGTTCATTCTAAGACCTATAGGTCTATCAAATGTGCTGGACTATTATCAATCATTCATTTTTACCGTCAATTTGAGGAGCACATTTGATAGACCTATAGGTCTTAGAATGAACTGAAATTTTTTGTGCGTGCTATCAAAGAGGAGGTAATCATCCTCCAAAAAAAGATATTTGAAAAAAAACCCCTAGGGTAAGGGCTGCACGTTAAGTGACCGCAATGTATCACTATCTATATATATATATATATATATATATATATATATATATATATATATATATATATATATATATATTATAATTATGCACTGCATATCAGTCATTGTTACTCATTTCTGACAACTGGATATAAATTCTTCAAGGGAAGAGTAAGATAAGTTACAGTGAAATAGTTAAGCAGTACAGTCATTCCCAAGGAAGCTGAGAGGAGACTGGGTAAGCAGGGGCTATATGACGTGAAAAAACTTGATTTAACTGAAAAGTTAACCCCTGATAGACATGAATGGCAAGTAATACTTGTTGAATGCATACCTTCTGTTGTTATCCATAAAATATTGTTCATCATGCCATGGAAACCAGATATAAAATTAAAGATCTAATTATGCTTACATTCATTTTCCAACTATATTTGTATTATTCAGATGTGTAGCCCAAATCGAATACAATTATTTCATTATCTGATCTTCGCTTATAATGGACACAGTACTAGAGCTACACTTGCAGCTTGTCAGTAAATTAGAGTCATTTAGTATGTTCAGTATTATGTCAAAGGAACATCTGTTTGTTAAAAGGAGCCAAATCTTCTGATCAATCGTTAGAATGAAAAGGGAACTTATATACCTTCTAATTTTAATTGACTATAGTACTTTATAGGGGAGCCAGCTATCCTTTTGATTGTTAGCCTAGATTTCTTTTTGCATATTTAATGAGGTCTCAACTTTTTCTAATTGTTTCAATTTACTCTCAAGAGGCTGCCCTGAAACATATAGAGCATTGATTAAGTAATTTATTTTTTCATGTTCATGGAAATATGTGGTCTGAAATCTGAATCACCATGGACTCTTTCTAGTAGTTGCTAAAAAATCCATCATCTGAATGCTGGGTTTTTATCATCTGTGCCCTTTTGTCGTAGGTGTTTACCCTGTAAGGCCTCCAGTACCTGCGATTGGAGGATATGAGGGGGTTGGTGAAGTCCATGCTTTGGGTTCTGCAGTGAAGAGTCTTTCGATGGGCGACTGGGTCATACCATCTCCTCCATCCTTTGGTATTTAATTTATATATATTCATCATAGATGCATAAAACATAGAAGTAGACATTTCTTATTGTTCCTTTCCAAAAAAATAAACAGTCCTTATTGTGTGTACTATCAGCCTTTTTACTGTTTATATTTCTGCTGTTGTATGCAGTAGTTTCCTAAGGTCTCTGCTTCTCATAAGTCATTTACTTGATCTATTCTTGCAAATGACGAAGAGATTGCTGTTTAGGGACGTGGCAGACTTACATTATAAAAGATGAGAGCATCTGGCACAAAGTTAATAAGGATATTCCTGTGGAATATGCTGCTACAGTTACTGTAAATCCTTTGACAGCTTTGCGGATGCTGGAAGACTTTGTTAAGCTCGACTCTGGTACTTATTATCATGT
The DNA here is from genome assembly GCA_947650365.1 of Chamaelirium japonicum. Taxonomy (NCBI): domain Eukaryota; kingdom Viridiplantae; phylum Streptophyta; class Magnoliopsida; order Liliales; family Melanthiaceae; genus Chamaelirium; species Chamaelirium japonicum. The sequence goes on from OX393554.1 coordinate 69,335,991, forward strand.
TACTTCATATCTAGCCTTGAACTTTAACTTCTACATGTTTTCTTCGTTGGATATCTCCTGATTGTTCTTTTGGACATAACTACCTAGGCGATGCTATTGTGCAAAATGGCGCTACTAGTATTGTAGGGCAGTGCATTATTCAGCTTGCAAGAATCCAGGGCATCCGTAGCATAAATATCATCAGAGACAGGTGCAAAATGACTTTTTTTTCACTCCGTAAGCTATATTTTCTTCTTTGAAGCTAATTCTATAGAGAGAACTAACATTTGTCTTGGTAAATATCTAGCTTTAAGTTTGTTCATTTAATGTTTATTGATGTCTCTGGTTTACAACGGGCTTGAATATTTTGTTGAATTTTAGGTTGTGCTACAGAGCTGTATAAACTCATTTGAACATTTACTATATATATTAGACTTGCCACTAATACTGTAGTGTGTTTACCTAAGAAGCACTGACACTGGTACGGGGACACGGGTACGACACGACACGGGTTCGTCGACACGGCAAATCCTAAAAAAGGAGGACACGGATATGGCAGGGACACGGCAAAATAAATTAATATTTTTAAATTTATCGTTTATGTATGTTTGCAATTCATATGTATTTTAATAATCGAAAAAACCTCATAGAAAACAACTAAAATAAAAATTTAATGGATACTGAATCGCTATCGTTAGTTACATCCAACCTGATCGATGAATCGTAGACAGCTCTAAATGGTATGGAAAATAACGGTTGTGTTTCAGTTTTGACTTCAACCTATCTGAAACCTCAGAGGATAAGATAAGTTAAAGCCAAACCTGAATCGTAATCGTCCATCATAACCATCCCGACAAGTGAATCACACTTAGGCCCAAATGGCATGCAAAAGAACGGTTGCGATTCAGTTTTGGCTTCAACCTATCTGATTCTCTGAGGTTATAATCTCAGAGGATCAAATAGGTTGAAGCCAAAACTGAATCACCACAGCTTGTAACCCGACCCTATATCTAACAGTCCGTCAACCTGCAGTGTCCTGAGTATCCGAGGAGTGTCCGACAGTGTCCGGTACCCAGAAGCACGTAGGACACGGCACATGCGTGTCCGGTGCGTGTCTGGCGAGTGTCCGACGAGTGTCGGTGTCCGACACATGTCCGACACGGGTACGGGAGGCCTGGGGAAGTGTCCATGCTTCCTAGGTGTTTACCTATTGTAATTTGTAAGTGTATATATTTGGGATCTGGTCACATTTTATATGTCCTTGGTGCTTTGTACTCCTATCAATTTTCTTTTCAAAAGTTTCATGATATCAGAGCACAATCTACTCCCTAGATCTTGTCTCTTACCAGTGTATGGTTTTCCGAAGATGATTCTTAGATTCATCTTTGTATTCAACTGTTGGTCGAGGTCATCGGCAACTATCCTCGGCAGGGTCCAACACGATTTCTGCTTCCACTCGTCCGCTTTGCCCGTCATTGTTGGAGGTTATTGCAGCATGTGGTATGATCTCTATCTCTATTGAGATCTCCATTCTCCAACTCTGGTGCTTGAGATCATTGTTTCCATGTTCGTCATCACATCCACATTGTCATCGTCACATGCAAGACCATTGTCATTCCGGTTTATTCTTGAATCATCTTCGCCTCACGCAGAGATCACAAGTGTCACTGCTTTATCCGTCAGAGATTACAAGCTCAACACTTGTAACTGTCTCATGCTTTCAATGCTTTGATGCAGTTTGGAAGGACTTGGGTTGATTTGGGTTTGGACGTGGCTTGAAGAAATCCAGAAATGTTGCAGTGTGATTAGTGATTACATCTGAGTTTGATCTAAATTTCAGCATGAGTGCTTTTGGACTCTTGAAAAGTTGTCTAGGAGGGGTCTACTATAGTAGGATAAGGATTGAAAACGGTGTGTAAGATATTGAGGATATGTGGGGAGAAACTCTAAAGGATGGGTTGGTGCAAGATAATCAAGGACATGGAACTCTGACAAAATTTGGTGTTTGAGAGGAAATTGCTTTGGCATATATAGGATTTGGATTTGATTTGGGTCAATTCTAAAATTGAAAAGTATGAGTAGATCTGAAGTTGAGTTGCCTTTGTTGATGCAGATTGGGCTGGTTATCCCGCTGTCATCGCTCGACTACTGACTTTTGTATCTTCTTAGATAAATTCGCTCATCTCCTGGAAGAGCAAAAGCAAGACATTGTCTCCCATGTCAATACCCAGGCCGAGTATTGTATCATGGCCCGTACTCTTTCAGAATTGTTTGCCTTTGGCACCTTCTTCATTATTTGGATGTTTGTCTTCTATACCTAATCGGCTTTATTGGGATAATTGTAGTGCTATTTAGATTGCTACCAATCTTATTTCAATGAGCATGTGAAGCACATCGAGATTGACTGTCATTACCTAGATGGTTCTCTCTCTTTCCTTATGTGTCCTCCATGGAGCAACTCACATATTTATTCTGAAAGGCTCATATTGCTTAGCGCTTTTTGTTCCTATTATGCAACTCTTGTTGTATGATCCACCTTGAGCTTGAGGGAGGGTGTTAGAGATAGTAGATACCCATTATGTATATAGCTTGTACATGTGTTAGTGGTTTACCATTGCTCAATTATGTGTGTGGTACGCTCACCTTGGTGGTGACCACATTCATCCCTTTGATATATACCTTGGGATAATGAACCAATAAGATGGCTTGGCTTTCTCCTTAAAGTTTCAGGATCTTTGAGGAATTATATGGTAAGAGACGCCAATCCATTTGTTTTTTGATTTACCTGTCGTAAATTTTACCCTTTTAAGTTGCATGATTTGGATGTTATATCCAAATTCCAAAAGGAGAGAGTATGGATGGCTTCTCAAGTTGACGGCTTGAAGTGAACTTCCGCTGGAAAATATGGGATCTTTTGCATCTTCATAGTAAGTTACTAACTAGATGTGGTCATCTTTCTTGTTTTTTGCTATCTTCCCAGATGATGCCAAATGATATTTTTGCACTCTGATTTTATGACCTCACTGAAAATAGCTACTATGACATTTCTAAGGGTGATTCTCCTAGTGCATTATTTTGGCTTAAAGTATATTCTTGGATCATTGTTCAGGCAAAACTACTTGATATATGACGTATAGTTCTTCTATCTCATATTCGTATCTCACGAGCCTATTGGGAAGGAAATTCAACCAATAGACACTGCAAAGAAGGTTGAAGAATGTGGTCTATGTTTGAGTTGACAATGGAGCCCATCAACCCACCAAATTCTCAGCCCATTAAATTTCCCCGACACTTTTAGTCTAGCAGTCCACTCTGAGCAGACTTCAGTTATTTATGAGTCTTCAGTTATGAGGAGTGCCAAGTCCACACTTGGTGTGGAAATCTTATGCCCAGAAACGGCGTGCACGGTGCTGATCTATGCTTTCGGATAAATCAGCACTGTGCACATTGCATGTGCACTGTGGCACTTTATTTTCACTGTCAGAGTGTCAGTAAGGCTTAGATTCCTCTTTTATTATTATGTATGCATAGCTATGGTAGTGGTTAACCTGTCTAGTAAAACTAAGTGTTAGTAAAAGTACTATTTAATAGATAATATGCCTTCAATCTCTGAGAAAGTCTGTCATAGACGATGAAGGTTTATTTTCAAGTTTCAGAGGTTCTTTTGAATAAGTCATTTGAATGGGATGGAGTTTTCTAAGTTATAGGCCCCTAACTTACATGCCACCTCTAAAACTAAAGAGGAATTCGTGCCTTGCTATTCTAATTCTTATTTCAGTAAATTTTTATATGATTTTGGTGGATGACTATCCATTCAATCAGAATGTGGCTTGGTTTACTCTAGTGTTTCTTGATTAATGACGTAGATTGATTCTATCACCTGGTAAAGGATTCCTGGGCAATACTCTTTAACTTAATGACGTACATCCATATGATTCCACTGATTTTTATAACCCTATAACTAGCCCTAATGGACTTGATAAGAACAATGGCTTGAATCTAAGTGGTTTGATTGAATGGATTGTGACAAAGCTGGGAAAATATATAGTTTGTCATTCAATTTCAAAGATCCATCGCTCCATGAAGTCTAAACTTTGGCATTTTCTTTTTACTTACACTGCAAGGAGTATACTAAATCCTGAGAGCCCACTTTCTATCGTTCATTAGAGTTCCAACCACTTGCAGTACAGTTCATTGGTTTATCTTAGTCCAGCAATCGACTTTTTAGTTTGTTTAGTTATTAACAAGTATATAAGGAATCCTTTGGTTAATTTTATGAGTTTTTCTAATTATTGTAGTAATTAACGTGCTTAAACGGTACCGTTAACTAGTAGGATCTAATAGACATTGTCCTCGAGTCTTCTAGAAAGAATAAAGGTCTTGGAATTTTGTGTCTGTTTTGAAATTCCGAAGATTGATAAGAAGGATAAGTCATCAATAAGCATGAAGGCTTTTTATAATCTATTCTTATTTATATGTAACATAACGTGAAAGATAATTTTTGACTTTACATGTAGTTTAAACCGCATTATGTATGTCTTGAACATACTTTTGAATTTGCATGTAAAAAGATAAAAAAAGGACAGGTAACAGATGATGAATACATACCTAATGGATTTTGATGGAATGATTGAAGGATTACTATTTTTTTCTGTATATAGGCATGATAAAAATATAATATAATATTAAGTTATATGAACCAATTCTGTGTTCCTACTTCGTCTTTCATTCTTCTGTGGGAGTATTCTGTGAGCTGTTTATGAATCTACAATTGTTTTTTAGAAACAGCCACATTTCCATCAGGTTGCACTAAAACTATTTAACGAACTTGTAATAAATTGGTTGCTTGGATACTTTTATAATTTTGCTGCGTCAGCCTGGTGTTCTTGTTCTGTATCATTCATGTGTAAGTTTGCATTCATCCTACAGGGAAAGTGTCGTAGTTGATGGCTGAGACTTCCATTTGTGCTATTTCTATAGGGTTGGGTCAGAAGATGCCAAAGAAAAGCTTATGAAACTTGGCGCGGATGAGGTGTATACTGAAAGCCAGTTGGAAGTAAAGAATGTCAAGAGTTTCCTGGTATAATCAGCTTTTCTTTAATTATAGTTATGTGCAATTTTTGTAGGGGGGATGTTTAAGTATCTTATTTCCCATTTTTCTACAGAATTTGTGTATTTGTATCAGTTGTGTCTGGTTCTTTGGTTTGTATAATTTCATCAGATACCATTATTTTTTTTCCTTTGCAATATTTTTTATTCTCCTTTTGGCTTTTGTTAATTCACTGTACGTTATTAGGGTGATATACCAGAACCTGCTTTGGGATTCAATTGCGTAGGGGGAAATGCTGCTACTCTCGTCCTCAAGTTCTTGAGGTAGCTGACTAGCTACTACTTATATATGGCAAACAGCTTATTTACTGTACTGCTACAGTAACTCCTTCGATTGTGATACAGCCGTTGGAGGAAGAGAATGTAGGGAATCCAACGGCTGATGTCCTTCCCTGGCAGCGCCTGGGTTTCAGACTAGTTTTATGATATAATCCAAAACAAGCTTGCATGTTTGACTGACCCCTATTAAGAGCAACCTGATGGAACTTTATTCTTCAGGCAGGGAGGCACTATGGTGACTTATGGTGGTATGTCCAAGAAACCCATCACTGTATCTACTTCATCCTTCATATTTAAGGTAGGGTCCTCTGTTTTTTGTGCAACTCAGATTTCTTTGATTGCTATGCATGCTTCTGAAATGGCATGATTATATGGGCATATCATAAGAGGACAAGTGAGATCACACATGAAATATTTTATATGTCGTACTAAAATCGACACAACATCTATAAAATAAGATAGAAGTTCCTTGAGTTAACATATCGCTTTTCACTGTTTCCTTTCCCAGAGAAGAATTGCTCTTATGTGCACATATTTTAGAGCAATTGATAATCCTGTTGTGGCTTGAATATATGCATACTACTCGTATCTGTATCAGCTTTTTGTTCTCGGATACAAGCACCGATAAATACACTGATGAAACTTTAGAATTGATATTCTTAACTGGTTCAACTGAATAGAAATAAGTAACGCCAATAATTGGTGAAATCAACTATGGTTATGAAGTTGGATATGGATTTAACTTCAGACAGGGCTTAGAGAAGAAAAGGCAGTGGAAGGAGAAAGTCCAAGATATCCAGAAATTTAAACAATGCAATGGTCGCCCAAGATCCAGAAATTCTGTGTTAGAAGTATTCGTGGTAGCCCCATCCCTATATTTTAGGTAGAAAAAGGAGGATCTTAAGGACCTTAAACACTTCCCCTTCCTTTTTCTTACAAAACTGTGTGGTGGATGGGGGGGAGCATGCCGTGAATAGTTGCTCTTATCTATATGGGAATAGTTGCTCCTTTCAGAAAGTAAAATACGAGAAAATGTACATGAAAGGGATCAATTTTCTCAGAGAAATTCACGCTTGTGATGTTATATTTTTTCTCCAAAACTACACTGTTAACAAGCTTCTTTTCCTTAGGATTAGGGCCTCATGCAAGTTTGATTTTTGCGAATATGGAGACTGAGTTTCACAAGTGTTCTGAAGCCCACCTTTTGCTTAGATCGATTTCTTTTCTTGCAAGCTTGTAATTTTGGTGGTTAAGAATTATTTAAATATCTTTACTGATTGATTTTACTTAATTAATTGATACTTTTTTTTTTACTTTTCAGGTATGGATATAATTTGAAGTCTCTCATAGAGTTTATCTTATCTTATTAGAATAGTCATGGTTTGCAAAGCTTTTTTGGTTTGGTATTATTTCTGTGTTTTTTGTTGGTTTGGTTATCAAGATTTTGATTTCTCTAAATTTGCTTCATTTATGTAGAATTACAAAATATTCCTTTCTTTCGTCTAGGTCTTCTTTTATTAAAAGGAATATTATCTTCTTTTATGGTGAGAGAAAGAAAGATCGATAGTTGTTTGTTTTTTGTATTGCATATATAGCATTATTTGTTTGCCAATGTTTCAAACTATTTTTGTTAAAAATTTAACAGTAGGGATCATAAGGTAACTTTATAGGTAGCTAAACAAATAAATAATGAAAAACCAACAATCTCTATGACATTAAGTATTCTTGTTCCTTAAAGGGTATGCGGTTCAGTATATTGGATGAGCAATGTGAACATGGTTGTTTTCTTGCTTGAGCTACTCATTTTATCTGACTTTTAGAAGGTTAGTTTTATTTTTTTTGAGTGAAGGTGTTTTTTTTTTAATGATTCCTCTCTCTCTCTCTCTCTCTCTCTCTCTCTCTCTCTCTCTCTCTCTCATGATGGGGAGCGAGATTTGGTGGTACGAACCGATCGAGCTGCTTCGCAACCGTCCGTGAATAACTAGTTGACCTATCAAAGAAAACCTTCTGTCCAATGCTGGAGAATGTTAGGTACATGAGCCTGTTTTGGGATAAGAAGCTTCAGCCCCTTTCTCCTTGATAGCTTGTAATTGATGTGGTTCGACGGGAACCATGATTTTTTGACCTACTAAAGAAGCTACTGTATATTTTTTTTGAATGGTAATAAAGATTGTATTGCAAAGAAAAGGAGGGAGTTACAAAACAAGGCTATACCCCAAGTGGGTAAGCATTTAAACCAAGCTCAAAACAAGTAGAGTATAATACGTCTGTATGACACGTTAGTGCATATAGCTATTACTACACTAGCATACAAAACACACGCTTAACTCGGTGAGGTTACTCAGTAAAAGTATTGTTAACATCCCGGCCACCCATGCCCCTCTATACACTTCCTTAAAAGTATCCACATACTATATATATTGTATTGAAACGATCGATGATTGTCTTTGCATTTGATTAGGATCTTGCTCTGCGAGGGTTCTGGCTGCAGAACTGGATGAGTTCAGAGAAGGCAAAAGAATGCAGGGCGTCGATTGATTACCTCTTGAGCTTGGTGCGCAGTGGAAAATTCAAATACGAGTATGTATTTTTTATCCCCTCTGTCAATCTACGTGATATTCCGAGTCAGGGTCCGCATTAGTTCCTGTCTTATGATTTTCACTCACACACAGCTCATGCATGAAACCGAACTTTAAGTTGACTTTCTTGTTTTTACTAGTACTAATCCCGTGCAATGCGCGGGTAGGTGCGATACCGCTCGATCAGATCGCACGCACACACACACACACACACAGAGATAGAGAGAGAGACAGAGAGAGAGGAGTACGATTTTGTTCCAACATCTTTAAAGAGGTTGGAGCATCCCGGTCTCTCTCATTGGTCCATTCCAAGGGTATGTTTGTCATTTCATCCTGTTTATCATGGTGAAATGACCAAAAGCCCTCGATATGGACCAATGAGAGAGACCAGGATGCTCCAACCTCTTTAAAGAGGTTGGAACAAAATCTCTCTCTCTCTCTCTCTCTCTCTCTCTCTCTCTCTCTCTCTCTCTCTCTCTCTCTCTCTCTCTCTCTCTCTCTCTCTCGATCGACCAATGAGAGAGACCGGGATGCTCCAATGAGAGAGACCAAAAGCTCTTGATATGGACCAAAAGCTCTCGCTATGGACCAATGAGAGAGACCGGGATGCTCCAATCTCTTTAAAGAGGTTGGAACAAGAGAGAGAGAGAGAGAGAGAGAGAGAGAGAGAGAGAGAGAGAGGTGGCACCAAAAGCCTCCCCTTATTGAGTATGTTATGGATGTGAGTGTGATGAAAGCCTGTTAATGCAGGATGGAGCTGGTTCCTTTCGACGATTTCAGTGTGGCATTGGACAAGGCACTCGGAAAATTAGGCAGCCATCCAAAACAGGTTCTTAGGTTCTAAAGTGATGAAAAATCCTTGGCACGCGTATAATTTGGATGAACTGTTTACCAGGAATCAAATGTAAATTGTTGGCTGTACTAGTTGGAAATTTTCATGGTCCAATCTGAATGGAGCCATCGACGAGAAGGGAGGGACGAGATGTTGGAAATTTAAAATGCTTATAACAGAGTTAATTTAAGTTTGTTTTTTGTTTATACATGATTAGATTTAAAATGTGTGTGTGTGTGTGTGTGTGTGAGAGAGAGAGAGAGAGAGAGAGAGAGAGAGAGAGAGAGAGAGAGAGAGAGAGGGAGAATTGAAGGTCACAATGGATAAAATCCTGGCTCTATTACTGCAAAAAATTTCTTGGTTCATCTGAAAATGAAGCCATTGGTGAGAAGAGAGAGAGAGAGATCAAGAGCTATTTCTTCGCTAATTACAACATAAAGATCAAATTGAACCTAATAATTACCTCAAACTAACATGAGATAGTACTCATCTCTTATCACTTGTAAGGGTATATGCCTTCAGGTTTTGTTCATCTTATGATCATGCACCTCGATCACAAGCTTATTTGTTGTTGAAGTTAGTTTTTGAAACAGAATAATTGGCACAAAGATTGCCGTAATCATGAATGCTTCAAGGTCTTGGTGGGAATTGGTTTCCTTCTCTCTCTCAAAAAAGGTGGGAATTGGTTAGCTATTGGCTATTTACCAGCAAGCCATCTGTCGCCGCCAGGTAAGGAAACCTCGATCGATTCGCGTCAAGTGGGTCTCTCCTGTTGCAGGAGAACCGCAGATTAATTTCGACGGAGTGCTGGATCGATCCTCCATGTCAGGCGGGGTGGGATTTGTTATCCGAGACCATGTGGGTCGTATTATCAAGGTAGTCGTTTTCTCTCTAAAGACGTCTTTTGTTATAGATGTGGAGACTAGGGTGGCATGGGAAGCCATCCGAGCTTTGGGAAGCATTGCGGAGGTTCAACCCATTTGGGTGGAAGGCGACTCGCTGACGATAATAAGATGGATCAATAGTGGAGAGGGGGACCATTTTCTCATCAAAGATATCTGTCGCCGCCTAGATAGTCTCCATTCTGTTCGGGTGACTCATATGTATCGTGAAGCGAGTCAAGTTGCTGACGCTCTAGCTACGAGAGCGAAAGGAGGTTCTCAAGGAGCTTCCCAATCTGCTATTTGGTGCTCTGAGTTTCCTTTGGACATTGTTAACACTGCTGCTTGTGATGTTTCTTCTTGTTGTTTCACTCGAATAATATAAGCTCTTTTTATCTATCAAAAAAAATAAAAAATTATTAGCAAGCCAGATGTCCACAATCGGAGTGGGGTTATCTTGATCGTTGGTTCAATGTTAGCAAACAGTAAAACTGTCTTGTCCAGAGGGATTTGAGCTCCACACTGTTGAAAAAATAGGCTAGTGGTGGGTGCCAATTTCACCATTGAGTAGGGGTGGCAATGGGTGGGGTCGGGTCGGATTCGTGTCTTCTCTAGTTTCGGGTCGTGTCTAAAACCCCTAAACCCGGACCCGACCCGTTTAGCTAATCACGTCTAGATCCTAAACCCGGACCCGACCCGCTTATAAACGGGTAAATCCGATAAGACCTGTTAGACTCGTTTACCACTCGGATCTATTCAGTTAACCCGATTCGACCCAATCCGACTCGACCCGACCTGACCCGATAAACCCGTTGGTACTACATTTAACAGTATCAGATTGCGGGTAGACCTGACCCGCCCCGTTGAATTTTAAGCTGGTCTTCTCGGATCTATCATGTCCAGACCCTAAGCCCGGACCCGACCCATTTATTAATGGGTCTATCGTGTCGACCCGTTTACGACCCGAACTCGTTTAAACCCAGACCCAGACCCGCTTAGCTTCGTGTCGGATCTTGTTGGGTCTGCCGTGTCGGGTCCAAAATTGCCAGCCCTACCATTGAGGTTTCAGATGGGGAGAATTGTGGGTGCAGTCTGAAAGAGGTTGGGTAGCTTGCTGTTTTCGTTTGGCACACCTGCGTGGGCTTCATCTACCAGTCCCACCCTATGGACCGTCCGGTTCGGTGCCCGGCTGTCCGAAGAGCCGTACGGCGACAATGCGAGACCACTGGTGGCACCCTCGACCCTATTGGGCCCACCACCACATAATATTGGCATGGTCCCACACACAACCACGTTCACGTTGGCGGCGCGGCGGCCCAACGTGGGAGGCTTAAAAAAATGGAGTGACGAAAGCTATGCTCACACGCCGCCGTGTCGACAAATAACTCGCTGCATGCGTGAGGCTGACGTCACCACCGAGGTCAGTACTGTCTCCAGGGTAAATTACACTTTGCCCCCCTGAAGTTTAGCTCAAAAACACTTAACCCCTCTATAGTTAAAAGACACCTCAATTTAAGTTTTGATAAAGATAAAAATTACCAAATGAAGGAACTAATTAGTTGACAAAAGGGTGTATTGTGCTAATATTTCAAATGTTGAGGAGCGATTTGGAACAAAATAAACAACAGCGGGTTAAGTGTTTTTTAGCTAAATCTCAGAGGGGCAAAGTGTAATTTACCCATCTCCACTTCACCATCTCCTCTTTCGAACCTAACGGTCCTTGACAACCCAACGGACCAATCTCTCTCTCTCTCTCTCTCCCTCTCTCCCTCTCTCTCTCTATAATCTACATCTGAGGACGAGAAAGCTTAGGGTTTTGTTTCCTTCTGAGCGACGCACTGTTCTGTTCCCCCACGTGAATCCGTGGGGTCCCAAACCTTCCTCTGCTCCCCTTTTGTTGGGCAATCTTGGAGGCCCCCTTCTTGTCCCTGCCACTGAACCTCTCGAGCTCTCGAGGGATGGGGGGTTCGAAAAAAATGGCGTCTGGTCTGCAAGCTTCTGGGTATCTACCCCTCAATCCCTAACTCCATTTCCCCTTTACATGTCATCCTTCAAGCTGCCTTTTTTTAAAAAAATTGATGATTTTGATATTTGGGTATCTCTCTCATTTCTTCTCGATCTAGGTCGACCAAGAATGTTTTCCGATATGTTCATACTTGCCTTAGTGAAGAGAACTTAATTAGATTTCCTACCTTGGGGCTAATGGCTAAAACATGAAATGACAGTGCATGTGAACTTGTGAAGTGAAAGAAAGTGAAAGTAAAGTGCACACTAGGCTAAATACTAAGAAATTAAAGGGTATATTAAATTTGGACTAATAGAAAGGTACTATGAAGAAAATCCGAATCAGGCCCGAATTCGGTGGCGTAATTTGGATCGGCCAAAATCCGAATTGGTTCTGGTTCGGACAAACCCGCAACCGGTGATTGGTATTGGATGATTGCGAAAATAGATATAGTGTTGGGGTTGGCTTGCAACAGCCGAACCAAGATACAACAGGGGGGTTGTTCGGGCGTCGGCCGGGTTCACTTGAGCGCCCGAGGAGGTGCTGATAGAGGCTCTGCCTAGGAGTTCGCCCTGGCGCCCACAGGACTTCGCCTGGGCGCCGGTTTTGGGCACTCGAGCGCCCAGAGGCCTAGCTGATGGGTTAGTCAGAGTTTTCTCTGGATTTTAACATGCTGGCTTTGGTTTTGGGTCTCCCATTGGTATACGGTGGCCAACACTAACCCTATGCTATATTAGGGGAAGTAGTGGAGGCTTGAATATGACGCAAGAGAGAGCGAGACAAAGTGTGAGCAACAAGAAGAATTGGTCAAAGGTTCTCGTTGGCCGTGTGAGAGAGAGAAGAAGAGGAAGGAGAGAGAGAGAGAGAGAGAGAGAGAGAGAGAGAGAGAGAGAGAGAGAGAGAGAGAGAGGGTTTCTTCGGATCTTCCTTCAGTTGTTCTCCGATTCTTCATCCGAGTTCCTCGATATGTCTACCAGAGTCAATAATTCTCTCCAAACCCTACTCTCTCTCTCTCTCTTGTAACAAGAAGTTACTTTTTTTGTGCGGATGATCTCCTTGCCTTAGATAACATATTCATAAAAAAAATCACACATTTTAAAACCTCTAGTGCCTCAAATGTGAAGAGCTTTATTGATCGTTCATTTCAACTGTTAATTTGAAAAGCAAGTGCGTAGAAGTTCTAGAACGTGCTGACCTTTTGGGAATGTGCTATCTATGGGGAGGTGATTATCCTTACAAAAACTCAGCAAATTTTGAAACCTATATAAGTATATAGCTGAGATGAGAGTAAGAAAATTACTCTTATTCTCTTCTCCAATTTCCTCTCCCCTCTTCTCTCCTCGTACTCTCTCTTCAATCTCTAAGAAAGATGTCAACAAAGTTATCACCATGGTATTTGTTGAGAATAGTCCCACATCGGTAAAGGGGTGAGAGTTCCACATCTTTATATACTGTTGCCCCCTCCCTCTCATCACCGGTTTTGAGGGGGCATGAGAATTGTAACATGGTATCTGTTAGGAGATGACGGCTAGGGTTTGGAGAGAATGGAATGCTCTCTATTGAGGGACTCAAGCCCAATATATATGTACATGTATAACCATACAACCCGACCCGACTGTACATGTAACCCGACCCATCTCTATACATTAACACTCCCCCTCAAACTCACGGTGGATCATGGACCGAGAGTTTGCCGATAAAGTGCCGGAAGCGAGCAATCGTAAGGGGCTTCGTCAGAATATCAGCAGTCTGCTCCGATGATGGAATGAATAGCAAGGAGATGGTATGGTCGAGAAACTCTTGGCGAACGTAGTGATAATCAACCTCAATATGTTTTGTTCGCTCGTGGAAGATCGGGTTGCTAGCAATCTGAATAGCACTCCGGTTGTCACAGAAGAGAGGCGTGGGCCTGGATATCACAACTCCCAAGTCGAGTAGAAGGCGGCGAAGCCAGACAATCTCTGCGGTGGTGGAAGCCATAGCCCTGTATTCGGCTTCGGTGCTGGAGCGAGCAACAGACTCCTGTTTCTTGCTGCGCCACGAAATAAGTGAATCACCAAGAAACACACAGTATCCGGTAGTAGAGCGGCGAGTGGCTACATCTCCTGCCCAATCTGCATCGGAGTAGGCACGCAGCACCAACGGAGAGGTGGAGGGAAAAAGTAGTGAACGGGTGATGGTGCCTCGGAGGTAGCGGATAATCCGAAGGACTGCTGCATAGTGAACTGAACGTGGAGCCTGAACAAACTGATTGACAATGCCAACAGCATGGGCAATGTCTGGCCGGGTCATAGTGAGGTAGACGAGCATCCCAACCAGCCTCTGGTAGCGGGAGACATCCCGGAGCGACTCACCATCTGTAGCAAGAAGCTTCAAATTGAGCTCCATGGGTGTGTCAGCAGTGCGAGAGTCAGTAAGAGCAGCATCAACAAAGATGTCGGAGATGTATTTTTGCTGGGAGACCAATAAACCACGAGCTGAGCGGGCAATCTCGAGGCCCAAAAAGTAGCGAAGAGAGCACATATCTTTCATCTCAAACTGACTCTGGAGGTGACGCTGAAGGGATGCTATGGTGGCACTGTCATCCCCGGTGATGATCATATCATCCACATAGAGAAGAAGAACTGCAATACCCTTACTGGAGGAGCGAGTGAACATGGCATAGTCGGAGTGGTGCTCAACAAACCCGGCAGCCAGGACTGCACTGCGGAATCGTTCAAACCAGGCACGAGGGGTCTGCTTGAGCCCATAGATGGCTCGGCGCAAACGGCATACGTGACCTGAAGGAGCAGGGACGTCCGGTGGAGGAGCTATATATACCTCATCTAAGAGATCACCGTGGAGAAATGCATTGGTCACATCCATCTGATGTAGAGGCCACCCTCTAGCAGCTGCCACAGCTAAGAGGGTGCGAACGATAGTCATCCAAGCCACTGGAGCAAACGTCTCCTCGTAGTCAATCCCATACTCCTGGGAGAAACCACGAGCAACAAGGCGCGCTTTATGCCGCTCAATGGACCCATCAGGTCGAGTCTTGATCTTGAAGATCCATTTGCAGCTGATAGGAACCACGCTCGTAGGACAGGGAACCAAATCCCACGTCTGGGTTCGCTGAAAGGCCTCAAGCTCGACTGTCATGGCCTGTCGCCATTCTGGGTGAACAGCCGCCTCACGGTACGACTGGGGATCCCGGTGGGTTTGAAGGGCTGTAAGAAAGGCTTGATAGGACGAAGAGTAGTAGGCAACAACATAGTGTCCAGAAGTGTCAGATGAAGCAGGAGTAAACACAGAGTAGCCAAACCTGTCAGGAGAGTAGTCATAGCGAGCAGGAGGGTGATGTTCGCACGTAGGGTATCGTCGAACATGGCCAGGATCCGCGACCGAGCAGGGGGGAGCAGCTGCAGGTGGAGAGGAGGTATCAGCTGAAACCAACTGAGAGGGAGGAACGGTAGAGCGACGAACGTAGACACGCATGACAGGTGGTGGTGGTGGTGTAGGTGGCAGGGGAGACGGAGGAGAAGGTGGTGGTGGTGGTGTAGATGGTGGTGGGAAAGATGGAGGTGGCGGAGGCGTGGGTGGGGCAGCAGAGTACGAAGGTAGAACGGGTATGTGGAGAAGTGAGGAGGGCGAGGAGGGTGACGCAGGAGGGAAGGAAAGATCCCGAGACTCAGGGGAAAAGTACGGGACATCCTTAACAAAGGAAACGTGATGAGAGACACGGATCCAGCGAGCCAAGGGATCGTAGCAACGATACCCCTTGTGCTCCCGACTGAGCCCCAAGTGAACACACCTAACAGACCTCGCAGAGAGTTTGGTGCGCTTATGGGGAGGAAGAAGAACAAAACACGTATAGCCAAACGTGCGAAGAATAGAGTAGTCAGGTGGGCTGGAGTGAAGACGCTCATATGGGGTGGCACCGGACAGAGCAGAGGACGGAGTGATATTGATAAGGTGGACAGCCGTCATGACAGCTTCAGCCCAGTAGGAGTGAGGAACAGACGCAGAGATAAGCAAGGCTCGTGCGGTCTCAAGAACATGGCGATGCTTACGCTCGGCGACTCCGTCTGCTCATGGGTGTGGGGACAGGACTGCTAGTGAAGAGTGCCGTGAGATTGAAGAATCTCACGTATCTCAGAGGAGAGATACTCCTTGGCACAATCAGACCGAAATTTCTTGATGCGCCGACCAAACTGAGTATGTATCATAGTGGTGAATCTCCTAAAGATATGAGGGACTTCAAACCGGTGACGCATAAGATAAACCCAAGTGCACCTAGAGTAGTTATCGATTAAACACACATAATACATGAAACCAGAAATAGATGCAACAGGTGCAGGACCCCAAATGTCCGAATGTACTTGTTAAGATGTATTAGTGTATATACATACACTTAGGGTATATATGACTCACATGTATTCACCTTATATTGGCGATTGGCCTAATGAGAGATTCATTCCATTCTCTCCCCAAACCCTAGCTCTCCTCTCTTTCTCTTCCTCTCTTCCTCTCTTCCTCTAGGGTTTGTCACATGGTATCAGAGCAAGATTGATCGCCGATGTCGTCAATGGCTCCCTTGTCTCCTCGCGATCAGATCCAGATCTTCCCCGCGATCAGATCTCGCGATCTGCCGATCTGCTCGAGCCCCTCGCGCCCGCTCCGCTCCAGCTCTGCTCCAGCCCCTCGCGATCGCGATCACGATCACGATCCGCACCAGCATCGCCAGCTCGCGCGTGATCCGCGCCAGCATCGCCAGCTCGCGATCGCGATCCGCGCCAGCATCGCGATCCTCGCCAGCATCGCCAGCTCGCGATCGCGATCCGCCTGTCCTGCCCCGCGTGATCCGCGCCAGCTCCAGCCTGCCCTGCTCTGCTCCAACCTGCCCTGCTCCGCTCCAGCCAGCTCGCGCATGCTATCCGCGCCAGTTCGCGCACGCGATCAGCTCCAGCGCTCGCGATCCGCTCCAGCCCCTCTCGCGGGATCAGCTCCAGCGCTCGTGCGCGTGATCCTCTCCAGCCTGCCCCGCGCGCTCCGCTTGCGATCTTCGGTTCGTCTCCGAGCTCGCAGCATTCCTGATTTGATCCGGGGGGGACCCCTCGAGCTCTTCGAGCCTTCCCTCTCTCTGGACATGTCCTCGACTTCTTCGATGACGACTCCGCCATCTCATCCGGTGGCGCCCTATGAGATTCCACGGGATTTCCTCCCGCTCGCCACCGACTTTCTTCTCCAAGAGGCCTCCGATTGGCCAGCATGGTCAGCCACGGTGGAATCCATCCTTGAGGGTCGCAATCTTCGAGGACACCTAGATGGCTCTTCCACGTTACCTGCGTTCGATACAGAATACGGTCCCTAGCGCCTTCGCGATCAGCGCATCAAGGCCTACCTTGTTGCATCTGTGGATCGCTCTCTTCGTCGGGACTTGGTTGGGCTTGCCACTTCTGCAGAGATTTGGGGTCATCTCACTGCTCGCTTTGGTGAGAAGAGTGGAGCACGTGAGTATCAGCTTCTCACACAGGCCCAGTCGGCACAGTAGGGAGAGTTGACGGTCCAACAGTTTTACTGTCAGATGCGCTCCTATTGGCGTGATCTTCAGGATCTTGCTCCTGTTCTTGACCGGTCCCGTGCTGTCGAGTATCAGCTCTACCGGGAGCGCCTTTAGCTCTATCAGCTATTCGCTGCCCTACGACCAGAGTTCAGTGCTCTGGCTGGTCAGCTTCTTCACCGGGACAGCCTTCCTCGTCTTGATGAGGCTGTGGCTGAGCTGGTCGCTGAAGAGACTCGTCTGCGTACTCTTGCCTCCAGGGCCTTACCTCTTCAGGGTGTTCTGGCTGCTGCTCCGCCACCAGTCTCAGGCCCACCAGTGTCATTTGTGTCTTCTGCCTCCCATGGTAGACCGTTTTGCACTCATTGTCAGACACCGGGTCACTTCGTGGACACTTGCTTCTCACTTCATCCAGAGAAGTGTTCTACCTACAGAGATTGAGGTCGAGGTCGAGGTCGAGCTCCAGGTTGTGGTCGCCCTGTTCCTACTGCTGCTGCTGCCTCTTCCGTCTCAGCTGGCGAGCTACAGTCTATTCGTGAGGAACTAGCTCAGCTTAGACTCTCTCAGCAGTCTGCCGCTACTCCTGGATCTTCCAGCGCCTCAGCCTTCTCTGCCTCTCCTGGTAGTCCCATTGTTTGGATACTGGATTCGGGCGCCTCACACCACATGACTCCGGATGCCTCCCTGCTCACTGCTTGTCAGCCTGCGACGCACCTGCCACCGATCCACACTGCAGATGGTTCTCGCTTAGCCATCTCACAGTCTCGATCCATTACTTCAGCCTCCGCTCCTGCTTGCCACCTCTCCTTATCCTCTGTGCTTCACGCTCCCATACTTCACATGCACCTGATTTCTGTTAGTGCTTTGTGTGACTCTGGCTGCTCGGTGACATTTACCCCTTCCTCTTGTTCTGTGCAGGATCTGCGTACTGGCCGACCGATTGGAGCAGGTCGTAGGGCAGGCGGACTCTACCAGATGGAGTTTCTTCACTCTTTGGATCAGTCATCATCTGGGTTTTGTGGAGTTGTCTCTCCTAATGCCGACCTGTGGTATAAGAGACTAGGTCATGTGTCGGAACCGCGACTTAAGAGATTACTCCATTTTGGAGCTCTAGGTTGTGGTCCTTTTTCATCTTTATCTACTTGTACTGCCTGCAAGCTTGCGAAAGCTGCTGCCTTTCCTTTTTCATCAAGTACTTCTCAGAGCTCTGCTCTTTTTGATCTTGTTCACTCTGATATCTGCGGTCCCTCTCCTCTCCCCTCTATGACTGGGTATTTATATTATGTCTCGTTTGTGGATGATTACAGTCGTTACACGTGGGTCTACCTTCTTCGCCGTCGATCGGATATCCTCCAAGTCTACAAGGACTTCACCTCCATGATTCACACGCAGTTTGGTCGGTACATCAAGATCTTTCGATCTGATTGTGCCCTTGAGTATCTATCAACCGCTATGCGCTGCCTTATTCAGTCCCATGGGACTATTTTCCAACACTCGTGTCCTCACATCCATGAGCAGAATGGTGTTGCTGAGCGCAAGCATCGCCATATTCTTGCGACTACTCGTGCTCTCCTTCTTTCTGGTTCTGTTCCTCGGCGCTTCTGGGCTGAGGCTCTCCTCACCTCAGTCCAGCTCATTAACATCATTCCTTCGTCAGTTCTTCCGGACGACTTATCTCCTCATGAGCGTCTCCTCTTTACCACTCCTGACTACAGCCCTCTTCGCACTTTTGGGTGCACCTGTTTTGTTCTTCTTCCTCTCCATGAGCGCACAAAGCTGTCTGCTCAGGCAGCTAAGTGCATCCTTCTTGGGATTAGCACTGAGCACAAGGGATATTGCTGCTATGACCCTGTTGCTTATCGCTTGCGTATCTCTCGACACGTCTCCTTTGTCGAGGATACGCCCTACTACTCTCCCGAAGCTCAGGATCTCACCTTTCTCGAGGTTTCTTCTCCTCCATCATCGACACCTATGCCTCCCTCGTCGGCCTCTCTAGTTCCCCCGGCTCCGTCGACCCCTTCCCCACCACCAGCTCCCTCGGCACCACTGGCTCCTTTGCTAGTTGTTTCCCCAGTGTCTCCAGGGGACTCTTCCGAGGCTTCCTCCTCTATGCCCATGCCCCTCTCTCCTCCCCGGGTTGTCTCTCCATTTCCTTAGGTCTACTCTCGCTGGCCTACCCCTGTGTCTCCGTGTCCTTCCTTTTCAGCGGATGCCGGCTCTCCTGCTGTTGAGGTTCCTCCTAGTTTTTCGCCTCCTGTGCCTGCTTCGTCATTGCCAGTCGTGGATCCAGGCCCACCTCGCTACCCTCAGCGCCAACATCACCCGCCTGACAGTTTTAGCCACGACACTAGGCCTCCTGATCGTTTTGGTTTTGCCTCTGTCTGCAGTTACTCGCCTCAGTTTACTGCCTTTCTTACTGCTGTGCATGCAGATCAGGAGCCCCGATCTTACTCTGAGGCAGTTCAGTTTCCTCAGTGGCGTCAGGCTATGGATGAGGAGTTTCAGGCCTTTCAGCAGACCCAAACCTGGGATGTTGTCCCTCTGCTCCCTGGCATTGCGCCTGTCAGCTGCAAGTGGATTTATAAGGTCAAGCACCGCCCTGATGGATCCATTAAGCGTCACAAGGCTCGGGTGGTGGCTCGTGGCTTTACTCAAGAGTATGGCGTTGACTACGAGGAGACCTTTGCTCCAGTAGCTCAGATGACCACCGTTCGCACTCTTCTGGCGGTTGCAGCTGTTCATCGATGGACCCTTCTTCAGATGGACGTGAAAAATGCCTTTCTTCACGGTGACCTGTCTGAGACTGTCTATATGGATCCTCCTCCTGGTCTCCGTGTTCCTTCTCAGCATGTGTGTCGTCTTCGTAGGGCCATTTATGAGCTCAAGCAAGCTCCTCGTGCCTGGTTTGAGCGGTTCCGCCGTGCTGTCAGGGAACTTGGTTACTTAGAGAGCAGTCAGGACCACTCTCTGTTTGTCAGATCGTCCCCGCAGGACCGGGCGATTCTACTGTTATACGTGGACGACATGATCATCACTGGAGATGACTCTGCTGCGATTGCTAGTCTTCAGCAGCACTTGAGGAACCAATTTCAGATGAAGGATTTGGGCACGCTTCGCTACTTTCTTGGTCTTGAGGTAGCATACAGTGCAGATGGCATTCTGCTCTCTCAGCAGAAGTACCTTTCAGATATCCTTAGTCGTGCTGCCCTCACAGATAACCGCACAGTAGACACCCCCTTGAGCTTCACTCGAAGCTAAGTCCTACAGATGGAGTTCCTCTTTCAGATCCCACTCGGTACAAGCAGATTGTGGGATAGCTCGTCTATCTCTGCATCACTCGGCCTGACATTGCACACGCTGTCAGCATTGTCAGTCAGTTTGTTGCAGCTCCACACTCAGTTCACTACGGTGCTCTTCTTCGGATCCTCCGGTACCTCAGAGGGACGGTTACTCGCTCTTTGTTTCTGTCGTCGTCCTCCTCTCTCAGACTTCGAGCCTACTCAGATGCAGACTGGGCTGGAGATCCGACTACACGCCGCTCCACCACTGGTTACTGTTTGTTTCTCGGCGAGTCTTTGATATCCTGGCACAGCAAGAAGCAGAAAGTGATGTCTCTCTCTAGTACTGAGGCTGAGTACAGGGCTATGGCCTCTACGACTAAGGAGATAGTTCACCTTCGACGTCTCCTCAGTGATCTCGGTGTTGCTTTCTCCGAGCCTACTCCACTTCACTGTGATAACCGGAGTGCTATTCAGATTGCTAGCAACCTGGTTTTTCTTGAAAGGACAAAGCACATCGAGATTGACTGTCACTTCGTCCGACAGGAGTATGAGGTCATGACAATCTCTCTACCTTTCACTCCCTCAGCAGAGCAGATCGCAGACTTCTTCACGAAGTCACATCCTATACCTCGTTTTCGGTCTTTGATTGCCAAACTCTTGGTGCATGATCCACCCTGAGTTTGAGGGGGGGTGTTAAGATGTATTAGTGTATATACATACACTTAGGGTATATATGACTCACATGTATTCACCTTATATTGGCGATTGGCCTAATGAGAGATTCATTCCATTCTCTCCCCAAACCCTAGCTCTCCTTCTTTCCTTCTCTTCCTCTCTTCCTCTAGGGTTTGTTACAGTACTAAATCAAATAAAGCATCAGATTGGGAAGCACTAGCAGAGAAGGGAAGAGCTAGATGCTTTGCCAGTCTACAACCCGTACAAACAGAGAGAGGGGAGAAGGACGCTCGACCCAAAGCGCCCGAACGGAATACGGTTTGAGTCGATCACTCGATATATGACCTACCCTTATGTGCCACAGGTTGGCATCAAAGGTAACAGACATGACAGACGCAACAGGAACGGAAGACATATGTAGATGGTCCAGCTGGTAAAGTCCTTCTGCTCTACGGCCCAGCCCAATCCTCTGACCCGTCCGTGGATCCTGCACAACACAAACAGAAGGGGTGAAGGTGACAGTCTGGCCAGAGTCGCAAAGAGAACTGATAGAAATCAGATTAATGTTAAGACGGGGGGCATGATGGATATGGGGTAGGGTCAGGCGACCAGAAGGGTCAGAGGTAGTAGTGATGGATCCACATTGCGGAATAGGGACGAAAGTCCCATCCGTAGTGCGAACCTCCTGGTGGGTGGTAGTGGGAGAACAGTCAGTGAGTACAGTGGAGTCAAAGGTGAGGTGACAGGAGACACCCGAATCGAAGATCCATGGAGCAGTAGTACCAGAGGTGGCAGACAAGCCGTGAGCAGTCACGGAGCCGGTGGAGGCTAGGTGGCGAAGGAGGAGCTCCTCGAGGCGCTGAAGACGGTCCGGCTCAGGCTGAGAAGGTGCTATGGTAGCAGTAGGGAGCGTCGAGGCCTCTACAGTAGCTGCTGTACTACCAAAGTGGCGGAAGGAGGACGAACCACGTCCACGGCTCCATTCACCTCGACCGCCGTGTCGATCGTCTCGGGAAGCCGAAGCCCAGCGTGAGGTTCTCTCATCCGGACCCCAGCGGGGGTTGCGTGGAGGACGTGTAGGGCATTCATACTTCATGTGTCCGGGCTCCTTGCAGTAGTGACAGAAGACAGCCTCATCAGAGAACCCGGCCGCCAGGACGGTGTCGGAGCTAGGAGCAAGTGGAGAAGGATGAGTGCCCTGAGTCTGAAGGCGGGTCTCCTCATCGACCAAGGCGAGTAGAGCACCCTCTAGTCGAGGGAGTGCCTCACGGTGCAGGAGCTGAGCAGCGATGAGAGCAAAGTCCGGCCGAAGCGCTGCCAGGAACTGGTGCAAGTGGCCCTTATCGAGGTAGCGCTGGAAATCCCGAGAGCGGGGGCAAGCACACCGCTCCGGGATCAGGGAGTCTGGCTCATGCCAGTATGCACTCATCAGACTGAAGAAGTCCTGAATCATGTGCTCCCCCTGACGTGCAGACTGCGAGTCACAAATAAGCTGATGCCGGCGTGCGCCGCCGCGCGGGAGAAACCGGTCCCGGAGATACTCCTACATCGCGCGCGCTGTAGGAAGACGGCCGATGGGAGCAAGGAGTGGACGAGCAACATAGTCCAAAAGATAGGCCCGGATGGCCTGATTGTGGCGTCGCCACATGAGAGCAGTAGCCATGGCTGCTGTGGAAGTAGTCGTGACGGTAGCAGTCGCAGCAGAGGACGCGACACTGCTGGTGACAGAGGAGGAGCCGGAGAGGACAGCTGGAGAAGGATCATCGCCGGTGATGTGACCCCACAGATCACGACTGGAGAGCGCGGCCTTGACGGTGAGTGACCAATCAGGCCAGTCGCTGGCCGATGACAACTGAAAGGCGACCGCCTTCAGTGGTGGAGAGATCACAACGACGGACGGCACGGTAGGAGATGCCATGGAGGAAGCTCAAAAGAAGGAGGATCCGGGCGAGGCTATCGGGCGAAGGGGAGAGGTCGGGGGGGGTGGATGGGCTGAGAGGAGAGGGCGGGGGGGGGGCCGGGCGGGTGGAGGGGAAGGGTCGGGGGGCCCGGATGGGCTGAGGGGAGAGGGCGGGGGGGGGGGGGGGGGGGGGGGGGGGGGGTGGAGGGAGGGGGCGGGGGGGCCGGGCGGGTGGAGGGAGGTGGCGGGAGGAGGGAGGAGGCCGGGAGGGTGGAGGGGAGGGGCGGGGGGGGGGGGGGGTGGAGGGAGCGGAGGCGGGGGGGGGGGGGGGGGTGGTGGAGGGGAGGGATCGGGGGGCTGCCGGGTGGAGGGAGGCCGGAGGGGAGGGGCTGCCAGGTGAAGGGAGGCCGGAGGGGGAGACCGTCGTCATCGTCGTCGTCGCGCGGGAGAACCCTAGAGCCCTGATACCATGTTAGAAGATGACGGCTAGGGTTTGGAGAGAATGGAATGCTCTCTATTGAGGGACTCAAGCCCAATATATATGTACATGTATAACCATACAACCCGACCCGACTGTACATGTAACCCGACCCATCTCTATACATTAACAGTATCAGAGCTAGGCTCCACCCTGTCTCGCCTCTATGTGGTCCCGTTGCACCCTCTTTCTCCCTCCGATCGAGATCTTCTCCCTCCTTCTGATTGAGAGGAGCTCTGCGTGCGGGCGGGTGTTGAGAATAGTCCCACATCGGTAAAGGGGTGGGAGTTCCATATCTTTATATATTGTTGTCCCCTTCTTCTCATCACCGGTTTTGAGGGGGCATGGGAATTGTAACAGTATTGATTCCATTCCATCTTTTTTAATGATATTTTTACTTCTGAAAGATAAATGAAAAAAGGAAACATTAGAAAATAAAAGGTCAATTCTCCTTATGTTCTATGTGATTTTTATTTTTGTATCGTTCATGAACCTATCATAGTTTAGCAGGGCAATTTGCAGAATATCTGCAGATGCTACCTATGTCAAAAGGGCTTAAACTGCTCTTCTTTTGTCTATTCTGTCCTAAAATTCATGTTACTGTAATGATGTTTATATTTCTTTTCCTATGCGTTTTAAGAATCTTGGCAGATTTGAAGAACTATCAATGCTTTGATGTTGGTACCTGAGATGGAAGCTCTGGAACTCACTTGAAGAAAGCTAATTACCACCAAAAAATCATGCACCTCTCCATTTTCAACTACCTCAAAATTACAGTAGCAGTTATAAACTGGTTGAAGTTTCTTCGTTGAATATAATTGGCATGTTGGTTCTACCAGAAAGGAAAATTATTGGCATGCCATGTGAATCGACATGCCTTTAGGATTGACAATAAATTATTGGTGGAAAATGCAAGACAAAGAGAAGATTGTTGTGGCTAAACCTGTGGCTACAAGACCTTATTCCAGTTTCAGGTCCTCAGAGCTTCTCGCTGGTTCCACTAATGCTTCTCCTTCAACTTCAGTTGCGGACACAATGGTTGCCATCAGGCCGAAGACTCTGAGATTCAAGCCCTCACATAGTCATTCCCCATCTGAATTAGTCTCATCCACGGTGAGTTTAGGGATCCTGCTACAAAAATAAATTTGTGTGTATTATTATGCTTTTAGAGATATCTACTTATCTTATCATTGTTATCTACTTTGGCTTCTATAAATTAATAATAGAATCTGCAGCATAGTGTGTCTGAATCAGCAGTTTGTAATTTATCTGATAAGGCTCTCACAACTTCGAGATTAGACGGTAGATCAAGTGTAGTATACAAGCCTACAGCAAAAGTTGTTTCAAGGACCGCTGCTCCTCTCTTGGCAAATCTGGTCAGTGTGTTTTCTCTTTTTTGTAATCTTTTCTTTTAAGAGGTAAAACTGTTTAATAGATAAAAGATGGCCTATTCAGGCATCTGGTTTATGCTTTATGCCTGCTTAACAAGGTTTGCTCCTTAAACTTTCTAGTTCATCTGCATTCAGTGGGTCT
Organism: Chamaelirium japonicum; assembly: GCA_947650365.1. NCBI lineage: Eukaryota > Viridiplantae > Streptophyta > Magnoliopsida > Liliales > Melanthiaceae > Chamaelirium > Chamaelirium japonicum. Next base: position 69,361,061 of record OX393554.1, read on the forward strand.
CTTCAAATTTTCTGAAAATTTGTATTTTTTGATAATTAAGTATATAATTGTTTATTCTGTGAACAGGGAAATGATATCAGTCATCAGCAAATGATAGAGGCACATGGTCAGGTTCAAGTTCCTGACCCAGAAATCCAGAATCAGCCTACTTCTGGTCTTCATCAGAATATGTCACCGCACATGGTAGTGAACCAACCATATGAACCTTACATGTATGGGTCTTCAAATTCGGTGCCTCTGAACATGGGACAAGATATGATAGCTCAGCAGCAAACAAACAGCGGAGATCAATCTTATGATGGGTATAACTGGAGAAAGTATGGACAGAAGCAAGTGAAAGGAAGTGAATACCCACGAAGTTACTATAAATGCACAGATCTGAATTGTCCTGTGAAGAAGAAGGTTGAGAGATCACTTGATGGGCAAATAGCTGAAATTGTCTACAAGGGTGAACACAATCACCCTAAGCCTCAGCCCCCCAAGCGTCTCTCCTCCAGTTCGCTTGGGCAAGCTTTTGCTTCTGATGGTCATGGGAGAGAGTGTGGTAACCCAGTGTGGAGTGATCCTCTTATTGAGAGGAATATGTCTGATAGTAAAATGGATAGCCACAATGAAGTAGGTTTTTCAGGCACTCTTTATCCTGGAAAGGGGCAATATTCGACAGATTCACTTGTTGGGATTCCAGAAACTTCTGGCAGACTTAGTGGGGATTGTGAGGTTGGAAGCAGAGCAGCTGTTGTGGATAATGACAAGCCTAAGTTTAAGAGAAGGTATGAGCCAGATAATAATTGCTTCCTTACAAACACTGACAAAATTTGAGCCTTTGTTTTTTCGTAAGCAAAAGATCGTACAAACTCTATAATGCATGGACATTGGCTTGGATATAATTACCTATTTGTATGACTCAACATTATCGAGAGCTTTGTATACAAAGCGTGTTTTAATATGTAGCATATGGATGTCTTGAGATATTATAAGGAAATGGTGAATATAAATGCTTGGGGGATATAAGTAGATTTTAGTATGTTTAGCATTGCACCTTCATAAATGTCTAAATTGGTTGGTAAGTGTCAACAGTGGAGTAATATATAGTTTTTTGTACGTGTGTATGACTATTAGATTTTATCAAATATCCTCGATGAATTGAAGTTAAAATTGGATTATATAACTCAAAGGTTCCATAGAGCATCGGTGCAATTTCCTTGTTATTTGAGATCGTTTATCAGACACGTACACATGTAGATCAATCAGAAAATGATAGTGAAGCAAATAATTTCTAGACCTTTTAAAATTAATTTTTGATGTATTTCATAATTTCACTAATTTTTGAAGTATCTTAATTCATATTTTGGAAAAATAATTACATTGAATTTTCAATTAGAAGAATCCATGAGAAAACTGTGGGAAAATGGGGTCTCGCTCTTTTTGAAGAGACTGTTCAGATCCTGATTTGATCTATAAATCATCATTGTTGTTGTTTTCATTTGATCGAGATAGATTTTGTGGCATTCTACTTAAGGTGTATGTACTTGGGCCCATGTTTGGAGCCTATATAAAATATGTAAGGGTGGTCATTATCCGAATTGGTGGTTGTGTATTAAAAATATGAAACTAAATATCGAACCGACAATGTGCTCCTTGTCAACGCTTCTCTCCATACACCTCACTAATTCTTCTTCTTTCTCTTTCTTTTCCTTCAGTTCTTCGTTCCCTCTTGGTTCTCCATTTATCTTTCTCTCTCCTGTAAAATTTCCGCTATCGAAATGTATTTCAGATCTGAAATCATTTCTTTGAGTACATCAGAATGATGTATGAATATTACGGAAAACAAGCATCCAATGAATCTCCCACATGCAAAATCTCGAATCCTACCTATACAAGTAATCAAGGAAGAGAATGCATTTCTATGAAAAGATGCGTTCACAATAATTAGTGGAAAAGAGAATCAAAGAATAAAAGATAGATGAGAGGACTCACACCTATTGCCCGATCAAGACACCAATTTCAAACTAGAGCTTCTTAGAAGTTGCACCATGAGGAATAAGACTTGGACTCACACCAGGCTCTGGGACAAATGCTTCTATCCGAAAATGCAATTACTTGTATATATACATGATGTCCTCCCTTTTAATAGAAACTACAATCATCCAATTCAATTGTCTCCATTGGTTTCTACCTTTTGGAGAAACCAAAATGGAGAGGGTCTCAAATTAATGTGCATGATCCAAGGAGGGGAAGACTTGGAATAACATTGATGGAAGTTGTTAGAAAAGACGTGGAAAAGTTTCATTGACAACAAATATAGCTCTAAAAAGACATGAATGGCGAAGAAGATTCATAAAGTCGACCCAAAGTAGATGGGACTTGGCTTGATGGTTATGGTTATAGTTATGGTTTGTACCTTTAAAGAAGCTTCATAATCCTAAGTTCTATCCATCCAACTAGTCCTATACTTCATACAGAGCTGTAACTAGACTTGAATAATCCAAAGCATACCAAAAAATCCAGCATAAGTATTGAATTGGAAGCATTACTCGATGCATGAGCAATGAACTAGGTGAAAAGCTTGTTCGGCTCTTGAACCCTCGTTTTGGAGGTCTTTGAGGCCTAGCAGGCTCTTGAGATCAAATTCGCTCACGGTTCCTCTGTTCCTGCCAAGTCCCATCATCAACTACCCCCAACTCGGAAGATTTGTGTCCAATTAGTTTGTCACATGGTAAAACATCAAAATATATTATGTTCGAATGTAGTAGTCCATGTGTTCTTGGTCTTTCCCTCCATCATTGGAAGGAACTTCTTGAAACCTCCATTACATGTGTTCATCAACTCATCCTGGACCACGTGTTCAATCTTCCCCTTAGATAGTTATAGTGCAGTTTCGTCCTCTCTACTGCTTACAACAACAACAAAATATGGGGTTACGTCTCCAACCTTGATATTTGAACTGCATCTCATATTCTTTAGAAGCTCAAACGATTAAGCGTTGCTCCAATGAGCTGCAGAGTACGATTAGGTCTCACATTCTTGAAATACAACTTGTAGTAAACTCGCTCAGGAACCTCTTGGGTTTGAGACGCGCAAGAACTTTGTCTCCTCCACATGTCTCCTATAATTAGCTCTCTTTTTTCTGGTGAGTACTTTAAACTTGTTAAGATGTATTCGTGTATATACATACACTTAGTGTATATATGACTCACATGTATTCACCCTATATTGCCAATTTGGCCTAATGAGAGACTCATTCCATTCTCTCCCCAAACCCTAGCTCTCCTTCTCTCTTTCTCTCTTTCTCTTCCTCTAGGGTTTGTCACATGGTATCAGAGCAAGGTTGATCGCCAGCGTCGTCAACGGCTCCCTTGTCTCCTCGCGATCAGATCTCGATCTTCCTCGCGACCAGATCTTCCCCGCGATCGCGATCAAATCCAGATCTGCCCTCCTCGCGATCCAGCCTGCTCCAGCTGACCCTGCCCTGCTCGCGCGCGCGCTCCAGCCGACAGATCCCGACCCTGCTCGCGCGATCAGATCCCGACCCTGCCCTGCTCGCGCGATCAGATCCCGACCCTGCCCTGCTCGCGCGCTCCAGACCCTGCCTCGCGCGCGCGCTCCGCTCCCTGCCTCGCGCGCTCCAGACCCTGCCTCGCGTGATCCGGCCCTGCACTGCCTCACTCACGCGATCCTGCTGCCTCGCGTTCGGGCCCTACTCGAGGCTGCTCCAGATCCGGCCTGCTCGAGGCTGCTCCTAAGCTGCTCCTAATCCAGCCCTGCTCGAGGCTGATCCAGCCCTTCTCGAAGCTGCTCGAGGCTGCACACACGGCTCCGCTCGCGATCCGCACCACTCCGCGCATCTCCTCGTCGTCTCCGATCGGCTCTTCTCCGATCTCCTCGAGCTCTTTGAGCCTTCCCTCTCTCCGGTCTCCCCGGACATGTCCTCGACTTCCTCGATGACGACTCCGCCGTCTCATCCGGTGCCTCCCTATGAGATTCCACGAGATTTTCTCCCGCTCGCCACCGACTTTCTTCTCCAAGAGGCCTCCGACTGGCCGGCATGGTCCGCCACGGTGGAATCCACCCTTGAGGGTCGCAATCTTCGAGGACACCTTGATGGATCTTCCATATTTTCTGCTTCCGATGCAGAATACGGTCCCTGGCGTCTTCGCGATCAGCGCATCAAGGCCTACCTTGTTGCATCAGTGGATCGTTCTCTTCGCCGGGACATGGTTGGGCTTGCCACTTCTGCAGCGATTTGGGGACAGCTCACTGCTCGCTTTGTTGAGAAGAGCGGAGCACGTGAGTATCAGCTTCTCACACAGGCCCAGTCGGCACAGCAGGGAGAGTTGACGGTCCAACAGTTTTACTGTCAGATGCGCTCCTATTGGCGTGATCTTCAGGATCTCGCTCCCGTTCCTGACCCGTCTCGTGCTGTAGAGTATCAGCTCTACCGGGAGCGCCTTCAGCTCTATCAGCTATTCGCTGCCCTACGACCAGAGTTCAGTGCTCTGGCCGGTCAGCTTCTTCACCGGGACAGCCTTCCTCGTCTTGATGAGGCTGTGGCTGAGCTGGTCGCCGAGGAGACTCGTCTGCGTACTCTTGCCTCCAGGGCCTTCCCCCTTCCATCCGGTCTTCAGGGTGTTCTTGCTGCTGCCCCGTCGCCGGTCTCAGGCCCACCAGCTAATGCCTCCCATGGTAGACCATTCTGCACTCACTGTCAGACACCGGGCCACTTCGTGGACACTTGCTTCTCACTCCATCCAGAGAAGCGTCATATCTACAGAGATCGAGGTCGAGGACGAGCTCGAGGTCGTGGTCGCCCTGTTCCTACTGCTGCTGCTGCCTCGTCCGTCACAGCTGGCGAACTACAGTCTATTCGTGAGGAACTAGCTCAGCTTAGACTCTCTTAGCAGTCTGCCGCTACTCCTGGATCTTCCGACGTCTCCGCCTTCTCTGCCTCTTCCGGTAGTCCCATTGTTTGGATACTGGATTCGGGCGCCTCACATCACATGACTCCTGATGCCTCACTGCTCACTGCTTGTCAGCCTGCGACGCACCTGCCACCGATCCACACTGCAGATGGTTCTCGCTTAGCCATCTCACAGTCTGGATCCATTACTTCAGCCTACGCCCCTGCTTGCCGCCTCTCCTTATCCTCTGTGCTTCACGCTCCCACACTTCACATGCACTTGATTTCTGTTAGTGCTTTGTGTGACTCTGGCTGCTCGGTGACATTTACCCCTTTCTCTTGTTTTGTGCAGGATCTGCGTACTGGCCGACCGATTGGAGCAGGTCGTAGGACAGGCGGACTCTACTAGATGGAGTTTCTTCACTCTTTGGATCCGTCATCATCTGGGTTTTGTGGAGGTGTCTCTCCTACTGCCGACCTGTGGCATAGGAGGCTAGGTCATGTGTCGGAACCACGTCTTAAGAGATTACTCCATTCTGGAGCTCTAGGTCTTGGTCCTTTTTCATCTTTATCTACTTGTACTAGCTGCAAGCTCGCAAAAGCTGCTGCCCTTCCCTTTTCATCCAGTACTTCTCAGAGTTCTGCTCCTTTTGATCTTGTTCACTCTGATATCTGGGGCCCCTCTCCTCTCCCTTCTATGACTGGATATTTATATTATGTCTCGTTTGTGGATGATTATAGTCGCTACACGTGGGTCTACCTTCTTCGCCGTCGATCGGATATCCTCCAAGTCTATAAGGACTTCACCTCCATGATTCACACGCAGTTTAGTCGGTGCATCAAGATCTTTCGCTCTGATTGTGCCTTAGAGTATCTATCTACCGCTATGCGCAGTCTTATTCAGTCCCATGGGACTATTTTCCAGCACTCGTGTCCTCACATCCATGAGCAGAATGGTGTTGCTGAGCGCAAGCATCGCCATATTCTTTCGACTACTTGTGCTCTCCTTCTTTCTGGTTCTGTTCCTCGGCGCTTCTGGGTTGAGGCTCTCCTCACCTCAGTCCAGCTCATTAACATCACTCCCTCGTCAGTTCTTCCGGACGACTTATCTCCTCATGAGCGTCTCCTCTCTACCGCTCCTGACTACAGCCCTCTTCGCACTTTTGGGTGTACCTGTTTTGTTCTTCTTCCTCTCCATGAGCGCACAAAGCTGTCTGCTCAGGCAGCTAAGTGCATCCTTCTTGGGATCAGCACTGAGCACAAGGGATACCGCTGCTATGACCCTGTAGCCCGTCTCCTGCGTATCTCTCGACACGTCTCCTTTGTCGAGGATACACCCTACTACTCTCCTGAAGCTCAGGATCTCACCTTTCTTGAGGTTTCTTCTCCTCCATCATCGCCACCTTTGCCTCCCTCGTCGGCCTCTCTAGTTCCCCCGGCTCCGTCGACTCCTTCCCCACCACCTGCTCCCTCGGCACCGCTGGCTCCTTTGCCTGTTGTTTCCCCAGTGTCTCCGGGGGACTCCTCCGCGGCTTCCTCCTCTTTGCCCGTGCCTCTCTCTCCTCCCCGGGTTGTCTCTCCATTTCCTCAGGTCTACTCTCGCCGGCCTACCCCTGTGTCTCCGTCTCCTTTCCTCTCCGTGGATGCCGGCTCCCCTGCTGTTGAGGTTACTCCTAGTTTTTCGCCTCCTGTGCCTTCTCCGTCACTGCCAGTCGTGGATCCAGGCCCGCCTCGCTACCCTCAGCGCCAGCATCACCCGCCTGACCGTTTTAGCCACGACACTGGGCCTCCTGATCGTTTTGGTTTTGCCTCTGTCTGCAGTTACTCGCCTCAGTTTACTGCCTTTCTTACTGCTGTGCACGCAGATCAGGAGCCCCGATCCTACTCTGAGGCCGTTCAGTTTCCTCAGTGGCGTCAGGCTATGGATGAGGAGTTTCAGGCCTTTCAGCAGACTCAGACTTGGGATGTTGTCCCTCTGCCCTCTGGTGTTGAGCCTGTCAGCTGCAAGTGGATTTATAAGGTCAAGCACCGACCTGATGGATCCATTGAGCGTCACAAGGCTCGGGTGGTGGCTCGTGGCTTTACTCAAGAGTATGGTGTTGACTACGAGGAGACCTTTGCTCCAGTGGCTCAGATGACCACCGTTCGCACTCTTCTGGCAGTTGCAGCTGTTCGTCGCTGGACTCTTCTTCAGATGGATGTGAAAAATGCCTTTCTTCACGGTGACCTGTCTGAGACTGTCTACATGGATCCTCCTCCTGGTCTCCGTGTTCCTTCTCAGTACGTGTGTCGTCTTCGTCGGGCCATTTATGGGCTCAAGCAAGCTCCTCGAGCCTGGTTTGAGCGGTTCCGTCGTGCTGTCAGGGAACTTGGTTACTCCGAGAGCAGTCAGGACCACTCTCTGTTTGTCAGGTCGTCCCCGCAGGGCCGGGCGATTCTACTGTTATACGTAGACGACATGATCATCACTGGAGATGACTCTGCTGCGATTGCTAGTCTTCAGCAGCACTTGAGGAACCAATTTCAGATGAAGGATTTGGGTACGCTTCGCTACTTTCTTGGTCTTGAGGTAGCATACAGTACAGATGGCATTCTGCTCTCTCAGCAGAAGTACCTTTCAGACATTCTTAGTCGTGCTGCCCTCACAGATAACCGCACAGTAGACACCCCTCTTGAGCTTCACTCGAAGCTACGTCCTACAGATGGAGTTCCTCTTTCTGATCCCACTCGGTACAGGCAGATTGTGGGACAGCTCGTCTATCTCTGCATTACTCGGCCTGACATTGCTCACGCTGTTAGCATTGTCAGTTAGTTTGTTGCAGCTCCACACTCAGTTCATTACGGTGCTCTTCTTCGGATCCTCCGGTACCTCAGAGGGACCGTTACTCGCTCTTTGTTTCTGTCGTCGTCCTCCTCTCTCATACTTCGAGCCTACTCAGATGCAGACTGGGCTGGAGATCCGACTACACGCTGCTCCACCACTGGTTACTGTTTGTTTCTCGGCGACTCTTTGATATCCTGGCGCAGCAAGAAGCAGAAAGTGGTGTCTCTCTCTAGCACTGAGGCTGAGTACAGGGTCATGGCCTCCACGACTAAGGAGATAGTTCACCTTCGACGTCTCCTCAGTGATTTCGGTGTTGCTTTCTCCGAGCCTACTCCACTTCACTGTGATAACCGGAGTGCTATTCAGATTGCTAGCAACCCGGTTTTTCATGAAAGGACAAAGCACATCGAGATTGACTGTCACTTCGTCCGACAGGAGTATGAGGCCATGACAATCTCTCTACCTTTCATTCCCTCAGCAGAGCAGATAGCAGACTTCTTCACGAAGTCACATCCTACACCACGTTTTCGGTCTTTGATTGCCAAACTCTTGGTGCATGATCCACCTTGAGTTTGAGGGGGGGTGTTAAGATGTATTCGTGTATATACATACACTTAGTGTATATATGACTCACATGTATTCACCCTATATTGCCAATTTGGCCTAATGAGAGACTCATTCCATTCTCTCCCCAAACCCTAGCTCTCCTTCTCTCTTTCTCTCTTTCTCTTCCTCTAGGGTTTGTCACAAAACTATCTTCACAACATCCTTGCACTTACCTCAAAATATTGTAGAAACTTCTCCTTCCAAACAATTTCAGAATAAAATGGCAATAAAGTAATATTAATAAGTTGATGTGGGTTCACACTCAAGACTGATAGAAGAGCAAATAGGAGTCGATTCAAATTATTGGTCGTGTTCTATGTTTTTTTTTTATTATTTGCCTTTGGAGTAATTTGAGTATGTTTTTTAGATTTGTTTCAGTTTAATATGGACCATATTTTAATTCTTTGGATACTATGGGCTTAAATGCAAAACTAAAAGGCCCTTTTAAAATTAGGTCTAGTATTATCCAGGTAGTCCTTTCTAGCAAAACAAGGAATCAATTCCTTGATTTTAGAAAGAAAGAGGGGTTGGCCTATGGATTCCATCCACGGGGAGGAGAGTGTAATGAGTCTCCTATGGGAAAAGGGTCCCACCTATTTTTTGTGAACTATTATCCATTCTAAAGGGGGGTAGGTGTTGAGAGTTATTATAACATTCTAAGCTCTTTTTAGGCTCCTGCTATACATTTCGACCTTTCTGGTTGCTAGAACGTTAAAAGAAGTATATCTTGAAAAATATTACAAAGAAGATAGTTTCTCACTCTAAATGTTGACCAAAGTTCGCCTCCACTCTTCAACGAATAGCCTAAAGAAAAGCCCTTGAGAAAAATTTGAACGAGGGAGGTGGAGGTGGAGGTGAACGTGGTGGAGGAGGCTCAACCGGGAAGGTAGGCGTAGGAGCAGGATACGGAGGTAGGAAGGGGATGTTGAGAGGGGGTGACGACGTAGAAGATGACGTAAGTGGTGAGGGAAGATCCCGGGACTCAGTGGAAAAGTACGGGACATCCTCTACAAAGGAGACGTGGCGAGAGACGCGGATCCGGCGAGCCAAGGGATCGTAGCACCAATAACCCTTGTGCTCCCGACTGAGTCCTAAGTGAACACACCTAACAGACCTAGCAGAGAGTTTGGTGCACTCATGGGGAGGGAGGAGGACGAAACACGTGCACCCAAAGGTACGAAGAAGAGAGTAGTCAGGAGATGTGGAGTAAAGCCGCTCGTATGGGGAAACACCAGAGAGAGATGAGGACGGAGTGATGTTGATGAGGTGAACAGCGGTCAAGACAGCTTCAGCCCAGTAGGAATGTGGAACAGAAGCAGACAGAATTAGAGCTCGTGCTGTCTCAAGGACATGGCGATGTTTGCGCTCGGCGACTCCGTTTTGTTCATGGGTGTGGGGACACGACTGTTGGTGAAGAGTGCCGTGAGTCTGAAGGATCTCACGCATCTCAGAGGAGAGATACTCCTGGGCACAATCAGACCGAAAAGTCTTAATGCGCCGACCAAACTGGGTGTGAAGCATAGTAGTGAAAGTCCTGTAAATATGAGGAATCTCGGAGCGGCGACGCATGAGATAGACCCAGGTGCAGTGGGAGTAATCATCTATGAAGCTCACATAATACAAAAAACCAGTAAAAGAGGCAACTGGAGCAGGACCCCACATGTCAGAGTGCACGAGATCAAAAGGGGCGCTGGAACGGAAAACACTAGTAGAAAAAGGAAGAGCAAGGTGCTTTGCTAATCGACACCCAGTGCAGACAGAGAGAGGGAAGGACACCCGACCCAAAGCGCCAGAGCGAAAAACGCTTTGGAGTCGATCACTGGATATGTGACCTAACCTTCTGTGCCACAAATCGGCATCAGAGGTAACAAACAGAGCCGACGGAGTGGAAGTGGGAACCTGAAGGTGATCCAACTAATATAGTCCCCCTGCTCGACGACCCAGCCCAACTCTTTGACCCGTCTGCGGATCCTGCACAGAACAAGAAGAAGAAGTAAATGTAACGATCAGGCCCGAGTCACAAAGAGAACTAACAGATATTAAGTTAATGTTTAAGCGGGGAGCAAGGTGAACATGAGGTAAGGTTAGGCGACCAGTGGGATCGGAGGCAGAGGTGATGGATCCACACTGCGAAATGGGTAGACGAGTCCCGTCAGCAGTGTGGATCCCCATGTGGGTAGGAGCAGGGCTACAGTCCGTGAGGACAGAAGGATCGGAGGTAAGGTGGCAGGAGGCACCCGAGTCGAAGATCCATGGAGCACTAGTACCCGGAGTGGCAGAGAGACTGTGAGCTGTCGAAGAGCTGGTGGAGGCGAGGTATCGAAACAGTAACTCCTCAAAGCGCTGGAGGCGGTCGGAGTAGGACCGAGACTGAGTAGAAGTACCCGGAGTGGCAGAGAGACTGTGATCTGTCGAAGAGCTGGTGGTGGCGAGGTATCGCAACAGTAACTCCTCAAAGCGCTGGAGGCGGTCGGAGTAAGACCGAGACGGAGCAGGAGTGGTGGCAGGTGGTGCTGGAGTAGGGAGATCAGCAGCAGCAGCAGTCTCGCCATCATGGCGAAGGGGATCCTGACGACGTCCACAGTCAACTGACGTGGTGGAGGGACGTGGCCCGAGAATACCATCAAAACGAGAAGACGGAGGGACTCGACGAGCAGCGACTGTGTGCAGGCAGTATGGGAGCCGAGAGATGCTGTAGGAAGCCATACCCCTGAAGTACGGGGGCGAGCCGGCACAAGGGAGGTCCCGGGCAGTCTGGTATAGAGGAGACGGACCGGAAGAGGAGGGCCAGGGAAGGAGCGGTGGGGCGATGGGGGGCAGCAGGGGGTGCAGGAGGGGGCGGTGTGGGCTGCAGGAGGTGCAGAAGGGGGGCGGCGGGGCGTCAGGGGGTGTAGGAGGGGGCGGCGGGTGCTTCAGGGGATGGCGGGGGGGTCGGAGGGGCTGCAGGGGGGTTCTGTTGGAAGAGGAGGGGCGCGGGGGGGTGCTGCAGGAGGTGCAGAAGGGGGGGCGGCGGGGCTTCAGGAGGTGCAGGAGGGGGGTGGCGGTGGTTGCAGGAGGTGTAGGAGGGGGCGGCGGGGGCTGCAGGAGGTGCAGGAGGTGCAACGGGGGCTTCCGGTGTGCTGGAGGGGCTGCCGGAGGGGGGAATCAGGTGTAGGAGTGTGCTAGAGGGGCTGCCGGAGGGGGAATCGGGTGCAGGATAGGGTTGGAGGGGCTGCCGGAGTGCTGGAGGGGCTGCCGGAGTGGGGAATCGAGTGCTGGAGGGACGGCGGGGGCTGCAGGAGAGGGCGACGGGGGCTTCCGGAGTGCTGGAGGGGCTGCCGGAAGGGGGAATCGGGTACAAGAGGATGCTGGAGGGGCTGCCGAAGTGCTGGAGGGGCTGCCGGAGGGGGGAATCGAGTATAGGAGGGTGCTGGAGGGGCTGCCGGAGGAGTCGCCTTCACCGCGAAGAAACCCTAGAGCTCTGATACCATGTTAGGAGATGACGGCTAGGGTTTGGAGAGAATGGAGAAGTTCTCATTGAGGGACTAAAGCCCAATATATAAGTACATGTATACACATAGAATCCGACCCGACTGTACATAGAACCCGACCCGGTATATACATTAACAAGAGGATCATGGAGAACCCAAGGAGTCGGAAGGAGCCTATGGAGGTGCCCGAGGAAAAGCCTATGGAGCAACCCGAAGAAGATCTCAAATGAAAAACTTGGAGATGAGCCGGAGAATAAGTTATGGAGAAGTCCGAGGAGGAGCTCGTGATTATAGTCGCTAATGTGTACTCTCTGTTTGATGACGTCCTATGCCCTGAAGAATTTCCAGAGCTTTAATTGAAAATTAATAAAGGCCCATCGTCGTCAATATTTCACTCCTAAAAGATTGTATAGAGGAAAGGACTGACAAGGAGAATCCAGTATCAGATACTTATATCCATTAGATTTTGAAGATCGAAGTCCTAAATGTGGGTGGTAAAATATAACCCTTTTTGGAAAGCCTAAGGGAACTGACTTGCCAAGGGTCAGTAAGTAGGTGACTAAGTAAAAGAGAGACTAGCAAGTTGGTTATCCAAAGGAGGATGGTATCAGTAGTCACACAACTACAACCGAGTATAGAAGGATGTTGGAAACCTATTCTTGCGCATATTCGGATAAGAATGCCAATAGAGGGAGGAGTCATGTGGTCCATTGGCCAATTGTGCCAGCGTAGAGGGAGGGAGCATGTTCCTGCCTAAATAGAGGGAGTGTTATCTCTCCTTGCCCTAAATATTCACGAACGTGATACCCGGTTGATCGTGGGTATCATGGGCGAGGTATTGATCAAGTGGGAGTGTAACAATCACCTCAAGCGGTTGTCCCTGGGATCAAAGGGGATCTCAGGAGGGATATTGGGCATGAGGGAACCTAAATGCTTGTCACCCTTGGAGAAATAAAGGGCCTCACTCATCCTCAAACTAGGTATGCAATCGTAGAAATGAAAACTCTACCATTCTCTTTAGTCTTCTTCCCTTGAACATCTGACCTAAATTGAGTGTCAAAGTGTCTGTGGTTCCCAAGATAACTCAAGGTATTCTTCCAACTTTGGTCAACTCGGAGGAAGAATATTTGCTATTGTCAAAGAGGAATAACTCGGGAGTTCCAGGGGTAGTACAATCCCCCTTCAAAGTGTCTGTGGTTCCCAAGATAACTCAAGGTATTCTTCTAAATTTGGTCAACTCGGAGGAAGAATATCTGCTATTGTCGAAGAGGAATAACTCGGGAGTTCCAGGAGTAGTAAAACCCCCCTTCACTAATTAGTTTTGAGATCCTTTTGACTACATGATGAAAGCCACAATGAGCCATCCTGCAACAATAGATGGGCTGTTAAAAGAGTGGATGTTCGAAGCTGCTGAATCAATCTTCTAGTGACGCGATCCAGCACATGTTCAACATCAGCCTCATTTCCAGCTAATAAAGGGTCATGATCTTCATCCAGATTTAAGAAATCTTCCATCTTGGAAGATTAATATATGAACAATTAGGTTCAATTCAAATTATTAGTCTTAGAGTCTGTTTTTCTCAATTATAAGCATTTAAGTTAAATTTTTAGTTAGTTTAGCTACTTGTTTAAATTCTTTTTTTCAAATAGAGACCTTATTTGAGTTTTCCAAACGAAGACTTGAAGTGCAAAATGGAAAAAGGTCCGTTGTAAAAAATAAAAAGATGGTCCTTGATAAAGATATTATTCAATTGATACTTTCCAACTAAACAATGAGTCCATTACTTAAATTCAAGGGGGAAGGGTGGGTCGAACCATTTTCCTACATGGGAAGGAGTATGGGACTCCCTCTCCTCGTGGATTCCATCGGCGAAAAAGAGTAGTCCCGTAAGTCTCCCATGGGAAAGGGGGTTCCATCCCTTTTCGTGAAGAGCAAACCTCCATTAAGGGAGGGACCAGGTATTGGGATCTATCTCAGTATAGAGCCTCCTAAAAGGGGAAATCCAGGGCCTTTTCAGCCCGTATTTATGTGTTGCACTCTTCCTCTTTTGCTGGAATTCTGCAGGAAGCATATGCAGGAAATTAAAAAAAAAACAGAAAAGCAGAAAAAGGGAAACAAATAGGTAGGAGATCTAATTTTTGTTTAATTTGTGGTTCCTATATTTCACATTGGTAATGTTTTCGGGCAAGGCTAAAATATATACATGGGTCTCTTTTTTTTTTCATTTGAACATATAGCTGCATGATATCAGATGTTAGAGCTAGTTTTGTACTGACCAATCTGAAAGATCCTGTGCATTCAGGTGATCCAAAAGTCAAATGTTTGTATTTCCTATTATCCCTTTAAAAACATTTTACCGATTTTATTTTTATGCAACTTTTCCATACTTAATGGGCTCTTTCTGTCTCAGGAAGAACAAGGATGTAGTTAGTGGAGCAGGTGCATTAACACGAGGCACTGCAGAGCATCATTCTGCAGTGGAAACTTCCATAGAATCTGATGTCTTAGGAGATGGTTTCCGTTGGCGAAAATACGGACAGAAGGTTGTGAAGGGAAATTCATATCCAAGGTAAATCCTTGTCTTTAAGGTTTACCATCAAAAGAAGCAGTCAGTGAGTAGCGTCAACATGTGGCCGTCCAACCCACTTTTTATTATCTTTGTACATGGTTACATAGATCAAGGCTTGAAATTTTGATTTTGATCATCGTTTCAACCCCTCCAAGAAATAGCATATTTCACGAACTATGGTGATCTTTAGCGAAATATGCCATTTCGCTGTATGGAAAAAACAAAATATTTTGATTTTTTGTACCTTGATACCTCTAATAACTAGAGTCAGGGGCAGAACCAAGGGCGGCCGTCCCCCCCCATCCATCCACCCACCCATCCAGCTGGTAAAATTCCTAGGGGCCCTTTGAAGTTTTGAAATTTTTTAAAAAATCCTTACAAATGGCCCTAACAAAATTTTAAATATAGGAGTTCCTGGGTGAGTGGCTCTACCTTTCTACATTATCATTGTATGTCTGATGGAATTGGGATCTATTCTTGCAGGTGTTATTATAGATGCACCAGTCTCGAATGTAATGTGCGAAAGTATGTCGAGAGAGCATCAGATGATCCAAGATCCTTCGTTACAACTTACGAGGGAAAACATAACCATGAGATGCCAGATAGTAAGGTGAATCTAGCTTCTTCTGACCCTGATGCAGTAGCATACAAGGACACTAAGCAATAGTCCATACAGTCAACGGAAATAAAAAAGTGCTGGCAATCTGCCTCATAAGGTGACGGGTTTCCTCCCACCTCTAGCAACTTCAATCGTGAGCATCGGCACGTTTATTATGAAGAACTCCATACTTTGATTCCTTTGTTGACAACACAAAATTTCCCAAGAACATCACTATGATGATCATCATCACCCGATACATAACGCAATATACAGTTTATTCAACCCGGAGTCATACTTGATCGAGGAATGCATTGGAGGCTCCAACTTCTCCTTCTCACTATAGTTGTTGGCTGGTGATGAGCTGGATGACATCTTATAGCATACAGTGCGATAAGCAACTCATCTACTTTTGCCAGTGAATCAAAGAAATGGACTGCTTGTCGATTACCATGACATAGTTCCATATAAAATTTACATCTCGAGCTCAAGGGATCGAAAAGTCTATTGACTGTATACAAGCTGTGCTAGCTAATAGTTGAAAGTTTCCTTATTGGTATCTTCATCGCCGCCGCCTTCTCATCAACTTGACTCGATCGCAGATCGCTACGAATCAAAGTGTTAGCTTTGTAACCCTTTATATAGGTGACTATAGACATGCAGTATTAACATCAATGTAAAGATGGTTATGTTCTCTCATCACAAAAGCTTTAAGTGATGTTGAATGGTATCTTGTGAGAGGTTCAAGAAGACAAAGGTTTGGTAATATGGTTGTTTGCCTTTGTTTGTCACTACTTCAGTGTTTGCCTGTTAGGCAGGAGGTTGCTTTAGAGTACAGCCAGTATGCACTTGTTGTAAAGAATTAATAGAGGAGTTTTCCTGGTATCTGGAATTTTCAAAACTATCTTTTGACCCAAGATTCAAAAGATCCAAGATTTTGAAGTACAGCAACAGGCTCTGTGGGATCTTTTGGCTCTAGCTAATGGATTATTGCATGACTGCAATACAATTGTCTTTGGAGGTTGAAAGAGTGCTATCTATGTTTTTATTTTTATTTTTGGTACATTGAACTTGGTCAATCGACCGGTGGATCACTGTAGTAGTAGTCACCACACTCGAGCGTAGGAACAGCTTACGGGGGCCCATAGATAGTCAAGACGCAATCGGGAAGTCACCACACCGGAGTGGGGGAGAGAGTTGCCGCGCTGAACGGACCAGTGGCGGACCCAGGGTTTTTCCTCAGGGGGGCATAATTATTAAAAAGTAACTACAATCGTTGCCTCACAGTCGAAGGCTTCGGCAGGCGGTGTGACAACGTCCTTATCCTTCGATCGCGCAGCAAAAGGCCTATTAGGATTTTGCCTCTAGTAAAGAGAATTTCGATTGTTGGAGTCATTCGAAAATTTGGAACTATAATTGGCCGATTCGATCAAGGTGCACGGTTTCTAAATAATAGACCAGATCCTTTTTTTTTAAGGGGGGGGGGGTAGATTTCATACATACCCCCAAAAACCTATAAATAGGTCCCGATCCCACTAGATTCTTATTCACTAAGGGCCATGGGATGAACTCTATGGGGATGCCACGTGCGCAGGAGGTGGCAGACTGCGGTAGGTGTCGGCCAGACAGTGGTGGCCCTGGTGGGCATCGGTGGCCGGCAAACGGCGAGGTCGGCCGTGGGTCACCAATACTGGCGGCGACGGGTGGCCCATGTAGCGGTGGGGTGGTGGTTGGTGGCATAACGGTAGATATTGACTGGCGGGGGATGATGGTTGGTGGGGCGGTGACGGCTGGAGGTGGCCACCTCTATGTAAAGTTGGCTACCAAAAGTTGACTATAATTGTTTTCTGAGTAAATTAAACTTTGCTTCCCTCCCTCCTAAAGTTTAGCTAGATTATATAAAAATTACAAAATGAGGAAATCAAGTAATTGACAAAAGGGGTATTGTGCTAAAATTTCAAACTTTAGGGAGTGTTTAGGAACAAAATAAACTATAGCGGGGTTAAGTGTTTTTGAGCTAAACTTCAAGGGGGTAAGTGTAACTTTTTTTCCCAAATTGAGGAGGGGCTTGAGCCCCCTGGGCCCTATGTAGGTCCGCCCTGGAACGGACCATGAGTAGGGCTGCAACTCGGGTCGGGTTACGTCGGATTGCGGTCAACCCTAAACCAACCCAAGGTCACAAAATCTCAATCATAACTTATTTTGCCAATTTTGAAGATTTTGTTAATCTAAATAAGATATCGTTTTCAAAAGAAGTAATGGAACACTATCCTAGTATTTTATTATGGATATGATTCTCTATTAAACAAATATAGAGACGATAATTTTCATCGGCCATGTATAAGAAATATTAACAATATCATATATAAAGAATTGACTATGTGACTCACTGTATATGTACCCAATGGTGGATTCTGCCCCTTCAAAGAAAAAAAAAAACCTAAACACATATATACTTAAACTATTGAAAAACCAGCAACCTCCTATCTTATACTTAGCCTACTCGGGT
This sequence comes from Chamaelirium japonicum, assembly GCA_947650365.1. Lineage (NCBI taxonomy): Eukaryota > Viridiplantae > Streptophyta > Magnoliopsida > Liliales > Melanthiaceae > Chamaelirium > Chamaelirium japonicum. Next base: position 69,378,535 of record OX393554.1, read on the forward strand.
TCGGGTTTGGTCGGGCCGAACGCTGAAGGTTAACCCTAACCTAACCCAACCAAGAGTAGGGTTGGAAAATCTCTAACTCTAACCCACCCCGAGACATTAATAAAAACATGTACATATGTTTAGTAGGTGAATAGAGTGTAAGCTTTCGCTTATCTTTCATCTTTCCACCATACCCCCATTCTCTGATCTTCACAGCATGATAGCTGACCACCAATTGCCCAGCCGAAGAACAATTACCCAAGCCTACCACTAAATTGGACTATGTTAGATACTCTCATATCTCAAAACCTGGGTTCTAAGAGGAGGTCCACAGGGGGTATATTAAGCTGGTCATAAGTGCGTCCCTCATCGATGTGGGACTATCCGTCAACAATCCCTCATGCAGAGCATGCGTGGCAAAGATCCTCCCACACGGAGCACGCATGACAAGGCACGATCGTGGGGAGCATCCGGAGTAGGAGACGATGAACTCTAGTTCTGATACCATGTTAGATACCCTGATACCTCAAACCACTGGTTGTAAGGGGAGGTCCACAGGGGGTATATTACGCGAGTCATGGGTGTCTCCTTCACCGATGTGGGACTATCCGTCAACAGTACTCTCCCTCATGCGGAGCACGCGTGGTAAGGATCCTTTCACATGGAGCACACATGGCAATGCATGATCGGTGGGGAGCACCCGGAGTAGGAGACGAATGAACCCTAGCTCTTAGGGGTGTAACTTGGGTCGAGTAAAACCGAGAACCGACCCAACCCGACCTAAATGGGTCGGGCTGGTTCGGGCATTTTGACTAAATGAGTTGGTTTGGTTCTAAGTTTTGTGGACCCGACTAAATACGGGTTGGTTCTGGGTTGAGGCTTGGGTAGACCCGACCCAACCCGAGAACCGAACTCATATATATTAGTCCACATAAATATGTCACGGGTTTGGACTTTTGGGCTCCAACACACTAGCACCCGAGTAAATATTATTTATTTGTTAACATTGAACCAACTACCAAGAGAACTCAATGGGTGGCTAACGGTTAAAGCCCAACATAGACCTTTAGTTTGCTAGTAAATAGCCGATAACCATTATTATTTTGGATCAACTCCCAACCCGAGAACCGACCCCAGCCAACTCGACCTTAGTGTGGGTTGGGTTGGTTCGGGTCTATACCCAAATCAGGTTGGTTCGGGTTTCAATATGGTAGAACCGAACTAGTTTGGTTCTGTTTCGGGTTGGCTCAAACCGGAACCAATCCGACCCGAGTTGCACCCCTACTAGCTCTAATATCATGTTAGATTCCCTTACACCTCAAAACCTAACCATTTACTCCAGATGCACTCTGCTGCAATGAGGAGGTTGTGTGTTCGACTCCCTCCACCTCTCGATTTACTCAGGAGTGTGGTGGAATATCTGACTGGGTCGGGCCTCACTCCAGGAGGGATTAGTCTGAGCATGAAGTGGGGCCATTTGACCGAACCGAACCGGGGAGAGTTCAGATATTCTTCAGTGCCCGTGAGCATCATAGCCGCACGATGGCAGGCGACAAGAACTGTATCGTAATCCAGCAGACTGCATACGGCTGTGATGTGCATGGGCCCCACCGATCAGACGATTCGGCTAAAGATAGAGTTCAGATCTCCTCCGGTCGGTTGGCCCCGGTCGATGATCCCGGCGTGCATCACAGCCATACAAAATGGCTGGTATCCAAAAGTGAATAGCATTCCAGCGGCCGTGTGCTTCTCGCCGGGCCCACCGACCAGGGCCCACCAGCTGGAGGAGATCGGAACTCTATACGAGAGCCTTTTTGTTTTTATGTTCTAGATTTATGTTTTTCTTTTTTAAATTCTGCTTTGATAAAATTGCCCCCTCATCCCTTTTTTTTTCCTTTTCTCCATACCTAGAGTTTTGTCGCTCCTGGCCTCCTCGAACGCCGTCGATATTTCCGAGGAGGTCAGGACCTCGGTTCGTGGTGATTTCGGGGTAGGATCATGTCCCCCCTTCCTCCCCCTGGTAGATAGGGGCTCCTCCGATAGTCAGCTTTTTGTGCTCGTCATATCGGAATCGCACGGTGATCTTTTGCTTGGATCGACAGCTCCCACTCGATGTCGGGGGCATGGTTTCTTACCGGATGCAGCCGGAGCGTCAGATCTGCCCCCCCCCCCATTGGCGTCGGTGACTTTCCTGGTTGCCTCCTCTGACTGATGGCATGGTTCTCGGAGCTGTGATGGCGATGGCATTTGACGACAAATCGGTGAGCGGCGGTGGCTTCTCCAAGGTTTGCCGAGCTATTGGAGATGGTGTTTCTTTTTGGTACTTTTTAGGGATTGTGGGTTTTTCCCCCCTCTTTTTTCTCTTCTTCTCTGCTGGATGTAGTGGTGTTGTGTCCAATTGTGTGCGGTGAGTTCCAATGGTTTGCGGGGGTGTTTGTCACCTGAGTGGTGAGGTTGGCTTTGTCCCACTTGGTGGTGGTCTGTGTTGTTCTGACCGGATGGTGGTCAGTGTTGTTCCCGATGTGTGGCGGGCTTTCCTTTTGCATGTGCTAGCATGTGGCGCCTCCAGGGAGTCCGATTGTGACCTCCCCCTTCTATAAACCAAAAAATAAAAGAGAACATACTTTTCACCCCAAAAAAGAGACACTTGGTGAAAAATACATTTTAGGAAATGGTTTTGAGGTAAAGGACATACAACATTTCGATTTTACATCAATCCCTCTTCGAAATACCATAGTACAACAAGCACCTCCTACCACCAAGTTTGACTTTTTAAACTATTCAAAAGATAAAAATACCCCATACACGTGACTGTATATGAAAGTAGATAGAATCCGGATTTATATACATTAAGCACTGTAGAAATGAATACTCTTTTAGGGTAGATTATTACTCTTGCTATAGTGAAATCATGGTCGCAAATTTTTTGACGAGATTTTTCAAAAAAAAAAATACTATAGTGATTTCACTGTAGTAAAAAGAGTAACAATTTGTGGTACAAAGAGTAACATTTGCAAAAATGATTTCACTGTAGCAATTTTTTTCCATTGATATTTCTCAAAAAAACTTGCTGCAATGATTTCACTATATGAAGAGTAACAATCTGACTGCAAAGAGTATCCATTGCTATAGTACTTTGTGTGCATGCATCTTGATTCTATACATTTTTCGGTACAATCACGTATAGGGGTAAAATAGGTACAGTAAAAATATTCATTGCAGATGGACCTTAGCCACAATCGAAATGGGGTCTGTCCTTTACCTAATACAGTACTTGCTGCAAGGACCTTAGCCACATTAGCCCCCCCCCCCCCCCCCAAATAAATAAATAAAATAAAATAAAAAATAAAATTAATAAAAGATAAGGCAGAGAAGAAAAAAGAGGCAGTATAGTTAGTAGTGGACATACATGCGTATATATGAGTTATAGATTTCTAAACATCTGAGCAGTGGATATCTAGACATCTAATTAGTAGTGAATACCATGATAACTAAGCCCATAGAGACTAAGATGAGATAAGATAACTTCAAAAGTTGACGATGTGAGAACATCTAATGCATTACACATATTGAGAAGAAGTTCGGGATGCTAGCGAGTGTCCACCGGTTCTTTGTTGACTTCAAACATGCATAACTTTGCACTCGGTGGTCATAATTCTTATTATGACCACAATTCAAAAAGCTCACAACAAGATCTATAATGATTAATTACTTTGTCATTAATCCCATTTTTCAGCCCTAAAAAAGAAAGTCTTGATGATTTTTGAGCCTACTTTTTCTACTCTTAGTAATATATCAGAGAAGAACTGATACCACGATAAATGAAAAGTAGTATTCAATGGAGAATGATGTGAGTAATAGATATCCAAAGATCCCTTCTCACAGACTGAGAAATCCACACCGTAAGATCTGAAACCTGCATCATGGTAGCTGAGATCTATGTAGGATATCTGAGATTTACGTTTGGTGATCGGTGCATAAATGCACCACATTTACGACCCTAAATCTATGCTTGCTCGCCCCATTTTATATCATCCATGATGCTTTTATAAAGATTTTTTGTCATTTTCAAAAAATCAGGTCATTGCACAAAAAACAATCCAAAATGAGCAAGATAGGAGAAAGAAGAGCTAAGAAGGGAGAAGAAGAAAAGATAAAAAGGATCGGTTACAAGTAAGGAAAAGGAACTACAGAATTCCAAGAGCAACCCACCAGAGGGCACCCTAGGATACTGCTCGATCGATCGGCGTGATCGATTGAGGTCCCCACTACCAAACAGACAGATAAATCTAAATCTCGATCGATCGGCCCAATCAGTCAAGGATCCTACAGGAAGCAATAAACAGAGAAGTACATGCAGATCTCGATTGGTCAGATGGATCGATCGACCACTAAGCCACTGGCAGAAAAGTCAAAGGGGTCAATCATTTTTTGGATCGTGGAGAGAGGAGCGGAAGCCAAGGTCAGAGCCATCGTAGTAAGGATCGTCATTCGGGTTCCAATTTTCTTTATGTTTATGATGTCTCTTTCAATTAGCATTTGTAGTTAAACCCCTAGCTTAGGCTAGAGGGGAAGACCTGAGTTATTTCATGGATCGATCATTGTTCTCTTAGTTTTTAATATAAAAGGACTTTAATGCTTATGGTTAAATAGAATGATTGAATTGATATCAAAGATACTACTGTGTTCATGATTTTCTTTATATCATATCGACCCCGAGCATTCTTTATGATTGATAATTGGTGTAGTATAATCGTAACTTTGATTTTTAAATCTCTTATGATGTTTAACCGATATTTAGACTTGAATCTTAATGCGTAGGTTTGAATATGAGATTGTATCACCCATAGATATAATCTTTTGATCTTGCATGATCTATGGGTATAATGAATGCTTGAGTATTCTTTTGGATTCATTATTGTCATGCGTGATGCAAGATTTAAATGCTTCATCTTCCTATCATATTCAATCCATCTTTATGCTTAATAAATAATTATCAAATCTAAATCTACCGATTAGATATGGTTAGGTCCATGATCTAACTAAGAAAAAAAGAAGAATAACGAAAAGAACAAGTCCATAAAATTTTCAAGTTGGACTCCGTTGGCTAAGCCCTTTAATCCAATAGTCTTCCCATTTCTAATTAATCAATTTACTTTAAATTTTTTTCTATTTGCATTAGTACATCTCAATCGGTAGCTTAAAACCCTTTTGTTATCTAGATTAGAAATTGATCTAAACTAGATTCAAACATAGTTTCCTTTTAATTCACAAGTTCTTATGGGATCGACCTCGCTTCGCTGTACCATGAGTTTCATGATTCATGCACTTACTATTAAGTAATTTAGAACTACAACACATGGATAACTAAGAGTTGTGTTAGGAAGCTGAGAGTGACTACACAGAATTAAGGTGTTATCGAAAAAGGAGACCACAACAGGGCATTCTTCAACGAATAATGACAAATCTATACATTAATATGTGAAATTAGAGGCAGTTAGAAGGCAATCGAGTGTCTCCTAGTATGAATGTGGTAGAATATGATGTGGACCAATTATATCGCATCAAATGACATCTCTGACAGCTGTCAACAACCTAGCCTAACAAACTTGTAATGATGTGTCAGTTAGAGGATTCCTTTTTTGGTGATATGCATGGAGGCTAGGGAGCTCACCGATAAATAGGGGTCCAAGGCTTTAAACAAGGGGATCATATGATCCAAACCTAAAAGAGAAGAAAGTGTTAGGATAATTGGCCTCGCACTTATGTCAATCCCTTGTACTGCGAAAGCCTTCAACCCTCAGGATGGTGTTGGAGGTTCGAGGATCGGAGCACTGCAAAGATCATGCAACCATAAAGAGAATAAGATGCAGAAATATAATGACAACGAATAGCACTGAATCACAGGCTATCAAGGACTTAGATTATCACTAGCAAGAAATACATAAAATAGTGATCACTGTTTGTTGGGTCACGATATGCTCAAACAACTATTTTTGGCTCCCACAAGTTTTCATCCTGAAGTCCTGCCGTTTGCTATCTGCCACCCTTATAGTCACATGACTGTAGAACCATGCCCTGTGTGAACATACGTGACCTTATTATCCGGTACTACTCTTGACATGATTTCTCAGTGACCGCTAAGATAACCCATCATCAATGTCCGATGATCCAGCCAGATTCACGAATCATTCAACCTCAGAATCTCAAATTAATTTTGGTCTATCTGGAACCCTTTCAAAAACTTCCTCCATCTTTCCTTTTGCACTCACATTCTAAGGCTTGAAGTGCGCAGTGGTATCTTCTCCTTGGAGATACTTGAGGTAAGAGAGAGACGAATCAATCCAGTGTTATCGAGAACCTTCCAATCCTTCTCGGACATCCCTCCAGCTTGCCCACCTTTTCGCCTTCCAGAATCCACAGCCCCCCGCACCATTGAATTTCTTGGTCCTCACCCTTCTGTTGTCTGCCATTGCTCCAACCATGTCACAATCTCACATCAAATCTTTGGCTCTGAAACCAATTAATGGGGTAATTAGCCTTGCACCGACACCGATCCCTTGTACTGTGGAAGCCTTTAGCCCTTAGAATGGTGCTCGAGGTTCGAGAATTAGATCCCTGAAGCTATCATACAGCTATACAAAGAATACAATGCACAATGAATACTATGAAATCATAGGCAATGAAAGGACTTGGATTATCACTAGTAAGCAGTGATCACCTTTGTCGGACCCGTAAACCCTCATCTTGTTCCTCTCACAATCACACCCACGAAGTAGAAAACAACCCTCCAAGAGATGCACATAGATTACTGGAGGATCACCAAGAGATGAAATCACCAGCTAAAGTAGAAACCGAGATAGACACATCGAAGAACTCGGAGAAGATCCACACTGTATATGCATCCTTCCTCCACTTTCTCTCTTCTTCTTCTTCTTCTTCTTCTTCATTCTCTTTACTTTCATTCCTCTTTCTTCTCTCTACATGGCAAACCCAAGACCGGGTTTTTGTTCACTTCCCATCCATGACTCGCTCTCAATCCTTGTAACATCCACCCCCAACACATAAGATATTGTCCGATTTGCTTGTACCCGCACGAGGAATTTCCAGGAAGTCACGCGACGAGAGTAGTACTAGGATGGGTAACCTCATGGGAAGTCCTCGTGTGGGCACAAGCAGAGCGGATAATATCTTGAGTGTTCAGGGTGGATGTTACAATCCTCAACTGAAAAGAACCATTCCATAGTGGTCACGGTCGCCACGCTCTCATGTGCATCCAAAAGCCTGCGGGGAGTGCCGCACTGGTACCTCTCCCCCGGGATCCGTTAATCTTTCATGTGACTCACACTTCTTCCGTAGACGATCTTGAACCACTCCATAGCCATTATTGATGATTCCCACCGAGTTCCAATTATCACATCAAGCCTCCTCACCTTCTCCTTGTATAGCTAGGGTAAGGGTAGGGCGTCATACACCAATTAGAGATCCAATAACCCGAAGTTGTTTTGCCAAAACAAGAGATACCACAACCTGACCTATACTGTCTGGACCCACGTCATATGCATGATGGCTACGTCGTGCACACGATGTCTCCAAGATGTACTTGCTCAACTTTCTTACCGATTCATCCATACACACGATCCAAAACTCATGTGCATGATCCTGTCAGGGTATTAGCTTTTGCAAGCCAAAACCCAACAAAAGAGCCTCAGAGATAGAGAGAGATAGATAGATACATAGAGAGAGAGAGAGAGAGAGAGAGAGAGAGAGAGAGAGAGAGTTCATGTTTGTTGTAATACTTATCTTAGAGGAGACAAATGTGAGATTTGAGAGCTTGTATTTCTTAACTTCTAGTGTTTTTTCTCCGATCCATCATGTGGTTTTTTCCATTCGATTCTAGAGGATTTCCATATAAATCTACACGTTCGTGTGTATTTTCTTCCTTCTTGTCTTGATATATTATGCTTTGACGTGATTACTCTCTAGTCTAGAGTTTGTGTGTGAATCTAATTTTTACCCACACAATTTTATTTTTATGCTGAGGAAGGCTAGACATCTAGCAGCTTCTTTGTAAGTTATGGTGAGAACAATTTGTCCTTGGGTGTTTTGTTTTATCATGTAATTATTTTGGACTACCATAACTATAACCATCAACTTTTTGCCTACTACAACCTCTAAAAAATAGTAACAGAAATGTCGCTTCTATTTGGAATCATGAGCTTTATTTCTCATTTTTTGCTTGTTTAATCAATTAGGATTTATTTAATACTTTGTGTTTGTTTTTTTATGTTTGGCTTTTAAGTTAATCAACTCTCATTTTTTTTTTCATCCGGCGATCGACATTAGCGGTTTTGAAGAATAGTGGTATGATTATTTAAATAATATAGTGCGAAAAAGGAACCAATCATGTTGGATTCAATTTGACCCATATTATATAAAAATATAAATGATTCGGTTCCATGAGAGAAAAACCGAAACACCTTTTACTATATACGGTTTCAAAGCTTGAAAGAACACAAATATGAAAAGAGAGAGTTGATGCCTTTGTCCTCATAGATGCAACCCCTTGATCTAATTCCTGGATATCTAGATTGTTTTTCAAATTTTGAGACAACAATTATTTTTTTTGTAGATTTGGACCCTTCTTAGAAGACATGTATTTATTCAAGTGCCAAATATGGAAAATATTATCCCATGAGTTTTAAAAATTAATTAGATATTAAGACCTCTTAATATAAGATTATGGCCAATCATCTATCAACTATCAACTTGTTTTGTTCCTAAATAGTGGATGCATATGTGTGTGTGTGTGTGTGTGTGTGAGAGAGAGAGAGAGAGAGAGAGAGAGAGAGAGAGAGAAGTGGGGTGGGGTGGGGTGGGGGGGAGGCAGAGAGAGGAGGGCAAGGGGATGTCAAGGAGAGATAGAGACGATGGGGGAGAGATGGGGACGGGCAGATTGCACTCGTGGGTCTGTGAAGAGTGGGGGAGAGAGATGGTTGCTCCTCTCTTTCTCTTACTTTTTGTACTATCTTATTTTTGTAGGTGGTGGTGGTGTTGGGGGGGGGGGGGGGGGGGACTAAAAGCCCAAACCTTTTCATTTCTTTTGCTCTATCAAGGAAAACAATGTGCATTGGTTTTTATTATACAATAGAAAATACCAACTACTACCCTTTTTTATTATTTAATGTAGTAGCGGGTATAGTTTTCATAAGGTCAATTCTTATATAGTAAAAATACTTGATTTATTTGGCTGATATTTATTGGAGTAGGTTTCCATTGGTATGGTACATATGATGTGTGGCCCACTAATTTGGTAAAAACTATGTTTGTGAAATATTTTACTTGTATTAACATTAGACATGTGGAGAATTCCTCCTCCAACTAAATATAGGATAATATAAATATTATAACTTAGATGTAAATTAGAGGTTTATGTAAAGTGAACTTAGAATTGTTAGTTTTCCTTTTAAACCGTATTTTGATGCACATGTGATAAGAGAGAATAAGAATAAGAAGCAGCGGCGTGGAGAGAGAGAGAGAGAGAGAGAGAGAGAGAGAGAGAGAGAGAGAGAGAGAGAGAGAGAGAGAGAGAGAGAGAGAAATAAAATCGAAGGCATGCGTCATAATTAATTAATCGACTTTTGATATTTTTAATACAACCTTAGATGTGAACCTTAAATTTTGATAAACAATTGTTTGATTTTTTTTCTTCTTTTATTCTTCAAATATTTACGATCAAAGTAGCTCTTTGTCGTAATAACTAGTACATGATCACATTGTCCCTCTTGTATATTCTCTGAGGAATTTTCAACCTGAGCAAATCGCACAAATCTCATAGCCCACGTACCTTGCATACATTGTCAAAATTGGTTAGTCTGGACCTGACATCTCTTGAGCCCATTAATTAAAATTGTCTTAACAATCTTTGACCCTGTGAGTCCATCTAACCAATTGACATTACTCTATAGGACGATTAACACCTATAACATGAGGTTGATAGTGGATCTTGGTTTAGAGCTTCAACACTAGATCGCGTGTTAATGCTTGGTTGTCAATGTATAAAAAAATAAACAAATGGAGTAAACTCATTTGATTTAGGCAGCTACGGTTGCATCTCAGCGTGTAAGACATCTGAGGGCCGTAAGTGTGTGGTGATTTTCCTGTGAGGCAATCTAATATGTAATTTTTTTTTATTGGTGTTAGTGAGTTTTGTAACCTGATCTGTTTAGTATCTGACACACTAACATGTGATGTAGTCCTTTCCAAATAAAGAAAACAAAAGAAAAAATAAAGAAAACTCGTTTGATTTAGTATATGTCCCATTTTGTTGTAGCAAAATTGAGTCATGAAAGAAGTATTGTCGACTACTAACAAATTTTATAATTTTTTTTGATATAGTAATAAAAGTGTGACCTAGAGTTAGTTTCCAAGTAATACCCCACTGTTGTTGCGGATCGAAAAGTGATCAATATTGCATCCATGCAGAAGTTGACTTATGTTTTATTTATTTTAATTGTCTAATAAATATTTGAAAGTTAAGTTTCAACTCTTGGAGAGACTAGAGTAGGTTTCTACTAAGATAATTAAGCGAAGGAAAATAAATAAAAATAGAGGTGGGAATTGGTCCATTCCCGAACATCCTACTACTATCAAAACCTTAATCTTTTTTACATGTGTTATATTTTAATAGTGAAATTAACGTATCTATTAGAACATTATTAAGGTAAGTGAAATGTTGTGTTTTGTTGCTAGCATATTGATAGGAAAGATTGTAGAGACACATAGTATGTTAGAATACGTAACAAATATAGACATATTGTGTTGCTCGCTTCTAACCGTACATTGTTGTGTCCATTAACTATAAAGAGAGCATATGTAGTAAGATTAGTGTAAGTGTTTAATAAACATTTTAAAAGAAAGTATATGTGATCCCCTATCAAAAGATATATTTGTAAGCTTCCTCAAATTGATGAATTCAAAATTAATATTGACGGAGCCATTAAGTATGGGGTAGCCATAACATGTGCAATCATGAGAAACTCAAAATGACCTTATTATCAAGTGTTTTACCAAAAAGAATTTACTCTAACGATCTTTTGAAGGTCGAAGCAGAGGCTTTTAGACTGAGCCTCAACCTTAGGCCCAAGATCCATTTTGCACCCATCTGCAATGGAAAGAGATGCATTGATCATTATCGCCTTAATTGATAAGACAAATTTGAAGATTCTCTGAAAGATCTCTGCAATCATTCAGGATTGTTGGGAACTAGTTAGCCTCAATACAAGGATATTAGTGATTCTCATGCCAAAATCAACTAATGAAGTCGCTCGTTTTAATTTGGCTTGTCGCTTCCACTTCAGCATTTGCTATTTGGAATTCCTCCTCGGCACTTCATGTGTTCGAAAGATTGCTTGTATAAACTTTAGCTTGAATCAATAAAAACTCCAAGCGTATACTCCTTTAAAAGAAAATTCAATGTATATTCTTTAGGTGGTTTTAAGGTGAACCTATTGTGTGTATGACCTATTCTAACCTACTATATATCTCTGCCATTTGTCCTATCAACATGCTAGTAACAAACGCAAGAATTTTATTCACCTTAATAATGGCCAAATATATATTATCCTAATTATCACATTAAAAGATAATACATGCATAAAAGGTTAAGGCTTCAATAGTAGTAGGATGTTCGGAGATGGACCAATTCCCCCCTCTCTTTTCATTTCTTTCCCTCACTTAACTATTTGAGTAGAACCCACTAGTATCTCCAAGAGTAAAACCCTTAATTTCCACATATTTATTAAAAAAATTAAAATAAATAAAACATAGGTCAACTCTTGCATTGATTTAACCTTGAGTTTTCGATCCAGAAACAATATTGTGGTATTAGTTAGAACTAACTCTAGGTTATCACTTTCATCACTCATATCAAAAAAATTTATAAAATTTCGTTAGTAGTTGACTAGATTTCTTTTGTGATCGCCTTTGCTACAAGAAAATGGGTCGTATACTAAATAAAATGAGTTTTATTTTTTTATTTATTTCTTATTGTTTTTCTTTATTTGGAAAGGACTATAGTGGTTAGTATATCACCTTTTAGTGCATTAAACATCAAACAGATCAGGATGCGAAACTCGCTAACATCAGCGAGGAAAGATTCTATATTAGATTGTCTCACAAGAAAGTCATCACGTAACGGGTGAAAGAAAAAAAGATTGAACCAAGTTCACTAGACTTATCCCGACAAAATTAGCTCTAATATAGGATTATAGTTCTAAGCCAAGTTCCACCATCAACCTCATGTTATAGTGGTTAACTGTCTTATGGAGCAATGTCAACTGGTTAGACGGTCTGACTGGGTCGAAGACTGTCTAGACAATTTTAACTAATGGGCTCAAGAGAAGTAGGTTCGAACCTAACCCATTTTGTCATGTGTGGGAGGTGTGGACTTTGAGATGTAACAAGAGGACAATGCGAGCAGTTACTGGTTATTACTTCAAATAGCTGCTTTGATTGTAAAAATAATAATAAATAAAAAGAAAAAAATATTAAATAATTATTTATCAAAATTTAAGGTTCACATCAAAGGGTATATTAAAATTACAATTAATTAATTATGAGGCGTGCCCTTTGGTTTTGTTCCATTCTCCCTGGTCATTCATCTCTATTTCATCTCTCTCCTCTCACGCTTCTCTCTCTCTTCTTCTCTCTCTCTCTCTCTCTGGTCTCTCACTTCTCAGCAGAGGAATTATTACTGGCTCCTCGAGGGAGGGAGGAAATGGGGTGTTTTCCCTGTTCCAGAACATCCAACGAGAAGATCAAGAAGAAAAATCACATCCCACCTCCCTCAGGTACTCGGAATCTGCAACGTTGGTGGATAAGTTCAGATTTTTTTTTTTTTTTTCATATGGGTCTTTCTCAAATCGATCGATCGGTACTCCTTGTGATGGTTTTCACTCGTTTTTTTGCCTATAATCTTCTGGGTTTTTTGGTTTTCGGCTGGGAGATCAGATTCTAGCTGAGAGTTGGGGTATTCCAATCGTGATGATTCGATCTAGAGGTGTTTAAACCACAAAAAATCGTTTTTTTTTAAAATCAGAAATTTGGGTTTTGGGTGTGAAGTGGCCTCAGTTGCCGGTTTTCTCATCTGGGTTTCCTCCGATTGGCACAACAAAGGAATTGAGCTCGCTTTGATTGTCTGTTGCAAATAAATATAAAAAAAAATTCCCCTCTTTACATCTTCATCAATCTTTAGTGTAACCCATTTATGGATATCTGCGGATTTGTTGGGTTCCATCTTTGATGAGAGTGAATAGATGTAGAAAGATGAATCCGTTTGATTAGAGACGGGATTCATCTTCGCACTCTATGGAGTATGGACCCCAGATGGTCAAATCATTGGAGATCATGTTGGGCCACTTTCACTCTGATGAATTTACCATCTTGATTCACTATCGACTGATGAGTTAGAGCCTTCAAATTCTGTGGCTTGTTTTATTTTCAATCGTCCCTTGACTGATGGGTTTCTTGAAATGTGAATTGTTAGTCGGTCCTTCTGTTTTGAATTGGTGACACTGCAATACTCTTGTTTCTAAACATTGAAGATGAGAAGTCAAATCTTTCACCATCTTCCCGACATTCCTTCCGACCGTTTGTGTTATCTTCTTTAACAGAGAAGTCAAAATCGAACCCTTCACTGGATGTGAAGAAGCAGAGTTCCTTGGATGCTAAGAAGGAGGTATCGACTAGTGGTAAATCGGAACAGATTGCTGCTCAGACGTTTACGTTTCGTGAATTGGCTGCTGCTACCAAGAATTTTCGAGCCGATTGCCTTTTAGGAGAGGGAGGATTTGGTCGGGTTTATAAAGGCAGGTTGGAGAGTATCAACCAGGTCAGCATCTGCTATGTTTGCTGCTTCTGATCCCATTTCTTCTTTAACTGGACTTTGGTAAGGTTGCAGACTAAAGATTTTTTCATCGACTTCAAGTAATTACAAGTTAATAGATAATATAAAGAGGAGTTTTCACAGTTATGTATTTAATATATTTGACCCCTTATTTGCAGTACCACTTTGGGATTTATTAATGAAATTCTCAATGAGCAACCCACCACAACTACAACAACACTTCACGTATTGTTGCATACCCTTCAATTTTCATGTAAAATATATATTTTTTTGTGTATGATCTCACCAGGGAGAAAGTCTTTGGTATAACCTTGATATAACGAGCCAATGAGAAATGCCGGAGTGACCTCTCTTTGTAATCAAGCGTTTAAATAAGAGAAACTGAGTGGGCCCACAACCATAAACGCCCTTGTTCGATTGAATCACATATGTCAGATGGAGGTGCAGTTGGGGCACTTGGGGCTGAGTGCGATACACCTATCGTGGTGCTTACCATTGCGTGAGTGTGATGTGTTTGTAATTGGCTCTGGCGTTTGTCATTGGCTCGTGATACCAGCTCCGTTGTTATCATGGTTATACTTCTACCAAAAAATTTCTCCACGGACGTCTTCAGTTCTGAAATTCAGCTTTCATTTGTGACAGTTTTTTCGAGTTTATATTTGGTGATATGAGATTCTGAGCTTGTTTGATTTTTTTAAAAAAACTTCATCCTCGCTTGCGCACCCGCACACACGACCTTAAAAAGCCGTCTTTGTTGTACACTGAAATCCGTTATATATATCTTTTGAGTTATAAAATGTCTAGCACCTGCAAATTAGACTTGAAAAGGATATATCTTCGTTGCATACTGAATTCTGACATACAATTTTCTTCTTTTTGGTAGATTGTGGCTATAAAACAGCTTGATCGCAATGGCTTGCAAGGGAACAGGGAATTCCTTGTTGAAGTGTTAATGTTGAGTCTACTTCACCACCCTAACCTTGTTAACCTAATTGGTTATTGTGCCGATGGTGATCAAAGGCTTTTGGTTTATGAATACATGTCATTAGGATCCTTAGAAGACCATCTCCACGGTATGTACAATTGTGCGCTTGTATTTTCCATGCATCAGTGTAGAATCATAGTTCATTTACTCCATATCATTGCTGGCAACAGATCTTACTTCGGATAAGAGGCGGCTTGACTGGAATACTAGGATGAAAATAGCTGCAGGTGCAGCTAAGGGATTAGAGTATTTGCACGATAAAGCCAGTCCTCCGGTTATATACCGTGATTTAAAATGCTCCAACATCTTGCTTCGAGAGGGCTACCATCCCAAGCTGTCTGATTTTGGCTTGGCAAAGCTTGGTCCTGTCGGCGACAAGACTCATGTATCAACAAGAGTGATGGGTACATATGGATATTGTGCCCCTGAGTACGCGATGACCGGACAATTGACGCTTAAATCAGATATTTATAGCTTTGGGGTTGTACTTTTGGAGATTATTACTGGAAGGAGGGCCATCGACAACTCTAGAACTGCAGGAGAGCAAAATTTAGTTGCATGGGTAAGGAACTATTGTATTCTCTTTCTTAAACTTAAATTTTTTTTTCTTACACAGTCCAACATGTTCTCAGTGCTCAACATGACAGTGTCTGGGCTGTTGGTTCGTTTGCAGTAATATTGTTTTCTTCAGAACTATCGTACCTCTTATGTTTTGCTCTGAAGCTTCATGATTAGAGTATAATTTATCTGTCATTCCTATTAATGGCTTGTGGTGCATCACAACTCGAAACACCCTAGCATTCGAGTATCTAGTATGATTTATTTCCTAGTTTGCGATGTTTTTTTGAGTAGCAGTCAACCGAACATCAGCCCTCAACCTTCTTCATCTGGGCTTGGGACGGGTATTGGCGGGTTCAACCTTAATGTGCCATGGAGGAGAAATAATTAAGATTAGGCGGGTCAATTTCTGTTCCTCAAGATTTGCTTTTGTTCTATTTACTTTTAGCTCACACTAGTTTACCTTGTTTGCCTTAATCTAGGGTGTGTATTAATCAACTACTTGTTATCCGTACGATTAGAGATGCAAACTTAGCTGAGTTTGGCTTGAATATGGTTAAATTTTTAATGTAATTGTCCTATGGCTGAAACTCGAATTCCTATTAAACTCACTTTGTTTTGTATTACTATTAATGACCATTATGGAAGTAATAGAAATGACATGAAAAAGGCTTGCAGTAACGAAGGCGTAGTCTGAACGATTGGTGAAGAATCCGCAGATGGGAAACTTGTTGTGAAACCCTAGTTTCCTTCCTTGGATGCTCTCATCTGTTAACCATTTTCTTATACCGTACCCATGTCATGATTGGCTGCAGGCACGCCCCTTATTCAAGGACAGAAGAAAATTCTCGCAGATGGCCGACCCGACACTCCAGGGCCAGTACCCAATGAGGGGCTTATACCAGGCGCTTGCTGTCGCTGCAATGTGCGTCCAGGAGCAACCCACCTTGAGGCCCCTCATAGCGGACGTGGTCACGGCTCTCACTTACCTTGCTTCCCAAACTTGCGATCCCGAAACCCAGCCCCCCATTCAGAACACTTCTCGTGCTTCGACACCTGGCACTCCTCGGACGAGACGAGACGGTGAAAGGAAACTAAATGGAGGTGGATCCGAGAGGCACCAGCCCAGAGGACCGAACTGAGATCAGTGGGTGCTTGTGAGTAAAGCCTAGTGCTGATTTTTGCATAAAATCCTCCTACTGCCATCGATTGACGCCGGTTCTCCGTTGGGGATAGATTATCATGTGGTTTCATGAACGGTGATCGGAAACTCCCTCGTTTGGCTGGATATCAGATGCTGGCTGTCGAAATTTTTTTGTCGTTTCGAGATAATAGGCGCATTGCTGGCGCTGTTCGTGTTTAAAATTGTTCGGAAAAGTCGCCTATGTTTGTCGATGTACATGCAAGTTTTTGGTCCTGGTGTCTATATGCGTGTATTAGACAGCATTCATTGCTATTTATATCGATCCTCGTCCGGTTTTACGAAGAATCAATGCAAAACAGAAAGTCTCATTGTTTTCCTTTTTTAGTCCAAGTGACAACTGATGCTCCTCAGAAGCTGTACAATGCTGTGTGGTATCAGTCCCTCTCATTAGATGAATAGGGTGGCTTACATTACTGCTTACAGAATTCAAAGGTGTTGGTCCAATTGCCATTTTGGTGAGGATTGTGTTCAGTAGCTTCATCTCTTTACCATTTGGAAAGGGTGGAATTGAAAATCCCCGATGTGTTTATTGAAATAAAATTAGGGTTGCAAGAAGAAAAAGGAAAGAAAGAAGGATGCCCTCTCCCTGTTGGCAAAATGCTTCGAAAGAAGAGCGTATTGCCAAGGCCCCGACTGGCCGGTACCGCCCATCCTTTCAGTCTCTTCAACACACCTGGTGATCTCGGGAGACGGAGCAGAGAAGGGAGCTGTAAAACTCTCCGATTAAGATCGCTAAGATGTCCTAGAGCTTCCTCATATCCCGCGGTATTCTCCTCTTCGGCCAAAAGGACCAGGGAGGAAGCAAGGAGGCCGAATCGCACAGTGGGCAGGATGTGTCTAACTCTGGGGTTCTTTCTCTTCACCAAGTTCTCTTTAGTTATGATCTTGTTCTGTATGGTGAGAGGAAGCCCTACCTTGTTTTTTTTTTTTTAATGAAAAACAATACCTACCTTGTTGATTACACAGTTTAAGCTTCTGTAGCCACGGAGCAACCCTCTTGCTGACTCCCCTACCTCCTCATTGGCCCATTTCAAGGGCTTTTTGGTCATTTCACCCTATTGAATAAAGTGAAATGATATACATGCCCTTGAAGTGGGCCAATGAGGAGGAAGGTGTCGTCAAACCTCTTTAAAAAGGTTCGAACAAAATCGTTCTCAGCAGAAGAGGATAGAAGGTAAGATTTGATATAGAAAATCACATTCATCTCTGTTGCAAAAACTACGATACGAAGAGCTAAAACGAAGTAACATTCCCATCGTTCCGCGCTGAATTGGAATGGAGCTCCGATTCGCAGGGCCGGGAAATTGCAATCTTTTGATCAAGAAGCGGGGCGAGAGATCGAATGGAGACCGAGATCCGGTGTTAAGAGCAACCAAGTTGGGGTGCCAATGTTCTTGTTAGTTCCTTTCAAGCGGAAGACATCCACATCAATTCTTGATGTTAATTAAAAAGGACAATTAGTCTTAGTCTTCTCCTTCTTTTTCGGAGGATTTATAATTGTAAATGAGGTCCCTAATACTTTTTGCTGTCGATTTCTAGATATTGTTTCTCTTTCTTTAATCCTATATTCTAATTAGATTGTATGACTGACCTTTATTTTAAGGAGTTTTTTACAAATCCATCCTTGTAATATTCACAATTTACCTATAAACTCCTATATAGTCAATATTTACATATAAACCCCTTGAATCATCTAATATTTACATATCAACCCCTACAGCTAGTTGGCATCCAAAATAAAGAAATATTTCAGATTTATCCCTCCATTCGGCTATGTTATTTCATTAATCTAAAAGAAAAATAACTGATTTATCTATAATTTTAATTACTTAAATTGATCTATCTTTATTTAACATGAACTTAACCCAAAACAAACATAAATATAATCCAAATCTAACTTGAAGAATTCTCACATTAGAGAGGTATTTACATAATTTAGGTAAAATATCAAGGATGAAATCAAAAATATTATCTTGTTTTGGATGTCATCTAACTGTAGGGTTCTATATGTAATATGTGAATGAATTGAGGAGTTCATATATAAATATCATTTATAGGGGTTTATATGTAAATAGAGAAGATTATCGTGGCCAATTTGTAAATGACTCTTATTTTAATAACCGGTACTAATCTCGTGCAATGGACGAACAATTACGATGATGCCCGATCGGACTGCACATCCGGCTAGGGGTGGGACTTGGGCGGGTCTGACCAGAACTCGACCCGCCCAACCCGAACAATGGACAAACATGGGCAAAGCTTGTTAAAAACTTGGACGGGTTTGGACAAAAATAGATCAACCCGATTTCAATTTAGACGGGTTTGGGCACCGATCTCCCCAACCCGAGGAACCCGAAAAAGTGACACACTAAGGTGGAATGCTTTGATAGTTTTTTTTTTTGGAAATCAAAGACTGCCTATTTGATGTTGAATGATAAGAATTAGTTTGAAATATGTGAGGATATGAGTTGGACTTTATGTTTTTGTTATGCAAATGAAAGATTTTTTTTATCCAATTCAAAAATCTATTCGATTTTTTTTACCATCTATTTACGTGCACAAGCATTTCTAATTGGGCAACCCGTCCAACCTGCTTATTATTTTGTAAATTGGGCAACCCGAGCAACCCGAAGAACCCGAGGAACTAGAATGGGCAAACACGGGTTGGACTTCCACGGGTTCCTCGGGTTCCACGGGCAAAACGGGCAAAGGTTTGTGCAAGTCGGGTTGAGCATGGGCAGACCCTTCAACCCGCCCAAGTCCCACCCCTACATCCGGCACCACATCCCGATTGGAGAGAGAGAGAGAGAGAGAGAGAGAGAGAGAGAGAGAGAGAGAGAGAGAGAGAGAGAGAGAGAGAGAGAGAGAGAGAGAATGTAATATAGATAAGTAAAAATGAAGAGAGAGAGAGAGAGAGAGAGAGAGAGAGAGAGAGAGAGAGAGAGAGAATGTAATATAGATAAGTAAAAATGAAGAGAGAGAGAGAGAGAGAGAGAGAGAGACGAGAGAGAGAGAGAGAGAGAGAGAGAGAGAGAGAGAATGTAATATAGATAAGTAAAAATGAAGGCATGCCCTCATTTCACTCCATAAAACATGCTGCCGTCTTGCATTGGTTGCAGTCTTTGTCAATCTGTCTTTGTATTCTCTGTAGAGCACATATTGTATATTAGTATTATCTTAAAAGAGAAGGTGCTTTGTTTTTGGATCTTTCTTTTTTGGATACTGCTTTTTGTGGATTCCAAGTATATATTTTAAGGAGACTTAGTGATAGGTCCCTTATCAAAAGATTAACTAGTATAATGGGTTGCAAAATGTTATGACAAAAACACCCTCATTGCACTTCAAATTAAGGTTTCATGCCACTCATTTCTAAAACTAAACCCAACCTACACCCTAATATCTATAGGTATTGGGATGAACCATAGACCTAAAAATCCTAAACATTAAACTTAATCCGAAACTGAACCCCTCCGAACCCGTGATTTCATGCAACTCACACTCGGTGTCGTCGCCAACTTCATTGCACGTGCTCGTTTCCGCCACCGCTGCTCGCGCCCACCTCTGCCACTGCTGCTCGAGAGAAACAAGAGAAAAGGAAGGCTGATGGTGAGGGTATTTTGGTCATTTGGCAGTCCTTTTCACCGAATTAATCTTTTGACTAGGACTTTAGGTGAAAGGCATCTATTGCCCGCCCATTTGACCCCACCGATCTGTTGCTAGGGACCTTAGCCATATTACCCCTATATTTTATGCCGTTTAATTGTACTAAATAACCGGAGTAGTGAATTGGGTTTTAGTTTTAGTAGCGAACAAGCAAAGGACTTGTGCAATGCATACAAACTCGCAGAAGGGCAGAAACAAGTGACTGATTTTAATTACCAAAGAGAGGAGGAAGAAGGCACTACACCAAATCTGGCAATTTTGCGTGGTCCCTCTATTTGCTTTGGCACAGTGATCGCTTAGAATACTTATTCCGTAGTTTAAAAAATTTGTAGTTCTTAAAGATTTAAAATTATGTTTTATTTATCTTCTTTGATGGTGTTAATCATATGTATAACCTAGTGCATACATGCATCATTCCTCTACATAAAAGTCTCACATGAGGACACTATACCATCGAGCTTGTAACTCTCCCCTCGAGGTTCCAGATCCTCTCTAATCGAGCTTGTAACTCTCCCCTCAAGGTTCCAACTCTTATCTAATCGAGTCAAGATCCAGCTCCTTAGTTCTCTCCGACGGGCCATGTAACATCCGCCCCAAACACACAAGATATTGTCCGCTTTGCCCATGCCCGTACAAGAACTTCCCAGGGTGGTCACCCATCCTAGGACTGCTCTCGCCCGAGCACGCTTAACTTCGGAGTTCTTACGAAATCCGTAGTGGCGCACGGTTTTAAAACGCGTCTTCTATGTTTGGGAGGGGAAATTATATAAGTAGCTCAGGATCTCCTTCTCTCCAGGCGATGTGGGGCTAACTCATGGCCTTGTAAACCTCACCTCACCTAATCCATCTTGGCATTCCTGCCTCAGGAGTCTTGGCTCTTGGTCATCACAATCCACCCCCCTTAGGGCTACACGTCCTCGTGTAGGGTTAGACCCCCCACCATTGTGAGGAGAACCAGCTCTGATACAATTTTGAAACATTTTGTTCGCTTTGCTCGTGCCCGCACGAGAACTTCCCAGGGGGTCACCCATCCTGGTACTACTCTCGTCCGAGCACGCTTAACTACAGAGTTCTTACGAATTCCGTAGCGGCGCACAGCTTTAAAACGCGTCTTGGCATGAAAGGTGGTGAGCCCCTAAACACAAGATATTGTCCTCTATTGGTCTATTGGGTATCGAACCCTCAACCTCAAGGTTTTGAACTAGCATGGTTACCATCGAACCACCTACACGCGTCTTCTATATTTGGGAGGGGAAATTATATAAGTAGCTCAGGATCTCCTTCTCTCCAGGCGATGTGGGGCTAACTCATGGCCTTGTACATTTCACCTCACCTCATCCATTTTTGCATTCCCGCCTCAAGAGTCTTGGCTCTTAGCCTATTGGATCTTGGTCGTCACAATCCACCCCCCTTAGGGCTACACGTCCTCGTGTAGGATTAGACCCCACCATCCCGAGGAGAACCGGCTCTGATACCATTTTGTAACATCCACCCCAAACACACAAGATGTTGTCCGCTTTGCCCATGCCCGAACGAGAACTTTCCAAGGTGGTCACCCATCCTAGGACTGCTCTCGCCCGGGCACGCTTAACTACGGAGGTCTTACGAAATCCGTAGCGGCGCACGGTTTTAAAACGCGTCTTCTATGTTTGGGAGGGGAAATTATATAAGTAGCTCAGGATCTCCTTCTCTCCAAGTGATGTGGGGCTAACTCATGGCCTCGTACACCTCACCTCAGCTCACCTCATCCATCTTGGCATTCCCACCTCAGGAGTCTTGGCTCTTGGTCGTCACAATACATTTTGAAACATCCGCCCCAAACACACAAGATATTGTCCGCTTTGCTCGTGCCTGCACGAGAACTTCCCAGGGGGTCACCCATCCTGGTACTACTCTTGTCCGAGCACGCTTAACTACGGAGTTCTTACAAATTCCGTAGCGGTGCACGATTTTAAAATGCATCTTGGCAGGAAAGGTGATGAGTCCCCAAACACAAGATATTGTCCTCTATTGGTCTGTTGGGTATTGAACCCTCTACCTCAAGGTTTTGCACTAGCATGGTTACCATTGAACCACCTAGAACGTGTCTTTTATGTTTGGGAGGGGAAATTATATAAGTAGCTCAGGATCTCCTTCTCTCTAGGCGATCTGGGGCTAACTCATGGCCTTGTACACCTCACCTCACCTCATCCATTATGGCATTCCCGCCTCAGGAGTCTTCGCTCTTGACTCTTGGCCTATTGGATCTTGATCGTCACAATCCACCCCCCTTAGGGCTACATGTCCTCGTATAGGGTTAGACCCCCCCCCATCCCGAGGAGAACTGGCTCTGATACCATTTTGAAACATTCGCTCCAAACACACAAGATATTGTCCGCTTTGCTCGTGCCCGCACGAGAACTTTCCAGGGGTCACCCATCCTGGTACTACTCTCGTCCGAGCACGCTTAATTAAGGAGTTCTTACGAATTCCGTAGCGGCGCACGACTTTAAAACGCGTCTTGGCAGGAAAGGTGGTGAACCCCCAAACACAAGATATTGTCCTCTATTGGTCTATTGGGTATCGAACCCTCAACCTCAAGGTTTTGCACTAGCATGGTTACCATCGAACCATATAAAACGCGTCTTCTATGTTTGGGAGGGGAAATTATATAAGTAGCTCAGGATCTCCTTCTCTCCAGGCGATGTGGGGCTAACTCATGGCCTTGTACACCTCACCTTACCTTATCCATCTTGGCATTTCCGCCTCAGGAGTCTTGGCTCTTGGTCGTCACAATCCACTCCCCTTAGGGCTACACGTCCTCGTGTAGGGTTAGACCCCCCACCATTGCGAGGAGAACCGGCACTGATACCATTTTGAAACATCCACCCCAAACACATAAGATATTGTCCGCTTTGCTCATGCCCACACGAGAACTTCCCAGGGGGTCACTCATCCTGGTACTACTCTCGTCTAAGGACGCTTAACTACGGAGTTCTTACGAATTCCGTAGCGGCGCATGGCTTTAAAACACGTCTTGGCAGGAAAGGTGGTGAGCCCCCAAACACAAGATATTATTCTCTATTGGTCTATTGGGTATCGAACCCTCAACCTCAAGGTTTTGCACTAGCATGGTTACCATCGAACCACCTAGAACGCGTCTTCTATGTTTGGGAGGGGAAATTATATAAGTAGCTCAGGATCTCCTTCTCTCCAGTCGATGTGGGACTAACTCATGGCCTTGTACACCTCACCTCACCTCATCCATCTTGGCATTCCCACCTCAGGAGTCTTGGCTCTTGGCCTATTGAATCTTGGTCATCACATACCATGTCTTAGATTTGAGATCCAATTTCAAGATCGATCCATTGTGATCTCATATCAACATCTCTGTCGCACAAATATGAGACCACTCGATCTAGCTCCCTCAGATCCCCTCCTTTGCTCCTCTGATCAATTGTCGTGCTCAGATCGATTGCCGCACCTCGCAAGCCCTCTGGTGAGATTGAGATCCTCTACTCTGCGCGAATAAGCACCTCAGCGGCTCCTACTAACTGGCAAGATCGAGATCCTCAGCTCTCCAGTAAGATCTGTGAGCGAAGAACCCTGCAAACTGTCTTCTTGATCCTCTCACAGAAACCACATATTAGATAACAACACGTCCAAGAGATACAGAGATATACTAGAGGATCCACCAAGAGATAAAAGTGCTTGAAGTAGAAAACGAGGTAAATGTATGGAAGAACTCGGATGAAGACTTGGATGAACTTGACATAAACAAAACTCCACTCTCTATACCCTTCTTCTTTCTTCTTTCTTCATTCTCTTCTCTTTCTCTATTCCTTCCTTCCTCTCTCTTCTCTCCTAGTGACAAACCCTAGACAGGGTCTTCCTTCTCTCTCCGTCATTCAATTCGCTCTCCCTATCCTCTACCTTTGAAGAGCCACTTCATCGTGGTCATCGACCCTTGAGCATCCAAGAGACCGGAGGGAGCATCGTACGTGTCAGGGGAAAATTTTCCAGCCTGTTCATTGTACCTGCAAGACAAGGAAAAAGCGTGAACGACTGGCTCGATGAGGAGCGCAGACCCTCCGATGCTCAAGTCAGTGAAGGTTCGAAAGAGGGGAGGTTTATGAACTGGAAAAAGTTTTGGTTTCTGAAATTCGAACCTATACTTTGGAGCCGGGGATCGTACCTTTATAGACATTTTGCAAACCACCAGAGTCTGACACATAACCGCTCTTTCTCGCACCTTCTATGCCTTCCGCGTCAGTGTGGGCTCTTGATGAACTTTGTCGTTTAGCCTGCCAGGCGGTGGCCATGAGTCACGTGGGGGGGGATGCTCCAGTCTTGTCCATGCCAGGTGGGCATTGTGGAAGGCTCTGGTCAAGGGCGCTCTAGACAGACCTTGACCGGCGAATGTGGCTCGTATTCATCCACGTAGTCCCACGGGGGTGATGATATCTGTTGACTTGTTATCGCCTTCCTGTAAGTGACCCCCACGGGTAGGTAGGCGAACTACTTTGCTGTTTATGTGATTGGGCGAGCTCCTGGGCAAGCCAATCATGAGCTGTAGGCGTTGAATCTTCTGAGATGTTCTTTAAGCTATGCCAGGGGCGACCGCTTCCGCGTGCGAGCCGATCGCGTGCAGTCAGGGCGAGCTATGGGCGTTAGCCAGGGGCGATCTCTTCTGCGTGCGAGCCAATCGCGTGCAGTCAGGGTGAGCTCCTAGGCGAGTTGTAGTCGTCAGCCGGGGGCGACCTCTTCCACATGCGGTCAGGGCGAGCTCTTAGGCGAGCTGTGTCTCGCAGTACCTCATGAATGAGACCTCGAGGAAGAGGCCGCTCTGTCCAAGGGACGCGACGATTCGCTACTGCAAGAGGCTTTGGTTGGGCGATCCGAACTTCGGCTAGTTCTACATTTGCCCGCTGTCGCCACTTCCCCAGTGCCCCTATGCCTTGCTAAGCTCTTTCTACAGCGTCCAACGCCACCGTTCTAGGGAGATGAATGCAGAGCTAAACTGGTTCAGTTTCAGCCTGGATGAATGTAGAACTTCTGGGCGACCTCTTGCGCGGGCTTGCTGGCAGGGGGCGACATACGTCCGGTGTACTGTGAGACGCCTTATGATATGCTATTCCTATCAGCAAGATACAATCTCTCCATATGCGGGCTGATCGCGTGCGAGCTGATCCCTATTCGAGCTAGCTGCGCGCAAGCTTATCGTGTGCGAGCTGCTCATGGGGGGTGGAGGGGCCGGCTTTGCCGGGAGCGTTCTTCGAACTCCAAAGATATATCTTGGTCACAATGCTACTTACCGAAAAATCAAGATTGGTTTTGAATTTCGAGCTCATTTCTAGTCACCCGAGGTCGCCCAGGGTGGGCTAAAAACAAGGGCGATCTCCCTGAGGTGCCGCTTCGTCGTGCCCTCCCATGCTATTGCTATGTAGACGACGAGCTGGTGGCATTTTTGCAAACATATTGCAGCAGGAATCCTTGAAACGACTCAAAAAATGACCCTGACTGATGATCTTCCCGCATGCCCATCTTCAATCGCCCGAGTGAATTCCGTTTTTGTTCTGCTCAAACCGCCGACCACCAACTCGCTCAGACGAGCTGCCTCAACGTCTAGGTGAATTCCCGGCTAGTTCTGCCTCCGTTACGTACCTTCGATCTTCATCCTGTAGGTACGTAGGATTTTCGATCTCGTCCTTATGGAGCACCACTAAGGGAAGGTCTGTCAGCGACTAGACCTGGAGCTACAAGCCTACAAGATGCATGTCTGTGTAACTGTGGTGTTGTTGATACAAGACCCGTGAGACGAAGAAACCCCGTCCACAAGTTCGTGTAGGTGGTTGGAGATGGCTCCCATGCATGCACGTACTCCACCTTGTTGGCGTGCATGGAAGAGTAGACACTCCTCGATGTGATGCTGCACTGAAGCCACGTGCATGAATCCAAAACCCAACACGGCCAGCATGGAAGAGTTAGCAATGAGAGAGAGAGACCGATGAGAGAGAGAGAGAGAGAGAGAGAGAGACCGATGAGAGAGAGAGCTAGATATGGAAAAGGTGGCGGCGGAAACACCGGCCACTATTGTTTTTAGTCCCACATCGGTCGGGGATCGGAGTGATTACGCGTTTAAAAGAGAGTAGCCTATCACACCATCCGCTGGGCTTAGTCGCGAAGGCCTGTAACCCATGCGGGGGCTCTAAGATAGGGCTGGATAGTGTTTGCGACGGGCGGGGGGACCAAGCGAGGCTGCGAGAGTGTGAGACGGTTAGCAGCCAGCCAGTAAGGACGCCGCCGCAGCAACAGGTCGCAGATTGAAAGCCCACCTCCGCACCCCCAGGTCCTGCCACGACACAGCAATCTTTTTTATATACAATTTGATCCCTGAACTTTGCTTTGTGCGCATTTACCCCCCTCCATCAACTTTTTATCCCGAAAATACCCTTATCAATTTCCAATTAAACTCAATATTTTTTTTAAATATTTAATTTATACTTACTAGGACAAGGGTATTTTCCGAATAAAAGTTAACAGATCGAGGGGGCTAAATGCAGACGGAGCATAGTTTATGGGTGGTTTTTGTATTTTTTAAAAGTCATCCAAGAAATTGGATTTAAGGCATGACAACAAACCTAAGGAGGACTTGGCCATATGCCCCTTTTAGGGCGATCCGTTTTAGCTAAAGGACAACCAATAATATGCTTTTGCAGTACGTAGGTCTCGATCTTCTTAAAAGATGCAATCACAGCTAGTCCCTCCTCTGATTTTTTTTTTCACCCCTTTAAATGACAAAACTGCCCTTCACTAAACCTAACCCTTTCTACACCCAAATTAGCGAACCCTAAACCTAACTCTAACCCTAATTGGCTAGTTCTATACCCTAATAGTCAATCCTAACCCTAATCAAAATACTTTAGCTTTTTTTTTTTTGAGAAACCACGTGCTATTTAAAAAAAAATATATGTTACAATTAATTCACTGTAACAAGCGTAACAATTGCTATAGTGATTTGTGTCAAAACATCCTGGAGGGACTTTTCACTAAACCGAAACATTGTCAGTCCTTTAGCTCAAACCAGATATGAAGGCAGCCGAAGCTGGTTGATGTCGGATGATGAACAATAACCTTGAGATCTTTTTCGTGGATGGAACGGGCGTTTGTCGAAGGCAACGGGGTGATGACGCTTCGGTCTTCTTCTCCGGGCTTTTGGGCTTGATCGGAGTCGAAGGCTTATTGGAGACGATGGGGTGGTACCGCTCCGATCTTCTTCTCCAGCCTTTTCTTCTGGCGTCTTTGGAGTCGAAGGGTTCTTCTTCTCCAAGCTTTCTTCTTTGTGCACGGGGTCAAAGGCTTGATCTTCTTGTGCAAGGGTAATCACTTTGATGAGGGCTTTCAATGGACTAAGCCGGTCCCGAAGGGATAGGCTTGCCGGTGCCTCGTGAAGCCTTGGGTTGATGAAGAGCGCGTCTCCTCTTCTGCAGAGCTCCTTCGACTTCTCCTTGTCTTCGACCCCTTTTGAGCCTTCCCCCTCCCCCTCTATTTATAAGTGAAGGGGGGAGGGAAGTGATATGGGAAGATTTATTTGAATCCCTTTAATATCACTCTCATAACTACCCAAGATTTATTCTTCCATTGAAGAGGGGAATAAACCTTTATTTGCTTTCCTTTTCTGGCGGAGCAGTTATGGCTCAATCCTTTTTGAATTTATTTGAATCTGGCACATAAAGTCGATGGTGACCCGGTTTCGTTTCTTGTCCGTCGGATGAAGGGATCGGCGTAGATCCACGCTTTATGTAGATATCATACACAACCTCCTCCCACACATGGCGGTCTTTCTTTCCTTTTTCTTCTTTTATTTTATTTTCTTTTCTTTCCTTTCTTTTCTTTCCTTCTTTTCTTTCTTTTCTTTCTTTCTTTCTTTTCTTTTCTTTTCTTTCTTTTCTTTCTTTTCTTTTCTTTTCTTTCTTTTCTTTCTTGCATGGCCGGCTACCCCTTAAGGGGTTCAGATTTCTAGCAAAGGGGGCCGGGTGGGCCCCACTTGGGAATGGGCCCACCCGACCCTTGTTTGGTGTGGGTCGGGTCCGGTTTGCGTGTCGGGTTTGCCTCCGAGTCGGTGCATGTAAGTCGGGTCCGGGTCCGAGCGCGTGTCGGGTCCGGTTTGCGTGTCGGGTTTGCCTCCGAGTCGATGCATGCGAGTCGGGTCCGGGTCCGGATTCGAGTGCGTGTCGGTTTTGCCTCCGAGTCGGTGCATGCATGTTAGGTCCAGATCGGAGTGCGTGTCGGGTTTGCCTCCGACTTAGCACATGCGAGTCGGGTTAGGGTTAGACACAATTTGTGTGTCTACAAGTGCCCCCTCAAGGATGAGTGTGCTGGCAAAAACGTGGAGTACTTGTATACGTAGGAAACGCGGAGCACTTTCCCTTGATTCCTTTCTTGGATAGGATTGGTGGCTTATTTAAGAGCCCCTACCCCCTTCATCCAACTCCTTGCTCTTGCGAAGGCTCTGCTGACATTTGGAGACCGTCGTTGGAAGAGTGCTACCTGGGGTTGCTCGTGACTTGCTTCATCTTCCAGGTGTCGCCTCTTTCGTTGTCGACGGCGACGATGGTGCGTGACCTGAAGATCGTTGCGAAGGCGGGTTTGAAGCGACGGGGCGACGACGATCGCGACGAGGAGGATGGAGGGGCGCGGCTGAGGTGTTGATCGCCTTCGCTACCTTCTACTTCCTCTTCTTTCTTCTTCTTCTTCTTCTTTTTCTTTTTTTTTTCTTTTCTTTTCTTTTTCTTTCTTTCTTTCTTCTTCTTCTTCTTCCTCTGGTTCACGGTGGCGCAGCGGCAGTGGCGACGGCACATGGCGCGTGGGGCGCAGGCGGCGCGCACAGAGGCCAGGGGCAGCGGCGGTGGCGTGCACGGAGCGCAAGCAGGCGGGCGGCATGCGGGCGCGGGCGCAACGACGCGGGCGCGGCGGCCAGGGCATAGGCAGCAGTGGTGCCCGTGGAGCGCAGCCGGACGGGGTGCGGCGCGAGCGGTGGCGGCGTGCGGGCGTAGGCACGGCCGGTGGTCGATCGGGCATGAAGGTCGAGGCGGCACAGGGTAGGCGGCCCGGGGCGCGGGCGGAGTCGGTGGCCGCGGGCCGCTGCGGCGGCGGCGTGCGCGAGTCGGGCGCGAGGCAGGTGGCGGCGGCGTCTCCGGTTCGGTCGGGCGCCCCGACTGGGTAGGAGAAGGAGGGGGGGGCTGCGGCCCCCCCTTCTTTGTTTTTGGGTGTTAATTGGGGGAGAGGGGCTACGGGTCCCACTCCTTTTTTTTTTTGTTTCGCCCTTCTTTCTGGTTCGCGGTGGCGCAGCAGCAGCGGCGGTGGCGCATGGCGGTCGGGGCGCAGGTGGCGCGCGCAGGGGTCAGGGGCAGCGGCGGCAGCGCGCATGAAGCGCAGGCGAGCGGGCGCGGGCGCGGGGTGCTGCAGCGGCCACGGCACGGGCTGCGGTGGTCGGCAGGTTCAGGCGCGGGTCGTAGCTCCGGGCGCGGAGACCGGAGCGCATGCGAGCGGCGGGAGCACGGAGGCCGCGGTGCAAAGTGTTGCGGCGGCGGCTGGCGTGGGGCGGCGCGGGCGGCTTCAGCCAGGGCACAGGCTACGGTGGTCGGTGGGTTCGGGCGCGGGGCACAGCACCGGGTGCAGAGACCGGAGCACATGCGAGCGTGAGCTCCGAGTGGCGGTAGGCGGCCAGTCACAGGCAATATTGGTGCGGGTAGAGTGCGGACAGTGTATAGCGGAGGGGTGGTTGGCCGGCACGAGCGATGCGTGGATCCCGAGAGTGCGACGCGAAGGGCAAGGCTCCGTGACGTGAGTCGGGCGGTCCTCCTGGTAGGGGGTTGTGGGTCCCTCGGGCTTTAATTGTGAACCTTTTTTTTTTTTTGCGTTGCTCCCTCCTACTTGTTTTGACTTGCTTCTCTTTGTGTCTCTTCAGGATTCGAATTTTCGAGGGTTTGACTTCGCCGGGGTGGATAGCTGAGGACTTCTCCAATGGGAGTAACTGCCTTCGCTTCCCCCTTACTCGGGTGTACCGTTACTGTAATTCGAGGAGAGAAGACCTTCTGTCGTTACTTCGGATTTTTATCCACGAGCACATCACAAAGGATGGAGTCGCCGATGCGACTTGTGGGATACTAAAGCTTAGCGAGAAAGTTTACACCGACGAGACGATCTCCATGAAGCTCCTTCGTCCAAGCTTGAGTATGCCTTTTCACCATTGTGATGAAGACTTCGTGCCCATACCGGTAGTAGCTTTGAAGATCTGCTCCCGCTTGACCCGATGGGGTACCGACGCTTGGCCTCGGGGGGACGTCCAGTACCTCTACATCTTTCGTGAGTGGATGAGCGAGCTCTCCGAATTCTTTGGGGCGGAACCTGAGATGAAGCCATTGGCTAAGTTCCTAGTGCCAGCTCGCCGAGAATATAGTCATCCTGAGGGGATGTATCGAGCTCTCTGTGAACTCTGGTACCCAGCCACCAACACTTTTCTCACTGGAGCGGGAGAAATAGGGATCTCCCTCCGTGACGTCCACATCGTTTCTGGAGGCCCCGAAATACGAAACTATTATCAAGAAGAGGTGCCAACTTTGAAGGATTTGCTAGATAGCAGCTTTGCCCCGAGCTCCTGCCTTCTCTTGTTCAAGGCGTACGCTATCATCGCAGCGTGGGATCAGTCAGACCGAGTTTGCCATTCTTCTTGGGTCGACTTCTGGTTCAGAGGCGAGTACAGGTCCCCGGTACCTTCAGCTCACCCGATGTGGAAGATTACTCAGATAAAGAGGCCTCCACTACGTTCCTTTGTGAGTCCTATTGAGTCCTTGGCCCGAGTGAGGCATTTAATGGAGGGGAGACAGAGCCCCTGGGAGATCCTTGGTCTGAGGCACGACAGCGAGGAGTGGCGGGCGGTTTACCGAGCCGCCGGGTTGGTCGTCTTCCTTTGCCGATTCATGCTTCCTTGTGCCGGCGAGGCCATCCGTCCGGGGACCTTTCTTGCAGCATCCCGGATGGCGAGGGGGGAGCTCTTCAACCTGGCTCCGGCAATCTTATGCGCCTTGTACCAGGGGCTTAGTGGTACTTACTGGAGCTTGTCCAGCTCGGACAATGCCAAAGGGGAGCTCGGCCGGTCTAATGCCTTTGGACCTCTGCACAATTTGTATGGTTGGATGGCTCTTCACTTTCCAAAAGGGATCTTTGCCAGACGTGGGCATCCAGCCGACCTGCCATTCTTACCGGGCGTAGGAGGAATCTTAAATGCCTTTATCAGCTGGGAGCGCCCGAAGGAGTGTGCTCGTATACTTTTGCAGAGGATGGGAGGCACAGACTTCAAGTTTTTATCAGAGCACTCAGTGCTACCTTTAGAGAGGTCGACGGTCCACGACAACGAGTAGCTCTCGGACGGCTTGTATTGGAATATGGTCAACTATCTCCCCGGCTACTTGGTTTTGCGCCGGGGGGATATAGTGAAAGTGGAACAGTACTCCCCTCACCGCTTCGCTCGTCAGCAAGGATTTCAGCAGGAGGTACCTGGTATGCCGCAGCGGTTGCAGGGGCGTATCAGCCCATAGGAAGGTTATCACCTCTGGGCTTCTCTTTATGCTCGGCTCACTGGCAACAACTTCTTCCCTGGGACCAAGTCGGGGTCTCGGGATGCTGCCACTCCCGGCTACTGCAAGTGGATTAAAGAGCGAGTAGCTCTGTTACTTGCGAGTTTCCCAGTTGATGTTCTGACGGGTAACGAGTTCAAAAATTTTAGCTTTGACCCTTTAGCGGAATTGGAGGATCGTCGCCTCCAATCGGGCATTCAGAGGATCGAGAAGAGTTGCAGTCGTCTCTCCAGTGCCTATCGGGTTCCTTTTTTGGTTCCCGTGTTAGAAGCCAACCTCGCGAATGCCCCCAGGCCATCCTTTTTTCCGAAGACAGCTATTGAGAGTGCCCCGTCCAAGAGGCGAAAGGTGTGCATTCCTCGCGGGGTGGCTTCGAGGGTTCCTTGTCCGGTTGAGGATGTCGAGGAGCTCAGCCTTTTAGAAGATGAGGTGATCCCTCCGTCTAGGGCAGCTTCGTCTGACCTTGCAGGTATGAAGTTCTTCTTGTTTTGCTTTTTTTCCGTTTTCAGGGGGTTCCATTATGCTGAGTAGCGTGTTTCTTTTGGGTAGATTCCGTTATAGTGGTGGAATGCGAGGCGAACTCTTCGAAGGCATCTCACGAGCATTCGTCTACTGGGGCCGCGCAGGAAGTGCCTGGGAAGTGAGGGCTAGATGTTTCTTCGGATGATCTGGACCTTCTCGGGCTTTGCGGGGAGAACTTTCCTAGTGGTGATATCGATGTAGATGGCATTGATGTCGAGGCCCTGTCTTTTCATGAGGAGGCCAAAGTTTTGAGTGTCGACAAGCGGCGTTCCCCGATTACCGTTCTCTCGAGCTTGGTGGAGGAGACGATTGTTGCAACAGTGGCAGCAGTTTTCTCAGTTTTGTCGGTCTCGTCGGTGAAGGCAGCTCCCGTGGCGATTACAGTGGAGGGGAAGGTTTTGCCCATGTACTCTGAGGCACCCCACCCGAGTTTAAGGCCGAGGAGTAAAGTTTCGGAGTTTCTTCTTGCAAGTTGTCGGCAGTACATCCGGTCGACGCTGGAGCCTTTTAAAGACGCGAGTTTTGGTGCCCTCCAAGACTGATGGTCTACTGATGGTGCCGAGTTCTGTGCGATCCTGGAGGAGTTCAAGGTGGACAGTTCTTCTTTTGTCGCACAGATGAACTTGCTTGTGACTAACAGTGAGGTTTATCGTTCCTGGCGGGCTTTACTGGAGAGGAGTACTCCTTCTGAATTGGCGGCTGCCGAGGCGAGTTTATGTCAGTCGGAGCACCAGCTTGCGGAGGTCACTTCTAGTCTGTCGAAGGCGCAGAAGAAGGTAGAATCAATGCGCGCCTCGATTCGGATGGCAGAGTCTCGTTTGTAGCAAACTGAGACTGCGAAGAGGGCTTTGAAGGTGAGCTTCTTAAAGCAACAATCAGACTTGGCGGCCCATCGCGAGTTTTTGGCCATATGTCCTTTGGAGCTTCAGCGAGTGGAGACCACTAGAGAGGAGTTACTGTGCCACCTTCGAGCTTTGGATACTTTCTTTTAGCTGCTTCTCGTCTTTGCATTGTAGTTTTTCTTTAGAACTTATGACATGTACCGTCTTCTCTCGAATATCTAATAATATCACCATATTTCGCAAATAATTTGTACGGACCATTGTCGGCTTTTTCTTTTTGTCGGACTGAACCTGAAGTGACTTCTCAGGCTACCTACGTACCCCCCTAAGGGGGATCAAGTCACACGTAGTTCATGTTTTTTTTTTTGCAAGGAGTGTGGCCTTGCTTTAGGTATAGTACCTTTTAAGGTACTTGCTGTTGATAGGGCCGAGTATGAAACCTTCCGGCGTGGTGAGGAGGCAAGCGCCGTTGGAGTAGACTTCTTTGTCGGAGTGCGGTCCATCCTATTTGGCGTCGAACTTCTTCCCTCCTTGATGCGAGAGAATGATGGGGCGTTTGACTGCCAGCACCAGTTCTCCTGTTTGGAAGGATCGAGGGCGGATCTTCTTGTTGAAGGCGCGAGTCAATCTGGCCTGATAACATTCCAGACATTGCTGAGCTTTGAGGTGCCTTTCATCCAGGCCTCTAATTCTGCTAGGCGGAGCTGGGTGTTGTCGTCGCTGGTGAGACCTTCTTGTATTGGTATCCTGAGTGATGGGATCTGGAGCTCGAGCGGAAGAACGGCTTCTACCCCATAGATGAGAGAGTACGGAGTTGCATGAGTTGGAGTGCAAAAGGACATTCGGTAGGCCTATAGCGCTTCGCCTATACGTTCATGCCAGTCCTTCTTTGTCTTCAAAACGATCTTCTCTAGAAGCTTGCAAAGAGTTTTGTTGAAGGCCTCTGCCAGACCGTTGGCCGGAGCGTTGTACATTGTTGAGCATTTCTACTTAATGTCATACTTGGCGCAGAACTGGCTGACAACAATATTCTTGAATTGCTTCCCGTTGTCCGTTACGACGTAGCGAGGGATTTCATACCGGAAGATGATGTCGTTCTGGATGAAGCTGATGACGGAGTGCCTTGTAACTTTCCGCAGAGGTATTACTTCAGCCCATTTAGAGAAGTAGTCCATTGATGCCAACATATAAAGATGTTGTTTGGATGACTTGGGTAGGGGACCGATGATGTCGAGTCCCCATCCGTCGAAGGGCCACGATGCGATTGTTGGGTGCAAAGGCTGTGGCGGTTAACGGATGTAATCACCGTGTAACTGGCAAGCGTGACATCTCTTCGCGAACTTCAAGCTATCTTTAATAATGGTGGGCCAGTAATAGCCCATCCTCCTGACGCGAAAGTGGAGCTTTGGACTGGACTGGTATGAGCCATAGATTGCAGCGTGTACTTCTTCCAGTGCTGCTTCTGCCTCTTCCTTTGCGAGGCACCTCAGGAGTATGCCATCGTAACTTCGATGGTACAACTCATTGTTGAAGTGGTAGAACTTCAGAGACCGCCAACGAACGTCGGTTTTGCGCTTTGGATCGTCGGGGAGTCTACCATGGACGAGGTAATCCACAAAGGGTTGCCTCCAGTCTTGTTCTTCAATTTCAAGGATGTGCACCGTGTTGGCCTGAGCTTGGATCCCGACTGGGGCTTCTTCTTTGGCGAGCACTATTCTTCTACAAACGGGGACGACGAGCTGGCGTTCTTCTAGAAACGAGAGTGTAGCCACCAAGTTTGCGAGTGCTTCGGCCTGCTGGTTGAGGTTTCTGGAGACATGCTGAATGGATACAGTCTTGAGTTTGCCAAAGAGTTCCAAAGCTCACGCGTTCAGTGGCACTAGGTCTTCTTTGTTGACTTCATATGACCCCAAGACTTGCTGGATGATGAGCTGAGAGTCACCAAAAATCTTGAGTCCTTGAAGCTTCATATCATTAATTGGTGAGTTCGAGGTCGAGGAGTAGAGCTTGATATTTTGCCACGTTGTTGGAGCACGATTCCGTTAGTAGAAATTAGAAAGGGAGTATCTCGTTGTTTGGAGTGACGAAGATAACCCCTGCTCTAGCTATGTCTTGTCTTGCTGCACCGTTAAATAACATCTTTCAAAAGAGGGCGATGTCGATGGAGAACACTTCTTCGTCTGGGAGATCTTCTGATAGTTCCCATTCTGCCGGGAGGGGATATTCTACGAGGAAGTCCGCGAGAGCTTGTCCTTTGACTGCCTTCTGTGGCACGAAGGTGATGTCGAACTCAAGAAGTAGTAGCGCCCACTTCGCCAGACGTCCGGAGAGTACTCGCTTTGACATGATATATTTGAGGGGGTTGGCCTTCGAAATGAGTCTGACAGTGTGAGCCAGCATGTAGTGCCGCAGCTTCTTTGTAGCGAAGATGAGCGCCAGACAAACCTTCTCGATTGGGGAGTAGTTTAGCTCTGCTCTGACGAGAGTGCGACCAAGTAGTAGCATACCGTCTCCTTGCCTAGCTCGTTGTCTTGAGCTAGGAGTGCCCCCAAGGATTGCTCCTGGGTACTAATATAGAGGATTAGCGGTCTTCCTTGAACTGGTACTGATAGAACTGGCGGCTTCAGTAGATAGCTTTTGATGCTTTGGAGAGTTTCTTGACAAGCATCATTCCATTTGAATGGCGCTCCTTTCTTCATGAGGCGACTGAACGGATGACACTTTTCAGCTAGGTTGGCGATGAATCTTCGGATATACGCCAATTGCCCTTGGTGGCCTCTAAGGTCTCATACTGTCTTTGGTGCGGGCATATTGATGATAGCATCAATTTTGGATTGATCTATCTCAATGCCTTGATGTCGTACGATGAAGCCAAGGAATTTGCCTGAGGAGACTCTGAATGCGTACTTGAGTGGATTCATACGGAGTTGGTACCTACGAAGCCGTTTGAAGATCAACTCGAGATCTTGTAGATGTGCCGACTTCTTCTTAGACTTTACAACAAGGTCGTCGACGTAGCATTCCATGTTTTGATGAAGAATGTCGTCGAAGATTCTCTGCATGGCTCGTTGGTAGATGGCTCCTGTATTTTTCAAGCCGAATGGTATAACTTTGTAGCAGTAGATTTTCTTTGGTGTGCAGAATGATTTGAGCTCTTCGTCTTTGGGTGCCATCCAGATCTGGTTGTAGCCTGAGGATCCGTCCATGAAAGTTAGCACCTCGTGGCCTATCGTAGCATCCACCATTAGCTCCGTGACTGGCAAGGGGAAGTAAGACTTTGGACATGCGTTGTTCAAGTCTTTGAAGTCCATGCACACTCGGATTTGACCATTCTTCTTTTTGACTGGAACGACACTGGAGATCCATGTCAGGTACTTGACCTCTCGGATGAAGCCGGCTTCAATTAGCTTGTTTACTTTGCTTTCTATTTAGGGCACCAGTTCCGGCCGGTAGTGTCTTTGTCCTTGCTTGATGGTGCTAGCTCCGTGTTTGACACTGAGCTGGTGTACTACGAGTTTGGGATCGAGATACGGCATCTCCTTGTAGGACCAAGCGAAGACATCTCTATATTCTTGGCGCAGTTTGATGTATGTAGCTTCTTCTTCAGGAGTCAAGAGTATGCTGAAAAATATAGGCCGAGGCTCTGTTTCTGTGCCCAAATTGATTTCCTTCAAGTCATCAACGATGAACTACCCCCCTTCGCCGAGGACCGATGGGGCATCCTGCAACTCGTCGTCCGAAGTAGAAGTATCACCGTTGGCTGTTTCGATAATGGAGATATGATTGACGGTCGCCAGGGTAGGTGGGTGGGTGTTGAAAAGACATCCTCGACTGGCATTTCCAAACGGTCAAACACCGACCTCTTCTTTGGTTGCTTGACTGGTCCGAGCCTTTCGAACACGGATGTATGCTTTAGATTCGACCGGCTTTGACTGCTTTTGTTTTGCTTCTGGAGTAAGGCTTGGCATTAAGCC
Organism: Chamaelirium japonicum; assembly: GCA_947650365.1. NCBI lineage: Eukaryota > Viridiplantae > Streptophyta > Magnoliopsida > Liliales > Melanthiaceae > Chamaelirium > Chamaelirium japonicum. The sequence goes on from OX393554.1 coordinate 69,415,786, forward strand.
CGTCACTATTTTCTTTTGCTATCGAGATGGCTGGTGTAGGTAGAGCGTGCATCGGAGATCGTCGATCCTTCAGCTACTTCGTTTACCATCTTTGCCTCAATGTAGTTGGAGGTGAAGGTCTTCTTCGCTGCAATCTTGACGACCATCGGAGTTTGACTGGAGCCGATGCCTCGGCGGTTCGGGAGAATTTGTTTACCGCTTTGAAACAAACGAGCTTGAGTCCTGGTCATCCCATGTGGCGTTGCCGCTGGGGGAAGTGTGCCCATTTGCCTAGCGCTTCCTTCATTGTAGTCAGTTTTGAACAGCAGCTTGGCGGCGTTTTTCCCCCAACTCCCTTTTGGCTTGAATTCGAGTCGATTGATGTCGGTAGATCTGCCAGGGTCCGATCGGGTTCAAAGCTTGCGTCAGACTAGGTAACGGTAATGTCATTTCTTGCAGAGTGATGACATTGGCTTCCGATAATGGCGGGACTGGACCCCCTATCGAAGTAGAAGGCGGTCACTCGGGTTTGCGAAGCTATTGAGGTGCGAGGCACAGGACTGGCGTTGCTTCGACGGGCAACGGAGTATGTTGCATTGCTCTCGGCTTAGAGTTGATGCGCATCCTTTGTCTTGATTTTGATGCTTCCTTGACTTTGAGTATTGCCTTGTCGGAAGGTTGCATCGGATTTGCAGGTGGAGGAGCCTTATCCTGCTTCACTTCTTCAGCCTTCTGGACTCGAGGGGCTTTAGCTGGAAGGACTTCTGCTATAAGGTCTTTTGCCTGATAGAACTTGGCGTCAGACAGGTATGCCTCGGCTTCATTGAACGACTTATTATCAGCGATGATGCACTTCTCCATGCCTTCCTCGTAGTACTTGAGACACTTATGCTAAGTGGACACTACAATGCCATTCGTATATAGCCATGGTCTTCCCAACAGGAGGCGATACGACGTCTGGCAATCAATGATTTGGAAGAGGACCATTGTGTCGAGCAGGCCGATTGAAAGCTTCAGGCAGATGATTACGATAGTGGACTGTCCGCCCTGGTTGAAACCTTGAATTGACCAGCTGGCTGTGCGAGAGCTTGTCATTGGTGATGTTGAGTTGCTGCATCATCTGGATAGGCATGATGTTGATGGCGGAGCCACAGTTTAACAGGATTCGGTTTACAGGCTTCTCCTTGATGTATCCTGAGACGTAGATGGGCCGGTTATGCTATCGTGCTCTAAGTTGCAAGTCTTCATCTGAGAAGGTTATCATCGCATCGCACGAGGCCATAGTCTTACCCTTCTCGCCGTCCTTCCTTTTCTTCTTGTAGCTGTCTGGGTCTGCCAAGGCTGCAGCCATTGCTAGGCAAGCCTTCTTCGGAAGGTGCAAAGCTTCTACGAGTGGCAAGTACAGGATTGCCTCGTCGTAAGAGGTAGTGTCCTCTTTATCGGAGTCGTCTCTTTTGTTGGTGGAGTCGCCTTCTTCAGACGTCTCGATTTTGCCTTTTCCTTCCGACATGTTATGAACTCCGATCATGCAACAAGAGACCCTGATACGCTGATCAACTGGGAGGAAGTGATCGGGGAAGAATTCTTGCAACTTTACTGGTTCCGGAAGGCTTTGCTGGAGGAGGTCATCTGGATCTACTGGCGGCACTTTGAATGCATTTCTTCCTAGAGTCTTGCTTTTCTTCTTGTAAGTCTTTCGTTCAGGGAGTTTCCTCATCTTACGGTCTAGCTAGTGTCGCTTGGCCTGCGGTGGCCTTCATCTCCAAGGTAGCATGATCGAGAGCAGTAGTTGCTGGTTCCTTATTGGTCAGAGAAGCTTGTTCTTCCGGAGGCTTTGTTGGCTCGTCTTCCGATCCCCAGCCGGTGGGCTTGATTTCTTCGATCGAAACGGAGGGAGGCGTAGAGTAGAGGACGTAATAGTCGAACTTGCCCGAAGACTGGCCCAGCAGACCGACTTCTGGATCTCCTTACTCGTATCTATTTTGGAGAGCACGTTGGGACGTGACTTTGCTTGGGAGAGGTGCTGACGTGGGCGATGGTTTCCCCCGGGGCAACGACGTTTCCTCCTTAGCAAGCGTAGGAGCACATTGTCGTCGCTTCGAAACCTTCAATTGGAAAGCTGACTTCGCGATTGGCCTTTGACTATTGACGTGCAATTTGGGTGCTCCTTGTCGTGCATCAACGCGTACCGGCGAGAAGGAACAGAAAGTGATGGACGTTATGTTGGTCGTAGCGACCTCCCCACAGTCGATCTCTATCTTCCCTTGCTTTGCGAGTGCCATGATTCTTTCTTTGAAGATGAAGCATCTTTCGATGGGATGGTTAACCACTCGGTGGTATTTGCAGAAGAGAGGGTCATCCACGTGATGCATCTGCTAGGTCTCTTTGAGGGAGGAAGCTCTATCATCTTTTCTTGCAGCAGCTGGTCGAACATGGAGGAGACTTCCGAGTCTGGGAAGGGATATTCTTTTGCTTCGAGTTCCTCGAGAGTCATCCTTTGTCTTTGAGGTGGAGGCGGGAGTATAGCGGCTCCTTTTCCTTGATTCAGCTTGCCACCGATCTTGAGCGGCTTGGAGGTCGAAGCAACGTCAGCAACGTTAACTTGCTTTGGTTTCGGTGCCGGCGGCTTGTCCTTCTTCTCTACCTTTAGGAAGTCCTTGCTCTTCGAGTCTCCATGATTTGCTAGGCTGAGCTCCATGTCGTGAGCCCGAGTTGCGAGTTCTTCGAAGGACCGAGGCTTGATCCCTTTGAGGATGTAGAGCAGGCCCCAGTGCATGCCTTGGGTGCATATCTCGGTGGTCGAGTCTTCAAACAAGCGGTCTCTTGAATTCAGCATGAGGTTCCTCCATCGGTCGATGTAGTCGATCACCGGCTCATCCTTTCTTTGCTTGACGGCAGTAAGCTCGGTCATGCTGACGATGCGTCTGGTGCTATAAAAGCGGTTGAGGAACTCCCTCTTCATTTGATCCCAGCTGTCGATAGATCCTGGAGGAAGATCAAAATACCAGTCGAACGTGTTACCCTTGAGGGTGCGAACGAACTGCTTCACCATCTCATCACCGTATGTGCCGGTATTGTTGCAGGTTTCGATGAAGTGAGCAACGTGCTGCCATGGATTTCCCTTCCCGTCAAAGTGCTGAAACTTTGGTGGCTGGAACCCGATGGAGAAGCACAGCTGCTGGATCCTCGCGGTGTAAGGCTTCGAGTATGCCGCCGTGATCGGAGGAAGACTACCGCCGTGGGAACGCATCATGTCGGCCACCAATGCTTGTATTTTTTGGGCATTTATTGTTGCTGTTGCCGGAGGTTATGTAGACATCGAGACTGGTACTGGAGAGATGTTTTTCGCCGGGATAGGAGCCGAGGAGAGTGCTGGAGTAGTCGCTAGAATTGTCAGAACAACCTCTACAGGAGCGGGAGTTGAAGACGGAGCTGGAGCTGCTACTGGAGAAGCAAGAGGTTGATCAACTACTGCAGCCTTCTTTGAGCCTAGCTTTTGAAGCAACGTGTTGATGTGAAAATCCTTCTCCTCCATCAGTCGAGTAATCTACGCCATATGTTCGCCCATTTGCATGACTTGGAGCTGAAGAGCGGATGAAGGATGATGACGGAGGACGTCCTGATGTTGCATGCTTGCATCCTCGTCGTTATCGTCGGAGACGTAGTTGCGCCGACTCGCTTCTGCTTGATGACGAACGTTTGCCCCCTGCAGAGGAGGTGCAACGTCCACTGGAGAACCCAAACGGGCTCGAGGTTAGGGCTGGTCCTCTCCAAACTTCTGGATATGGACTCTAGGATCGAGCCTTGTTTCTTTATGCACCCAGGCCTCGTCGGCGTTTTGGCACGCATCTTCGGCTGTAATTTCTGGCGTGAAGACATCCGCAAGAGTTCGAGTACGCCGAGTGTAGACGCGTACCATCGGGGGAACATCACCCTTCGGGTTTACTGGACCACCGTGTCGGAGTAGATGAGACTCGACGATAGGTGAAAGGCTTGGAGCAAACGCATCGTTGCTTGTCCCGACCATTGCGAACTTGAAGCAACTTCTTCAGCCGTACGGACGAAAGGAGAGAAGGTCCCCCTGGGCGTGCCAGAAATCGGTATGCGCAGAAAAAAGATCTGGGTCGTCTTTATTGCAAACACACGAAGATTAAAGATGCCGGGACTCGGGGACTCGAGGGTAGTGAGCCGGGTGCGGTGAATATTCGATCAGGAGATTATGGGAGAGATCCTCTGGAGGGTCCCTTTGATCTGCGTCTCCACGTGGTATTCGTGTGAGAGCTTTGAAGGGGTTGCCCAGGACAGAGGTCTTTACATGGTGAGAGTTTCTTGAGAGGCTAAGGAATATCCGCCGTTACTTTTGTCCCTTCCGTGCTTTGCGCTTTCTTGGCTAGGGGTTTTCGACGTCGCTCCTCGATCTTCGTATCTTCCTCGATCCTTGCTAGACCTTGGCATCCTTGATCATCGGTTCACGACGTCAATCGTGCTTTTGGCATCAGCTTCGACTTTCGACTTTGGCTTGGCTTTGGCATGGCTCTGGCTTTTGCTTTGCTTTGGCGCTTGCGCTTGAATGTACACGGGGGGAGACTTGCGATGCTTTCGCTTTTGCTCATGACCGGCGTAGTTGCTTGGCTTTGGCACTTGCGTTGCTTTGGCGCAGGCTTTACCGGAGCTTTTGCTTTGGCTTCTAGCGTTGCTTTTGCTTTGACGTTGACTTAATTTTCTTCTCGAGCGGCGGTGGCTTCCTCTTCAAGGCTTTTGGCTTCCTCGATGATTTAGGTGTCGGCTCGACTTCTCTTCTTCTCCGGGCATCTTTGGCGTGATCGGAATCGAAGGGTTCCTTTGAAGACGACGGGGGTGGCACCGATCTCCGTGCGACGATTGTAGCATTGGCTTTGGCTTTGAAGGTGATGGGTGTGGCGACGACTTTGCTTCTTTTCTTCTCCGGCTTCTTTGGCGTGATCGGAGTCGAAGGATTCCTTTGAAGACGGTGGGGGGTAGCTCCAATCGCCGTGCGATAGTTGTAGCGTCAGCTTTGCTTTGAAGACGATGGGTGTAGAGACGCTTCGGGTGTTCCTCTCCAAGCTTTCTTCTTCGTGGATGGAGTGGGCGTTTGTCAAAGGCGACGGGGTGATGACGCTTCGGTCTTCTTTTCCAGGCTTTAGGGCTTGATCGGAGTCGAAGGCTTATTGGAGACAATGGGGTGGTGCCGCTCCGATCTTCTTCTCCGGCCTTTGCTTCTGGCATCTTCGGAGTCAAAGGGTTCTTCTTCTCCAAGCTTTCTTCTTCATGCAAGGGGTCGAAGGCTTGATCTTCTTGTGCAAGGGTCTTCACTTTGATGAGGGCTTTCAATGGACTAAGCCAGTGCCTCGTGAAGCCTTGGGTCGATGAAAAGCACGTCTCCTCTTCTGCAGAGCTCCTTCGCCATCTCCTTGTCTTCGACCCCTTTTGAGCCTTCCCCCTCCCCCTCTATTTATAGGTGAAGGGGGGAGGGGAGAGATATGGGAAGATTTATTTGAATTCCTTTAATATCTCTCCTATAACTACCCAAGATTTATTCTTCCATTGAAGAGGGGAATAAACCTTTATTTGCTTTCCTTTTTTGGTGGAGCAGTTATGGCTCAATCCTTTTTGAATTTATTTGAATCTTGCACATAAAGTCGATGGCGACCCGGCTTCGTTTCTTGTCCGTCGGATCAAGGAATCGGCGTAGATCTACGCTTATGTAGACGTCAAACGCAACCTCCCCCCGCGCATGGCGGTCATTCTTTCCTTTTTCTTCTTTTCTTTCCTTTTCTTTTCTTCTTTTCTTTTCTTTCTTTCTTTTCTTCCTTTCTTTCTTTTTTTTTTCTTTTCTTTCTTTTCTTTCTTGCATGGCCGGCCACCCCTTAAGGGGTTCAGATTTCGAGCAATGGGGGCCGGGTGGTCCCTACTTGGGAATGGGCCCACCCGGCCCCTTGTTTGGTGCGGGTCGGGTCCGGTTTGCGTGTCGGATTTGCCTCCGAGTTGGTGCATGCAAGTCGGGTCCGGGTCTAAGTGCGTGTCGGGTTTGCCTCCGAGTCGATGCATGCGAGTCGGGTCTGGGTCTGAGTGCGTGTCGGGTTTGCCACCGAGTCGGTGCATGCAAGTCGGGTCCGGGTCGAAGTGCATGTCGGGTTTGCCTCCGACTTAGCGCATGCGAGTCGGGTTAGGGTTAGACACAATTTGTGTGTCTACAGGGTCTTTATATGAAAAGTTGCGATAGTAGATCATTTTGTAAAAAATTTATGGTATGATCAATCGGCCTGTCAAAATCCTATGAAATCATATCAGTGGGTTCGTCTTGTTGTGACGTTTGAAATGAATATTTTTTGAGACTTTTTTGACACTTGATTTAATGGTTGCACATCGATATCTCTTTTCGTGATTCCCAAAATATGGATTGATCATATGAGTGAAATTAACCTGGCCAAATTGAACCATTGGTTCCTCGTCATCGATATCTATCCGATGGCAGGTCCCGAGCAGGGATTGGACTTATGTTTTAAAATATATGACCGAGTATTCTTAAATAAGCGGTCCCCGATAATTATTTTGTGGGCCAACTACATGAAACCCAAATGATTGAATCGGACAAACGCGGACCCACCCAATGTTTGCACAACCAAACCGATCGTTCGGTCCAACCTAGCAAACCTAACCCTTGTTCATCCGGTAAGGGAGAAAAGCCACGAGCCCTTGGCCCGGTGGTACTTCCTCTCTTCCCCTGATGGAGTTATTCCTTGTCCGATTTACGACATGGATGCTTTGAAGCTAGCGAACTTTCCCTCATGACGTGGACGGTGCCATGTATGTGACTGTACAAATCCAAACCATGGTACCTCGTATGAGCGTGCGAATAATAACCGTAAATACCATGTTTGTGGGTTATGGATTTAATAAATAGCAGAGGCTGCCTCCACCGTTTGATCCCTAGACCTTGAGCCCAACCCCCTCACCTCTTACGTGTACACCCTCTCCACCTTCCTCCTTACACCTTAGATCGTAGAGAGAAATGGAGAGAGTGAGAGCGGAGGAGGGAATTTGAGAAAGAGAGATAATTGGAGAGAGAGACAGGATCAGATCCACAAACACTGGCCCCCTATCTCATCAGCCTTTAAAACTCACCCCTCTCCCATAACCCGTTAAACCAAACCCCCCCCCCCCCCCCCCCCCCCCCCCAATTTTAGTGAACCAGAAGAGAGAGAGGGATGGAGAAACAGGGGGGGGGGAGAGAGTGAGAGAGAGAGAGAGAGAGAGAGAGAGAGAGAGAGAGAGAGAGAGAGAGAAGGAGCTGCGGAGTTGGAGGCGTAGCATAGCCGCCAACTGCCCCTCCACTACATTCATGCGCTGACGACCTCCCTGAGCCGATCTCCATTGTCGGTGAGCCCCTCTCGCCCTCCTTTCGTTTCCTTCTATGGAGGCAACCCGGCTACAGCATAGGGTAGTAGACGACATGTTTTGGTTTGATGACAATGCTCTTTCTATGATATTTCGTTTAGGTGGGATTCTTAACATCTATCCTCACCCACTATTTAAGTGTCCCCCTAACCCTAATTTTATACGAGAGCATATATTTAAAGTTTTCGAATTAATCTCGTCCCTATTTCAATTGCTTTTTCTTAAGAAATTCATAATCCAAATTCCATTATGTTCGATTTTGACATATCCCTACCCGGTCATTCATCATTTATAAAAACAAAAGAAGAAAAGAACAAGAAACCAATTACGAAAGGCGACGAGCCCTTTTTTTTCAATGGTGATTACGATTCATGATCGAGTTATTGACTTTATAGTAGAATTTTGCGTCGATGTCAGCATCCATCGACCGACGTAAATTATAAAACATGATATTTGTTCAACCAAAGTGCCCGGCATAAAGTAGTAGTGATAATAATCCATTTTTACTAGATCCAAACCAAACCGACAAAACCGGCCAAACCAAACCAAACCAACCAAATTTAATCGGTTTTGACACAATCAATGGATCTGATTGGATTGGGTTTTTTAAAAACCGACATGATTGGATCGGTTGACGGATTTGTAAATTTAAAACCAACCTAAACCGAACCGAACCGACATATGTATATACGTATAATACTTTATTAAATGTATCATATGCTTACTAGGACAAGGATATTTTCAGAATAAAAATTAACCAAGGGGGCTAAATGAAGATGAAGCATAGTTTAGGGGTGGTTTTTGTAATTTGCCTTTTTTTTAAAGTCCTCCAAGAAATTGGATTTAAGGCATGACAACAAAACTAAGGACGACTTGGCCATAAGTCCTTTTAGGGCGATCCTTTTTAGCTAAAGGACAGCCCATATATGCTTTTGCAGTAGGTCTCGATCTTCTGAAAAGGTGCAATGATAGCAAGTCCCTCCGCTGATTTTTTTTCACCCCTTTAAATGACAAAACTGCCCTTCACTAAACCTAACCCTTTCTATACCCTAAATAGTGAACCCTAAACTTAACTCTAACCCTAATTGGCTAGTTCTATACCCTAATAGTGAATCCTAACCCTAACCAAAATATTGTAGCTTTTTTTTTTTGAGAAACCTCGCTATTTTAAAAAATAATTGCTACAATGAAATCACTGTAGAAAAGAGTAACAGTTGCTACAGTGACTTGTATCAAAACATCTGGATTCTTGTATTTCGGTATGTAGGGGTCAAACAGGTATTTAAAATAAAGTTATCCGGGAGGGACTTTTCACTAAACCGAAACATTGTTAGTCCTTTAGCTCAAACCGGTCTCTTGTGAGGGACCTTAGCCATATTACCCTAAATATGGATGGAGCAGTGGATCATTCTTCCTTTTAAATTGTTGACGGAGGTGGTCGGCGGTGATCAAAGTCGATGGCAAAAGCGGACGAGAGCGACGATGGGGGATACCAGATATGGAGGCAGCCGAAGCTGGTTGATGCCGGATGATGAACAATAACCTTGAGATCTGATACTATGTTAGCATGGGAAGAATCCCAAAGGACAGATTAGGGGAGAAACCTTAAAGGAGAATGCTCAAATATAATAGGGCTCAAGGCCAACAATATGGGAAAAATACTATATACCCTGAAGCTCTTACCAATTCATTAACACATAATGACATGTCGCAATCACATCCGGCCGTTTTACCCAGCAACGACCAGTGAATCGAACTTAACCCAAAACGACAAGCAAAGAGACGATGTGATTGAATGCCACATCATTATGTGTAAACGAATTTGTAACAGCTATCAGTTTGAATAACATTTCTCAACAATATAAGGATTAATATAAAGGGTTATGGTCACCTACAAGTGAAAATTTTCAGATCAAGATAAAAGATAAATACATGCAATTTAAAGACATGCAAAGATAAATATAACTATGTACTCCTAGTATGTACCATTCCATCCCCTAGTTTGTAAGACCTAAATTTTCTCTTCTATTAAATGAGAATAAATGATGCAATAACTATATGAGAATATGTGTTATTCTTGTCTGTGTGGGTAATGTAAGGATCCTAATTCTAGTATGAGTTAGATTAGGGTGTGTATATAAATATTTTAATACATATTTATCCTTTTATCAGATTTTTTTATTTTATTTCGTTTCTACTTTCATTTTACGTAAACCATAAAAATGTTTTACGCCACGGTTGTTTATGTCTTTGAGACCTTTGCTTATTCACGTCCCGTGCGTCAAACGGGTCTTTATATAAAAAGTTACGATAGTAGATCATTTTGGAAAAAATTTCTGGTATGATCAATCGGTCTGTCGAAATCCTATGAAATCAAATCAGTGGGTTCGTCTCGTTGAGACGTTTGAAACGAATATATTTTGAGATTTTTTTGACACATGATTTAATGGTTGCACGTCGATATCTCTTTTCGTGATTTCCAAAATATGGATTGATCAGGTGAGTGAAATTAACCTAGCCAACTTGAACCATTAATTCGCCGTCATCGATATCTATCCGATGGCAGGTCCCGAGCAAGGATTAGAGTTATGGTTTAAAATATACGACTGAGTGTTCTTAAATAAGCAGTCCCCGATAATTATTTTGTGGGCCAACTGCATGGGACCCACATGATCGAATCAGACAATCGCGGACCCACTCAATGTTTGCACAACCCGTAGATGGGCTAAACCGATCATTCGGTCCCACCTAGCTAACCTAACCCTTGTTCGTCCGATAAGGGAGAAAAGCCACGGGCCCTTGGCCTGGTGGTACTTCCTCTCTTCCCCTGATGGAGTTATTCCTTGTACGACTTACGACATGGACGCTTTGAAGCTAGCGAACATTCTCTCAAGACGTGGCCAATGCCATGTATGTCTGTGTACAAATCCAGACCGTGGTACCTCGTATGAGCGTGCGAATCGTAATCGGAAATACCATGGTTGTGGGTTATGAATTTAATAAATAGTAGAGGCTGCCTCCACCGTTTGATCCCTAGACCTTGAGCCCAACCCCTTCACCTCTTACGTGTACACCCTCTCCACCTTCCTCCTTACACCTTAGGTCAAATAGAGAAACGGAGAGAGTGAGAGAAGAGGAGGGAATTTGAGAAAGAGAGATAAATGGAGAGAGAGAGAGAGACGGGATCAGATCCACAAACACTAGCCCCCTCTCTCATTAGCCTTTAAAACTCACACCCTCTCCCATAACCCATTAAACCGAACCCCCCCCCCCCCCCCATTTCAGTGAACCAGAAGAGAGAGAGGGATGGAGAAATAGAGAGAGAGAGAGAGAGAGAGAGAGAGAGAGAGAGAGAGAGAGAGAGAGAGAGAGACAGAGAGAGAGAAACCAAAGGAGAGAAAAGAGAGAGAGATTAAGAGAGAATAAGAGAGAGAGAGAGAGAGCTCTGTAGAGAGAGAGAGAGAGAGAGAGAGAGAGAGAGAGAGAGAGAGAGAGAGAGAGAGAAGGAGCTGATGTGGAGTTGGAGGCGTAGCATAGCCGCCTACTGCCCCTCCCCTACGTTCGTGCGCTTGCGACCTCCCCGAGCTGATCTCCATAGTCGGTGAGCCCCTCTCTCCTTCCTTTCCATTCCTTCTATGCAGGATACCCAAGCACACATATAGGGTAGTAGATGACATGTTTTGGTTTGATGACAATGCTCTTTCTGTGATATTTCGTTTAGGTGGGATTCTTAACATCTATCCTCACCCACTATTTAAGTGCCCCCTAACCCTAATTTTATTCGAGAGCACATTATTTGAAGTTTTCGAGTTAAGCTCGTTACTATTTCAATCACTTTTTCTTAAGAAATTCATAATCCAAATTCCATGTTGTTCGATTTTGGCATATCCCTACCCGGTCATTCATCATTTATAAAAAGAAAAGAAGGAAAGAACAAGAAACCAATTACGAAAGATGACGAGCCTTTTTTTTCAATAGTGATTAGGATTCAAGATCGAATTATTGACTTTATAGTAGAATTTTGTGTCGGTGTGGGCATTCAATCCAATCCAAACCGATCATGAATCCAAACCGATCATAAATTTTCTCTCTATTAAATGAGAATATATGATGCAATAAATGTATGAAAATATGTGTTATTCTTGTGTGTGTGGGTAATGTAAGGATCCTAATTCCAGTATGAGCTAGATTAGGGTGCATATATAAATATTTTAATACATATTTATTCTTTTATCAGATTTTTTTTCTTTTCGTTTCTGGTTTTATTTTACGTAAATCATAGAAATGTTAATTTACGCCACATTTGTTTATATCTTCGAGACCTTTACTTTGACACGTCTCACACACCACATGGGTCTTTATATGAAAGCCTGCGATAGTTGATCATTTTGGAAAAAAATTTTGGTATGATCAATCGGTCTGTCGAAATCCTAAGAAATCCTATCAGTGGGTTCGTATCATTGAGACGTTTGAAACAAATGTTTTTTGAGATTTTTTTGACACGTGAATTAATGGTTGCACATCGATATCTCTTTTCATGATTTTCAAAATATGGATTGATCAGATGAGTGAAATTAACCTGGCCAACTTAAACCATTGGTTCCCCGTCATCGATATATATCCGATGGCAGGTCTCGAGTAGGTATTGGACTTATAATTTAAAATATACAACCGAGTATTCTTAACTAAGCGGTCCTCAATAATTATTTTGTGGGCCAACTGCATGGGACCCACATGATCGAATTAGACAAACGCGGACTGTTGAGCATCCATTTGGTGCGAATTATCCTTTCTTTACTATGCATACATCCTTATTTTTTTTGTGGATAATTTTAACTCATCCCTCACAATTTTAGACATCAAGTTTTTTTTTTTAATTTTTTGTTACAAAGGACTCCGGTTGCCTAAAGATCGGTGGGTCCTCTCGCACAAGGGCAGTCAAAGCCTAAGGGAAATCTGATTCCCAGGACATATCCAACCCCCTAACGCTTGCCTCTTGTGCCAACCAATGAAATGAATGTTGGAAATAAATTCGCTTGCTAAACAAATATTACAAATATTAATTTATTTTAATTAGATGTGAGATGGATGACAACTTTATATTCCAAATATTGCCAAATAAAAAGATGAAAATATGAGACAATAAAATTGTGAATGAATCCTAGTGAAGGATCCAAAAGGAGAATTTTGTAGCGGAGTATGAATATGATAATATTATAGCTAAATTAAAACATAAGCAAATAGTATTATTAAGATCCTAGCAATTCAGAAAGAAGAAGAGTTAAGAGGATGGCCTGGGGTCGAAGCACGCCTTGGCGCTGTCCTAAAAATCCAATTGCCCCCCATGTGCGGGTCTCGTGGCAAGGAAGACTAGAGATACAACGAACCCCCCGGATGACCACCTTTCCTTCTCGTTGGCACGCCTCGGAGAAGGCACACGAACACCGCACTATCGCCTTCAGGAGCCCAGCAAAAAACTTAAAGAAAATTGGAAAGAGAGATTTTTGGAGCAGAGTTTCAAGAGCAAAATATGATCAAAAGAGTGTGTCCTTAGCCATGGGTTTTGGGCCCATTTTATAGCCCACCAAGGGGTGTGATGGCTGCCCATTATTTTGGGCTTTAAAACCCAAGCCATAATGGGTTTGAATGTGACCGTTATAGCCGTTGCACAAAGGTTTGAATGTGTCCAACGGCTATACCGTTACAAAAGGTTTTTAAAACACAATAAAAACTAAAAATAAAAATAAAACGTTAACAATCCCCCACATGTTTTAAAAACATTAAATATTTAAAAATCTTTAAAAAATTTAAAATTTGTTGGTCTTCTTATACTATGAGTTCGGTAAAGGTACCTCTCGGTTTGAACCTTTACTTAGTGAAAATTGTTTTGGTCTGTGGCACCTTTAGTAGACTATGTCTTTGAACTTAGGACCATGATTCAGACTTTAACAAGTGTCACACACAATATGGCTATGCTGATGTTCTAAACGGGTAGCGCTATTAATGGCCTTGCGCAGGTATCTTATGTATGGATTCGAGATCAGCCCTAATCTCATAGTCGTGGCCTCACGACCACACATATCGGTGATTCCTCAAAGAGTACGAGCAAGGAGGCACTCTGTCTCAAGGATCTCGAAATCATTTAAGAGTTTTGAACTCATCCTACCCTTGCTTTTATAAGCACTGACGCCATAGGGATGGGAGTAGGTAAATCCAGTGCTCCTCATAGTCACCAATACGGCTTGTTTCTACCCATTGAACCTCCGTGAGATTGGGTTGTCACCGTGGTGATCTTTCTTATGGGCTTAATCCTATCCCCCTCGACCCTTCTAGAACCACTGTTCTAGACACCCCCTTTGTGAGCTGATCAGCAATATTTTTCTCAGACTTCACACAATTTAGGGTAATTATTTGGTATTTTAGTTTATACCTTAATGATTTATGTCGCACTTTTAAGTGTCGATTCATTTTTACATTTGCATTTTCTTGTTTGCATTTATCAATTGCTAACTTACAATCGCAATGAATAGATATAGCTGGTATAGGTCTCTCTCCTATAGGTATATCAGCTATAAGGTCTCTTAACCACTCGGCTTTTATACTAGTGGTATCTAGGGCTATCATTTCAGATTCCATTGTGCTCCTAGCCATTACTGTCTTCTTGGTGGACTTCCAAGAGACAGCTGCACCTCCTAATAGGAAGACAAAACTGGTTGTAGATTTTACATCCAGGTTGTCACTGATCTAATTAGCATCAGTATAGCCTTCTAAGTTGGCTGGATAACCACTAAATTAAAGGCCATAGGTTAGTGTGCCCTTAAGATATTTCATTACTCTTTCTAGGGCATTCCAATGGCTTTTATCTGGATTGTGTGTGTATCTACTTAGACGACTTACTGTATAAGCTATATCGGGTCTAGTATAGTTAGCTAAATATCCTAACGATCCAATTATTTGTGTATATTTCTTTTGTAACGCAGGTAAACCTGTGTTTTTCTTAAGGTGAATATTAGGATCATAAGGGGTGGATACTGAAGTATAATCAAAGTAAAAATATTTCCTACGGATCTTCTCAGTATAGTGAGATTGAGTTAATGTGATACTATCATTATTTCTAATGATTTTTGTGTTTAGTATCACATCTGCTTGACCTAAATCCTTCATATCAAAATTTTGGGACAGGAAATGTTTTACTTCATTTACTGCTTGAATGTTAGATCCAAAGATCAGGATTTCATCCACATACAAATAAAGAATGATGATGCCATTATTTCTAACCTTATGGTATACACATTCATCGGTTTTGTTTATTTCAAAACCGTCGGATGTGATGACTTCATCAAACTTCCTATGCCATTGTTTGGGTGCTTGTTTTAGGCTATATAAAGATCGAATCAATTTACACACCTTTGATTCTTGACCTGAAACTATAAACCCCTCAGGTTGATCCATATAGATTTCCTCATCTAAGTCTCCATTTAAGAAAGCGGTTTTTACATCCATTTGGTGAATTACCAGCTTATTTATGGATGCTAATGCAATAAGGACTCTAATGGTAGTGATCCTAGCTACAGGAGCATACACATCAAAGTAGTCTATTCCAGTTTTTTGGGTAAATCCTTTGGCTACTAACCTAGCCTTGAATTTCTCTATCAATCCATTAGGTCTAAGTTTCTTCTTGAAGATCCACTTACATCCAATGGTTTTACAACCTGGAGGTAGGTTTACTAATTTTCAAGTTTGATTTTGGACAATGGATTGCATCTCGTTATTTATAGCTTCTTTCCAGAAAGGAGAATCGAATGACTTTATTGCATCTGCGTAGTTGATTGGTGTATCTTCTACTAGAAGAGCATAGAAGTCATCGAAGATCTTTTCTGTCCTAGCTCTAGAGCTTCTCCTAGGTTCAGTGGGAATGCTATCCTCAATTGGTCTTTTGTTTCTAGAGCACGATGATATGTCAGTGTCGTTCGATCTAGGTTCTGTTCCAATGCTAGTCCTAAAAGGAAAGATGTCTTCAAAATAGGTAGCATCTCTAGCTTCCATTATTGTATTATTAGTAATTTCACTAATCTGAGAGTTAAAAACAAAAAATCGGTTAGCGTTGCTATCTGATGCATAGCCTATGAAAATGGCATCTATGATTTTTGGACCGATCTTTTTCTTTTTATTTTTAGGGATCTTGACTTTCGCCAAACACCCCCACACTTTAAGATAATCCAAAGTGGGTTTTCTATTCTTCCACATTTCATAAGGGGTGAGGTTATTCTTTTTAGAGGGAATTCTGTTAAGTATGAAACAGGCTGTTACTAGTGCTTCTCCCCACAAGTTTTTAGGTGCTCCTGAGCTAATTAGCATGGCATTAACCATGTCCATAAGGGTTCTATTCTTACGTTCAGCTAATCCGTTGGATTGGGGGGTATAGGGAGCTGTGACTTCATAAATTATACCGTGTTCGTCACAGAACTCGATTAACTCATGAGAGGATACTCTCCACCTCGATCGGATCTAAGTATTTTTAAGGTCTTATCTCTTTGGTTTTCAGCCTCAGCTTTATAGACCTTAAATTTACTTAGTACCTCATCTTTGGTTTTTATGAGGTATAGGTAACAGTATTTTGATAGGTCATCTATGAATGTGACGAAATATCTGTTACCTCCTCTAGTAGTCCTTCCTGAGTCACATACATCACTATGAACTAATTCGAGAATTTCAGAGTCTCTATCGATTGTTCTAAAGGGTTTCTTAGCTTGTTTTGCTTCTACACAGGTTTCACATTTATCGAGGTTTTGGATATCTGCTTTAGGTATTAGATTTAGGTTCATCAGTCTCTTGATGGAGTTGTAATTCACATGGCCTAGTCTAGCATGCCAGATAGGTGGAGATTCAACATTTAGTACAGAAAAACTTTTATTATTTTCGAAAGGAATACAAACATTTAGCTTAAATAAGCCATCACTCATAAATCCTTTTCCAATAAAAGACACTCCTTTTGTGATTACAACTTTATTCGATTCAAACACGAGTTTATAACCGTGTTGAACTAGAAGAGAACCGCTAACAAGGTTGCGTCTAATCTCTGGAACGTGATGAACTCCGTGTAGGGTTATGATCTTGTTTGATGTAAGCTTTAAGTTGACTTGACCCGTTCCCAATACACGAGCTTCGGCATTATTTCCCATGGTCACAGCTCCTCCACCTGAGACCTGATAAGTGGAGAACCAAGAGTGATCAGAACATACATGGATGTTAGCTCCGGTATCAATCCACCAGTCAAGTGCTTGCAAAGTCAAGTTTACTTCTGGAATAGAGGCAACTAACCTGAAAGCATTCTCAGATGAGGTGACCATATTTACTTGGGAAGGAGGTTATAGTCCATTCTTCCTAGGTTGAGAAGGTCCAGTCTTCTTGTAGAAGCAGTCCGATGCCATATGGTTGGTTCGACCACATACGTAGCAGTAGCGTACTCCTTCTGCTGGCTTCTTCTGGAATTTGGGGTTTTTGGTGAAAGGCTTCTTGTGGAATGGTTTATTTGGTTTGGGATAAAAGGACTTGGTTTTCTTATGGTGTTTTGGTTTTGATTCTATATTGTTTACCTTGGGTTTGGACTCGGAAAGAGATTTTTCTCTAAGTCTATGTTGTTCTTCTATCCTAATGGAATTGAAGACTTGGGTTAGAGATAGTTCTCCTTGGGAATGGTTTAGTTTTCTAGCAAAGTCAGACCAGGATGATGGGAGTTTATCTATCAAGCAAGCTATCTGGAAGTTTTCATCTAGGGTTGATCCGTTATCCTTGAGATAATGGACTAGATTCTCAAACTCGTGAATTTGTTCATTCATCGATTTAGAATCATTCATTTTAAACTTGTTGAAATCAGCTGCTTTATAGCGTTTGATCCCAGCATCATCTAGGTCGTACTTAGAATTTAGGGTATCCCAAAGTTCTTTGGCATCTTTTAAGGTATAGTAGATGTCATATAACCTATCGGAAAGGGATCCTAGGATACGGTGGCGACAAATATATTCTATTTCCTCAGGAGTCCTAGATATGGAAGTAGAATCAGAGCCATCTGGGTTGGATGATCCATGTCTGGTTTGGGCATATTTGTCTATAGGGTTGGACTCATTTCCTGATTCGGTGGTGCTGTCACTTATTGCAGACATAAGTCCAAGCAAGGACAACCAGAATCTCATCTGGTTTTGCCAACGCTTGAAATTAGCCCCATCGAATTTCTCAGGCTTCGCACTAAGGTACTCAGTTCTAGGGGAAGTCATTTTTAGGGTATGGGAGTTAAGCCTGGAATGAAACTAATTTTGTGTCAGATCAATATTGTGCACTATTTTTTACGTGAACCAAATTTATCTTCTTTTGTATAATAGTTGACCTGAGTATGCTAGATTTGACTTTGGAAGTCCAAATGAGTTCTCCAAAGTATGACAGCCAGATCAGCTCCAGATGGGTGGTGGAGCACTTGGCTCGCTTAAATACCAGTCCGTCTTAGGCACATACGTCTTTTTGACAAGCTTTTCTAGACACCGTCTAACTAAGGATGATTCACCGGAATTCTTTAAGTCACTTCTTCGTGAGAGACCCAAGTATAAATGAAAGAAAATAATTAAAGATTTTTTTAAAAAAATTATCAAAATCTCTAGATTATAGGGATAACAGACTAGTCACACATACATGAATGTATGTGCTGAGCTCTCCCTACTAGAGTCTTGATTTTGTTTAGATGATGTGTTTGATTAGTTTTTTTTATTAATTATAAAATATTAAATTTTAATTATGTGTAGTAAAATAAATTTTCACTTACACTAATATCGTATTATCTATATTATACTAATGATCAAGCAATTTCTAATAAATCAATATGCTAACAATACAATCTTAGCTAACTATACTATTATATTATTAGCAAGATCTAATGCTAAGCAAATATTAACAATGATGCTTTAGATTAGATCAAAGGTTAATACTAAAATATTAAACCGAATATTAATATGGGTATGCCAATAATTAAATATTTGCAAGATATAGAGATTTGTAAGAAATAAATTAAACTAATTTTTAAATCTAAAAATATTTTAAGCGTACAATTAACAATATAATTGGATTTCTAGATTGTTGGAAATAAATTCGCTTGCTAAACAAATATTTCAAATATTAATTTATTTTAATTAGATGTGAGATGGATGATAACTTTATATTCCAAATATTGCCAAATAAAAAGATGAAAATATGAGACAATAAAATTGCGAATGAATCCTAGTGAAGGATCCAAAAGGAGAATTTTGTAACGGAGTATGAATATGATAATATTATAGCTAAATTAAAACATAAGCAAATAGTACTATTAAGATCCTATCAATTCAGAAAGAAGAAGAGTTAAGAGGATGGCCTGGGGTCGAAGCATGCCTTGGTGCTGTCCTAGAAATCCAATTGCCCCCCACGTGCGGGTCTCGTGGCAAGGAAGACTAGAGATACGACGAACCCCCCGGATGACCACCTTTCCTTCTCGTTGGCACACCTCGGAGAAGGCACACGAACACAACACTATCGCCTTCAGGAGCCCAGCAAAAAACTTAAAGAAAATTAGAAAGGGAGATGTTTGGAGCAGAGTTTCAAGAGCAAAATATGATCAAAAGAGTGTGTCCTTAGCCGTGGGTTTTGGGCCCATTTTATAGCCCACCAAGGGGTGTGATGGCTGCCCATTATTTTGAGCTTTAAAATCCAAGCCATAATGGGTTTGAATGTGACCGTTATAGCCGTTGCACAAAGGTTTGAATGTGTGCAACGGCTATACCGTTACAAAAGGTTTTTAAAACACAATAAAAACTAAAAATAAAAATAAAATGTTAACAATGAACTATTAGCCGACCTGTGCACCCATTGAATCGAGACCTCCTGAAGACATCCTCAGGCCCGCATACAAGACCGATCAATCCGATGTCGGGTGGATTCCCCACTCATGCCGAAACTATGGGCTATTCAGGAGGCTTTGAACGAGCTGGCGTGCCGTCAGCTTCAACAGGTGGCCCACTCAGCTGCCAATAGAAATGATCCATCCGTCTAGCGGTAGTACTGCACCTCTAATAGAACTTCCATATCCACACTTCTCCCGCCACCGTATTGATGAACTGGTTCACCATGTCATAAGCCTGAGCATCAACTGATATACAATTTACTTGACTTCTTCTAAATATTTTGTCACACCTGGTCTTCCACCACAGCCACATCGCCACTGCCAACACCTCTCTCGGAATAGGAGTGTTACCCCACCTTCCATCCTGTGACCCTTGGCTGCAATATATCCAGAGCATATAAATCGAGACCCGCACAAGTTCATATCTTCTCCAGTCGGTCAGCCCTAGACGGTGCATGCGGATGTGATGCGCACCGGGTCCACCGAACGGGCCAACCGACTGGAGGAGATTCGAACTCATCTTCCACCATCCATCTCGTTTGCCATACATACGAGTGGTGGGAGCATTATTCTAGCCTCATGAGATGAAGCCTAGGGATGCCTAAGATCCACCATAGGGCCATCAGATGGTCCCGATAAATCTCGGTATAGTACAGAATCGGTACAATAGAATTTCCCTTTCGTTTTTATTCTCAAGATTTTTAATTATGTCGACTCAATTAATGTTCACAAAAAATAAAAAAGCTATGCCAACACAACTCTCCGGAACTAACCAAAAGCTTAGCACAAAAGGAAGAGGAGGGAGGGGAATTACCGAGTGGGTCGGACTTCACTCTTGGAGGGATTAGTCCGAGCCTGAAGTGTGCCATTGCCCGAAAGGTTTCGGGCCGATAAAAGAGGTGGGTAACCTTTTAGCTGGACTAGCAGTTCATTGGCCTTTCTCCAAATGCTACAACTACAAGGCAATGGGCTAAGGGACGTTTGTTTTCGAAGTGAGCACTATACTTGGTGTAACAATCGCCAGGGGGTGCACGTATTTGGGAGTGTCTCGATAGGTGTTTTGTGAATTCTATGTGGATGACGTAGTTTGACGATACATCGTTTTGCCACTAACCCCGTTGTGTGTTCGACTATTCTCCAATCCTGTTATCTACGGTAGTTGATTCAAAATCAACTAGGGTGCCATAGAGATTTCTGAACTTTTGGCTTAAGAGGCCAGATTGTAGGGATGCAATTTCTTCATTCTTGGATCAAAGGTGCGAGGTGTTCAACAAATCTTCTCTTTGCTCGGTCCGCCCTAGCTTATTGGAACAAGAACTCAGTTAGCAATATCCATGGGCACGTTGAGGCTTGTTGGACGGAACTCCTTTGATTGGAGGAGGTCTCTGGTAGTCCAGAGGGATCAAGTGATCAAATGGATTCGGTTCGGGCACAACTTGAGTGGAATTTGGAGTTGGAGGAGAATTTGTGGGCTCAAAAGTCCCGGGTCCAGTGGTTAAGGGCAGGGGATAGAAATTCCTCTTTCTTCCACATTAGGACCAAAATTCAGTGGGCTAGGAATCGAATTCACGGTCGACTTATTGATGGCAAGGTGGTGGAGGATCCAAGTGCAGTTTCTCTACATGAGTTTGATGAATTTCCGACATGCATCCCTCATGCTATTAATGACTTCCCCATTCGGATCCCAGACCTGGAAGAAATTAGGCGGACTGCGTTTTACTCCTCGGCATGCAAAGCCCTTCAATCGGGAATTTTATCAGGAATTTTGAGATATTGTTGGCAACGATGTAGTTCGGGATATAAAACAATTTTTCCTCTCAGGTAAACTTCATACTGGGTGGAATGAGATTTTAGTCGTGCTTATCCCTAAGACGGATTCCCCGGCGACTCCAGCAGACTATCGTCCCATTAGTATGTGCAATCAGAAATATAAATTTATCTCATTGATTCCTGAGAGCAAACTTCGGGTGGTCTTGCCAACTATTATCCCGACAACCCAGTACGCCTTCCTCCCGGGCCATCGAATTCGAGATAATATTCTCATTGCTCAGGAAATCCTTCATGATCTACATAATGCATCTACGAGAAAGGGGGGTATGGCCATATAGTCGATCTGGTGAAGGCATACGATCGTGTACAGTGTGCTTCCTTGGAAGTTCTCATGTAGAAGATGGGTTTCTATCCTTTATGGAGCCGGTGGATATTGTAGTGTGTGACTACACCCTCAATGAGGTTGCTTATCAATGGGGAGGAGTCACGGCCTATAGTTCCGAGCTGTGGGCTAAGGCAGGAAGATCCCATCTGACCTTACCTATTCCTTTTGTTTACAATGGTTATTCAGTGGGTGATGGACCGCAGTCCGACAGCTGAAGATATTGAAGGGTTTTCAGTTGGAGTGGACAGCGAACCGTTGAGTAATTTGGCTTACACGGACGATTACCTGTTTTTCTCCCGGACTACTATTCTCGATGCTTGAGGCTTGATAATTGGTGGGATTGGAGGGGGAGAAGAATGTCCCAGTGGATGAAGGTCACTCTCAGGCGACTTCGTGACGTTGGGTCATCAGAGGTTCTATTTGCGTCCGGAGTATCTATGACAATTTGGTTCAGCTTCGGAGCGGCGATCTGACTGCGAATCAGATGGTGGAGTGTCCGATTCGGTGGTGGGGAGCTGAATTATGGAACTTGCGAGTGCCGCCTCATGTTCATATATTTCTATGGAAATTACTTCAAGGTGCCCTTCCTACTGCCTTCCTACTTCGTTCTCGGCTTGGCTAGTGTTTTGGGGGATGTCCGTGGTGCGGTGTGGAAGTAGAGGATACTTCCCACCTTTTCCGGGACTGCCGTCGAGCTAGGGAGTTTTGGTTTGAATTTCACAATCAAATAGGGTTCAATTGTAATGATATTGAACTTCTGGGGGATCATGATGCTACGGGTACTCAAGTAGGTTCGCCATAGCTTGGAGAGCTTATGGTTGTTGCATTGTGGGCTATTGTGAAGAGACCGGGGCTCCCAGCTTTTTCCAACAAACTGCTCCAATTATTGTTTGTGCCGTTCAGCAAGCTATTTCCCTCTGTCGTCGGTTTGTCGGGAGTATGCCTCTCCCAACCTTCTTGGATTCGTAATGGAGCTACGGTGTCGATGCTATTATGTGGACAGATGGATCCTTCAAAATTAGAGAGGAGATAGCTAGTGGAGCATGGGTGATGGCTTACCCTGATGGTAAAACCCGCACGGCTACTGCGTTTAGGTTCAACGCTGATAATGCTCTGCGTGCTGAACTCTGTGCCCTTTGGGTAGCTTTTGCGAAGCTCGTTGACTGCGAGTATGGTAAGGTAGTGATCTTTACTAATGCGCTGCAGGCTCGGGATGCTTTAGTTATTCACAAGGGAGTTACGGCGGAGTTTTGTTCGATCATTATGGAGTGCACTGGGTTGTGGCAGAAGCTACCCGGAGTTTCAGTTCAGTGGATCCCATGTAACGCCAATGGGGCCGCTCACTTGCTCGCGCATGACGCTCGTATCAATGGTGTTGAAAGCTATTGGTCTTCAAGCTTCTCTGTTATTCTCGCCTCTCTCGTGAGGGACGCCCTACAAGTCATTCTGTAATGACTACCTCCAGATTACCCAAAAAAAAAAGGGTTAATTAGTTCTAAATCCCTCCACATGTTGTTATTTAAGCTAAACGATACAATTTGTTAGGATATTAGCAGAAGTCCATCTCAAAGGACACGCTTGTACAGCAAGTCCTTAACCAAAATTGTTGACTTTTTTTATCCTTTAAATTACAAAACTGCCACTCCAGCAAAAGTATCCATTCGTTTCCAGTAAGAGTATCCATTTGTCTTGGGCATGAGTATCCATTCTACAATGAAAATACTATAGCAAGAGTAAACATTCGTCTCCAGAAAGAGTATCCATTCGTCATCAACAAGAGTATCAATTCACCAGGTGACACTGTATATGTTGCGGTTGCTATAGTGATTTCACTGTAGCAAGAGTAACCATTCGTCTTTAGAAAGGGGATCCATTCGGCTATTTGATACTCTTTCTACAGTGAAATCACTGTAGCAATGGTCAATTCGCTAAATTGATACTCTTACCAAATCGAATTGATACTCTTGCTACAATGATTTCACTATAGCAGCTACAATGAAATCACTGTAACAGATATAGCAACTCATTGTAGCAACCACTACATGCACAGTGTCAACCAGCGAATAGATACTCTTTCTGGAGACGTATGGATACTCTATCTGTAGCACGTGAGGGGGTAAATAAGGACAAGAGATTTGATATAGCAGGCAATGTTCGGGAGGACTTTGTGCAATATTGAAACATGGACTATCCTTTGGCTAATATAGCATCTACTAAAAAGACTTAAGGCTAAGTCTCCAAAAAAAAAATAGAAGTGTGGCAAAAATGATCAAAATATCCCGACCAACATCTATATCTGAGGGGTATAGCACATATTTTTTCTATAAATGAACAATTAAAAGCAAAATTAGCATGCCCAACCAGACCCAGCCTGACTCGGACACCCCGAAGGACCCAGTTCAGCTGCACTCAGTATGGCCCGGCCCGGCCCGGCCGGATGGTCCATGACCCAGCCTTGAATACATGTTATGAACTTTGCCTCCGTCGGGCTTCAGTAGCGCATGCTTGTAACCCTTAGCTTTCTATGTTCGCAGGTGACGAACAGTTTTTTAGATAGGGAAATTTTATTCATACCCCATAAATCTGTAATTAGCCCCCTTAAATATATCCCTTTAAATATACCCCAGTTATATGCACTCTTGAATACACCCCACTCTTAAATAAACCCCATGCAGTTGGTTGATATATATTTTTTTTTTTTTGAGATCGACGGGTGTCCCCGAAAGTAGAGCTGCAACTTGGGCGGGCTAACCTGAACCCAACCCGAGTCCAACCTGAACCTAACCCGAATTTGGGCGGGGCTAATCCGAGCCCAACCCTAATTATTTCTCCTCGACCCGACAGGACCCGACACGAAGTTAGCGGGTTTGGGTCAAGGCTAAACAGGTTCGGGTCGTAAACGGGTCGACACAATACACCCGTTTAATAAACGGGTCGGGTCCGGGTTTAGGGTCTGGACACGGTAGACCCTGGAAGACCCGTTAGTATTCAACGAGTCGTGTCGGGTCTACCAACAATCCGATACTATAATATACATCCCTAGACATCTTTACTGCTTGAATGTTAGATCCAAAGATCAGGATATCATCCACATACAAACAGAGAATGATGATGTCATTATTACTAACCTTATGGTATACACATTCATCGGTTTTGTTTATTTCAAAACCGTCGGATGTGATGACTTCATCGAACTTCGTATGCCATTGTTTGGGTGCTTGTTTTAGGCCATATAGAGATCTAATCAATTTACACACCTTAGATTCTTGACCTGAAACTATAAACCCCTCAGGTTGATCCATATAGATTTCATCTAAGTCTCTATTTAAGAAAGCGGTTTTTACATCCATTTGGTGAATTACCAGCTTATTTATGGATGCTAATGCAATAAGGAATCTAATGGTAGTGATCATAGCTACAGGAGCATACACATCAAAGCAGTCTATTCCAGGTTTTTGGGTAAATCCTTTGGCTACTAACCTAGCCTTGAATTTCTCTACCGATCCATCAGGTCTAAGTTTCTTCTTGAAGATCCACTTACATCCAATGGTTTTACAACCTGGAGGTAGGTTTACTAATTCCCAAGTTTGATTTTGGACAATGGATTGCATCTCAATATTTATAGCTTCTTTCCAGAAAGGAGAATCGAATGACTTCATTGCATCTGCGTAGTTGATTGGTGTATCTTCTACTAGAAGAGCATAGAAGTCATCGAAGATCTTTTCTGTCCTAGCTCTAGAGCTTCTCCTAGGTTCAGTGGGAATGCTATCCTCAATTGGTCTTTTGTTTCTAGAGCACGATGATATGTCAGTGTTGTTCGATCTAGGTTCTGTTCCAATTCTAGTCCTAAAAGGAAAGATGTCTTCAAAATAGGTAGCATCTCTAGCTTCCATTATTGTATTATTAGTAATTTCACTAATCTGAGAGTTAAAAACTAAAAATCGGTTAGCGTTGCTATCTGATGCATAGCCTATGAAAATGGCATCTATGGTTTTGGGATCGATCTTTTTATTTTTATTTTCAGGGATCTTGACTTTCGCCAAACACCCCCATACTTTAAGATAATCCAAAGTGGGTTTTCTATTCTTCCACATTTCATAAGGGGTGAGGTTATTCTTTTTAGAGGGAATTCTGTTAAGTATGAAACAGGCTGTTACTAGTGCTTCTCCCCACAAGTTTTCAAGTGCTCCTGAGCTAATTAGCATGGCATTAACCATGTCCATAAGGGTTTTATTCTTACGTTCAGCTACTCCGTTGGATTGGGGGGTATAGGGAGCTGTGACTTCATGAATTATATCGTGTTCTTCACAGAACTCGGTTAACTCATGAGAGGTATACTCTCCACCTCGATCGGATCTAAGTATTTTTAAGGTCTTATCTCTTTGGTTTTCAGCCTCAGCTTTATAGACCTTAAATTTACTTAGTACCTCATCTTTGGTTTTTATGAGGTATAGGTAACAGTATTTTGATAGGTCATCTATGAATGTGACGAAATATCTGTTACCTCCTCTAGTAGTCCTTCCTGAGTCGCATACATCACTATGAACTAATTTGAGGATTTCAGAGTCTCTATCGATTGTTCTAAAGGGTTTCTTAGCTTGTTTTGCTTCTACACAGGTTTCACAATTATCGAGGTTTTGGATATCTGCTTTAGGTATTAAATTTAGGTTCATCATTCTCTTGATGGAGTTGTAATTCACATGACCTAGTCTAGCATGCCAGATAGGTGGAGATTCAACATTTAGTACAGAAAGACTTTTATTATTTTCGAAAGGAATACAAACATTTAGCTTAAATAAGCCATCACTCATAAATCCTTTTTCAATAAAAGACACTCCTTTTGTGATTACAACTTTATTCGATTCAAACACGAGTTTATAACCGTGTTGAACTAGAAGAGAACCGCTAACAAGGTTGCATCTAATCTCTGGAACGTGATGAACTCCGTGTAGGGTTATGATCTTGTTCGATGTAAGCTTTAAGTTGACTTGACCCGTTCCCAATACACGAGCTTCGGCATTATTTCCCATGGTCACAGCTCCTCCACCTGAGATCTGATAAGTGGAGAACCAAGAGCGATCAGAACATACATGGATGTTAGCTCCGGTATCAATCCACTAGTCAAATACTTGCAAAGTCAAGTTTACTTCTGGAATAGAGGCAACTGACCTGAAAGCATTCTCAGATGAGGTGACCATATTTACTTGGGAAGGAGGTTGTGGTCCGTTCTTCCTAGGTTGAGAAGGTCCAGTCTTCTTGTAGAAGCAGTCCGATGCCATATGGTTGGTTCGACCACATACGTAGCAGTAGCGTACTCCTTCTACTGGCTTCTTCTGGAATTTGGGGTTTTTGGTGAAAGGCTTCTTGTGGAATGGTTTATTTGGTTTGGGATAAAAGGACTTGGTTTTCTTATGGTGTTTTGGTTTTTATTCTATATTGTTTACCTTGGGTTTGGACTCGGAAAGAGATTTTTCTCTAAGTCTATGTTGTTCTCCTTGTGAATGGTTTAGTTTTCTAGCAAAGTCAGACCAGGATGATGGGAGTTTATCTATTAAGCAAGCTATCTGGAAGTTTTCATCTAGGGTTGATCCGTTATCCTTGAGATAATGGACTAGATTCTCAAACTCATAAATTTGTTCATTCATCGATTTAGAATCATTTATTTTAAACTTGTTGAAATCAGCTGCTTGGTACCGTTTGATCCCAGCATCATCTAGGCCGTACTTAAAATTTAGGGTATCCTAAAGTTCTTTGGCATCTTTTGAGGTATAGTAGATGTCATATTACCTATCGGAAAGGGATCCTAGGATACGGTGGCGACAAATATATTCTATTTCCTCAGGAGTCCTAGATATGGAAGTAGAATCAGAGCCATCTGGGTTGGATGATCCACTACTGGTTTGGGCATGTTTGTCTATAGGGTTGGACTCATTTCCTGATTCGGTGGTGCTATCACTTATTTCAGACATAAGTCCAAGCAAGGACAACCAGAATCTTATCTGGTTTTGCCAACGCTTGAAATTAGCCCCATCAAATTTCTCAGGCTTCGCACTAAGGTACTCAGTTCTAGGGGAAGTCATTTTTAGGGTATGGGAGTTAAGCCTGAAATGAAACAAATTTTGTATCAGATCAATATTGTGCACTATTTTCTACGTGAACCAAATTTATCTTCTTTCGTATAATAGTTGACCTGAGTATCGCTAGATTTGACTTTGGAAGTCCAAATGAGTTCTCCAAAGTATGACAGCCAGATCAGCTCCAGATGGGTGGTGGAGCACTTGGCTTGCTTAAATACCAGTCCGTCTTAGGCACGTATGCCTTTTTGACAAGCTTTTCTAGACACCGTCTAACTAAGGATGATTCACTGGAATTCTTTAAGTCACTTCTTCGTGAGAGACCCAAGTATAAATGAAAGAAAATAATTAAAGATTTTTTTTAAAAAAATTATCAAAATCTCTAGATTATAGGGATAACAGACTAGTCACACATACACAAATGTATGTGCCGAGCTCTCCCTACTAGAGTCTTGATTTTGTTTAGATGATGTGTTTGATTAGTTTTTTTTTTTAATTATAAAATATTAAATTTTAATTATGTGTAGTAAAATAAATTTTCACTTACACTAATATCGTATTATCTATATTATACTAATGATCAAGCAATTTCTAATAAATCAATATGCTAACAATACAATCTTAGCTAACTATACTATTATATTATTAGCAAGATCTAATGCTAAGCAAATATTAACAATGATGCTTTAGATTAGATAAAGGTTAATACTAAAACATTAAACCGAATATTAATATGGGTATGCCAATAATTAAATATTTGCAAGATATAGAGATTTGTAAGAAATAAATTAAACTAATTTTTAAATCTAAAAATATTTTAAGCCAACAATTAACAATATAATTGGATTTCTAGATTGTTGGAAATAAATTCGCTTGCTAAACAAATATTTCAAATATTAATTTATTTTAATTAGATGTGAGATGGATGACAACTTTATATTCCAAATATTGCCAAATAAAAAGATGAAAATATGAGACAATAAAATTGCAAATGAATCCTAGTGAAGGATCCAAAAGGAGAATTTTGTAGCGGAGTATGAATATGATAATATTATAGCTAAATTAAAACATAAGTAAATAGTACTATTAAGATCCTAGCAATTCAGAAAGAAGAAGAGTTAAGAGGATGGCCTGGGATCGAAGCACGCCTTGGTGCTGTCCTAGAAATCCAATTGTCCCCCACGTGCGGGTCTCATGGCAAGGAAGACTAGAGATACGACGAACCCCCCGGATGACCACCTTTCCTTCTCGTTGGCACGCCTCGGAGAAGGCACATGAACACCGCACTATCGCCTTCAGGAGCCCAGCAAAAAACTTAAAGAAAATTGGAAAGGGAGATTTTTGGAGCAGAGTTTCAAGAGCAAAATATGATCAAAAGAGTGTGTCCTTAGCCATGGGTTTTGGGCCCATTTTATAGCCCACCAAGGGGTGTGGTGGCTGCCCATTATTTTGGGCTTTAAAATCCAAGCCATAATGGGTTTGAATGTGACTGTTAAAGCCGTTGTACAAAGGTTTGAATGTGTGCAACGGCTATACCGTTACAAAAGGTTTTTAAAACACAATAAAAACTAAAAATAAAAATAAAACGTTAACAATGAACTATTAGCCGACCTGTGCACCCATTGAATCGAGACCTCCTGAAGACATCCTCAGGCCCGCATACAAGACCGATCAATCCGATGTCGGGTGGATTCCCCACTCATGCCGAAACTATGGGCTATTCAGGAGGCTTTGAACGATCTGGCGTGCCGTCAGCTTCAACAGGTGGCCCACTCAGCTGCCAATAGAAATGATCCATCCGTCCAGCGGTAGTACTGCACCTCTAATAGAGCTTCCATATCCACACTTCTCCCGCCGCCGTATTGATGAACTGGTTCACCATGTCATAAGCCTGAGCAGCAACTGATATACAATTTACTTGACTTCCTCTAAATATTTTGTCACACCTGGTCTTCCACCACAGCCACATCGCCACTGCCAACACCTCTCTCGGAATAGGAGTGTTACCCCACCTTCCATCCTGTGACCCTTGGCTGCAATATATCCAGAGCATATAAATCGAGACCCGCACAAGTTCAGATCTTCTCCAGTCGGTCAGCCCTAGACGGTGGGCCCGTGCGCATCACAACTGCACGATGCCAAGCAACCCGAAAGTGCATCGTACTCCCGCCAAGTGCATGCGGATGTGATGCGCGCGCACCGGGTCCACCGAACTGGAGGAGATCCGAACTCATCTTCCACCATCCATCTCGTTTGCCATACATACGAGTGGTGGGAGCATTATTCTAGCCTCATGAGATGAAGCCTAGGGATGCGTAAGATCCACCATAGGGCCATGAGATGGTCCCGATAAATCTCGGTATAGTACAGAAGTTGGTACAATAGAATTTCCCTTTAGTTTTTATTCTCAAGATTTTTAATTATGTCGACTCAATTAATGTTCACAAAAAATAAAAAAGCTATGCCAACACAACTCTCCGGAACTAACCAAAAGCTTAGCACAAAAGGAAGAGGAGGGAGGGGAATTACCGAGTGGGTCGGGCTTCACTCTTGGAGGGATTAGTCCGAGCCTGAAGTGTGCCATTGCCCGAAAGGTTTCGGGCCGATAAAAGAGGTGGGTAACCTTTTAGCTGGACTAGCAGTTCATTGGCCTTTCTCCAAATTCTACAACTACAAGGCAATGGGCTAAGGGATGTTTGTTTTCGAAGTGAGCACTATACTTGGTGTAACAATCGCCAGGGGGTGCACGTATTTGGGAGTGTCTCGATAGGTGTTTTGTGAATTCTATGTGGATGACGTAGTTTGACGATACATCGTTTTGCCACTAACCCCGTTGTGTGTTCGACTATTCTCCAATCCTGTTATCTACGGTAGTTGATTCAAAATCAACTAGGGTGCCATAGAGATTTCTGAACTTTTGGCTTAAGAGGCCAGATTGTAGGGATGCAATTTCTTCATTCTTGGATCAAAGGTGCGAGGTGTTCAACAAATCTTCTCTTTGCTCGGTCCGCCCTAGCTTATTGGAACAAGAACTCAGTTAGCAATATCCATGGGCATGTTCACTACACCAAAACAGACAATTTGTAATGGTCAATTAGTAACGGTTGTTACAAAAAGTGTTACAAATATTTGTAACGCCATATTTCTAACGGTTTTTATGTGTTACTAAACAAATTTATAACAGTTGGTTGTGTTACTAAATCCTGATTTTGGTGTAGTGGTTGAGGCTTGTTGGACGGAACTCCTTTGATTGGAGGAGGTCTCAGGTAGTCCAGAGGGATCAAGTGATCAAATGGATTCGGTTCGGGCACAACTTGAGTGGAATTTGGAGTTGGAGGAGAATTTGTGGGCTCAAAAGTCCCGGGTCCAGTGGTTAAGGGCAGGGGATAGAAATTCCTCTTTCTTCCACATTAGGACCAAAATTCAGTGGGCTAGGAATCGAATTCACGGTCGACTTATTGATGGCAAGGTGGTGGAGGATCCAAGTGCAGTTTCTCTACATGAGTTTGATGAATTTCCGACATGCATCCCTCATGCTATTAAAGACTTCCCCATTCAGATCCCAGACCTGGAAGAAATTAGGCGGACTGTGTTTTACTCCTCGGCATGCAAAGCCCTTCAATCGGGAATTTTATCAGGAATTTTGAGATATTGTTGGCAACGATGTAGTTCGGGATATAAAACAATTTTTCCTCTCAGGTAAACTTCATGCTGGGTGGAATGAGATTTTAGTCGTGCTTATCCCTAAGACGGATTCCCCGGCGACTCCAGCAGACTATCGTCCCATTAGTATGTGCAATCAGAAATATAAATTTATCTCATTGATTCCTGAGAGCAAACTTCGGGTGGTCTTGCCAACTATTATCCCGACAACCCAGTACGCCTTCCTCCCGGGCCATCGAATTCGAGATAATATTCTCATTGCTCAGGAAATCCTTCATGATCTACATAATGCATCTACGAGAAAGGGGGGTATGGCCATATAGTCGATCTGGTGAAGGCATACGATCGTGTACAGTGTGCTTCCTTGGAAGTTCTCATGTAGAAGATGGGTTTCTATCCTTTATGGAGCCGGTGGATATTGTAGTGTGTGACTACACCCTTATTAGATGTAGTGTGTTAGTATTGTGTTAGTATTACATTAGTCCCACCTCGGTTGTGGTAACATAATGGTGTGAGTTCTCTCTCTATATAAAGAGAGGTATTCTTATGTAATGAAGTAACGTGATTAATGAGATAATACAAGGAGAGTTTCTCCCCAATCCTATTCTCTCTCCCCCTCTCTTCGTAACATGGTATCAGAGCCAACCCTCTTGGCCTAGGGTTCAACGCTCTCCTCTCCGGCCTCGGCCTCCTCGATCGTCGTCGACGACATTGAGGAGGCCGGGAAAAACAAAAATTGTTTTTTCTTTTCCTGTCTCTCTCTCTCTCCTGACTATCGGATGATGTCGTCTGGTACGAACACCGGCGCCCTGCCATCCGCCGCGTTTCCGGCCCGGCCCGGCCCTACGCACGTCCACAGCCTCCGACCGCCTCGCCAACCCCAGGATCTCCTCCCTCCAGGAACATGCTTGAAGCGCTCCAGGAATATGGATGCGGATTTCTGGAGGTCCGGGATCTGGGACCTGAGCATCTCAATCCGGTGGGGGATACCTGGGAGGACGAAGGACTCGGCATCCAGCGGTAGGCTCGCGATGGTCTCGTGACGATCCAGGGCCTCGCTGGCGCAGAGGAAGAAGAAGCAGGTGCCGTGGAACGAGAGCCTCGGCAATCCGTGCTCGGACGCGACGTCGACGCTCCAGGGGAAGAGCATGTCGGTGACGATGCAGTCGGGGAAGAGGCTGCCGAGGAGGACGTCACCTTCCATGTAGGGAGAAGCCGCCGCTGCCGGTCCCGGCGCTCTGGTGGCAACGGAGACGATGAGGACTACCGATCCATTGGTGCCGCACGTGGTCCCCCTCCGTCCGGCGAAGACCGCGACGATGAGGGTCGTGGGCTTCCCGGCGAGACATTGGTGGGCCCCCTCCGTCCGGCGGAGACCGCGACGGTGCCCTGCGCCGCGCCGGCCCGCCTGCGTCTCCGACTCTCCCTCGCCGCCCGGATCTCTCTCTCCCTTCTCCGAATTTCTCTCCTCCTTTCTCTCCGATTTCCTTATCTGCTCTCTCTCTCTCTCAACCGTCCCCTTTTGAGCCCGTGACCTTAGTTGTGTGTCCCCACACACATGTGTCCCCCTACCGCTATGTGTTCCTACACATGAGTCCCACCTACCACTGTATGTCCCGGTGGTGTCCCGGTGGTATCTCCTCTCTTTAGTGCTGGTATGATCGCACCCGTTGACGGTGATGTCCCGGTAGTGTCCCGTTGACATGAACCCACGAAGGGGGAGGGTCGGACCCACCCTTTGAAAATCTCTCCCCCTCTTCGGATTGATCACAGCCGTCCATCATCCAGATCCTCCCTCTCATCCGACCAACTCTCTTCTTACCTTTAGTTGATCACAACCGTCCCTTGCCGTCTGAGCGCATCTATATAAATGATCCTAGCCATCCGATTTGCATCGGATGGCTGTGTTTTTTGATTTGCTGCACTTGTGCTTTACACCGGACTGTCGTCTATGATCTACTGCATCCGACCCGACACGGCCCTCTGCACCCGATCCAACCCTCTTTTACTTGGCCCTTTGAGCCGCCCGGATCCTGTGCTCATAGCATCTCGCCACCCGATCCGGCCCTTCCGTATCTGGCTGGCTCTTCGCATTTTCGCCTTGCGCTCTGATCTGTTGCGCTCTCTCTGCGGCCCTGCGCTCGAGCTACCGCTCCTCCTTTGGCTCCAGCCCGCGCCGATCAGTCTTGCTGGCTGCCGGAGCCCTAAGCCGTTTGATCCGGCCGCCTTGGCATCCCGCGCCCATCAGTCTCCGCCGTCCGCTGCGCCTTGAACTTTGTCAGCCCGTCTTGCACCATATGCCGTTGCGTTTTGTCGATTCGCCTGCCCCATCGCCTCGCTCTGTGCCCTTGCGCCTTGGTATTTTTGCGCTCTGCGCCCTACCAATCCGCCTTGCACCTTTTAGATCCTCTTTCGTTCCGGTCACACTTGTTTTGTGCCGGCTTTTAGATCCTCTTTAGTTCCGGTCACACTTGTTTTGTGCCGGCGTTTGGATCCTTTCTCGTTCCGGTCACACTTGTCTTGTGCCGGCTTTTAGATCCTCTTTAGTTCCGGTCACACTTGTTTTGTGCCGGCTTTTGGATCCTCTTTAGTTCCGGTCACACTTGTCTTGTGCCGGCTTTTGATCCTCTCTAGTTCCGGTCACACTTGTTTTGTGCCGGCTTTTGGATCCTTTCTCGTTCCGGTCACACTTGTCTTGTGCCGGCTTTTGATCCTCTCTAGTTCCGGTCACACTTGTTTTGTGCCGGCTTTCGGATCCTCTTCCTTTCCTTGGTCTTGTGACCCTATCAGAGCTACGACTCTTTCTCTTCTCCCTAGTCTTTGTCTGTGATGATTGAGATCTTCTAAGAGGTGTCAAGTACTTGCTTCGGCCGGGTGCTTGCCTCTTTATGAGGTCTCATGCATTCACATCTTTTCTTAGCCGCTCTCTCTCTCCTTTCGGCCTCCATTATTGCCGACTTCTATCACCGTCGGCTTCCTCCGCTCCGATCCTTAGTGATCATTGCTAATTCTCCCGGTTGACCTGCTTACAGGTTGGCCGGGTTCCCCCGGTTGTCCTGCTTGCAGGTCAATCGGGTTTCCAGGACGACTTGCTTGCAGGTCGCCCTGGCACTATCTTTACTTTTCAGCATAAAAAAAAAAAACAAGTTTATTTGATGTAATTTTTTTTTTTTTCTTTCTCCTTCCTTTTATTAAGCAAACTGATGTCGGTTTATACCTTACATCAGTTTGACGGGGGGTATTAGATGTAGTGTGTTAGTATTGTGTTAGTATTACATTAGTCCCACCTCGGTTGTGGTAACATAATGGTGTGAGTTCTCTCTCTATATAAAGAGAGGTATTCTTATGTAATGAAGTAACGTGATTAATGAGATAATACAAGGAGAGTTTCTCCGCAATCCTATTCTCTCTCCCCCTCTCTTCGTAACAACCCTCAATGAGGTTGCTTATCAATGGGGAGGAGTCACGGCCTATAGTTCCGAGCTGTGGGCTAAGGCAGGAAGATCCCATCTGACCTTACCTATTCCTTTTGTTTACAATGGTTATTCAGTGGGTGATGGACCGCAGTCCGACAGCTGAAGATATTGAAGGGTTTTCAGTTGGAGTGGACAGCGAACCGTTGAGTAATTTGGCTTACACGGACGATTACCTGTTTTTCTCCCGGGCTACTATTCTCGATGCTTGAGGCTTGATAATTGGTGGGATTGGAGGGGGAGAAGAATGTCCCAGTGGATGAAGGTCACTCTCAGGCGACTTCGTGACGTTGGGTCATCAGAGGTTCTATTTGCGTCCGGAGTATCTATGACAGTTGGTTCAGCTTCGGAGCGGCGATCTGACTGCGAATCAGATGGCGGAGTGTCCGATTCGGTGGTGGGGAGCTGAATTATGGAACTTGCGAGTGCCGCCTCATGTTCATATATTTCTATGGAAATTACTTCAAGGTGCCCTTCCTACTGCCTTCCTACTTCGTTCTCGGCTTGGCTAGTGTTTTGGGGGATGTCCGTGGTGCGGGGTGGAAGTAGAGGATACTTCCCACCTTTTCCGGGACTGCCGTCGTCGAGCTAGGGAGTTTTGGTTTGAATTTCACAATCAAACAGGGTTCAATTGTAATGATATTGAACTTCTCGGGGATCATGATGCTACGGGTACTCAAGTAGGTTCGCCATAGCTTGGAGAGCTTATGGTTGTTGCATTGTGGGCTATGTGAAAAGACCGGGGCTCCCAGCTTTTTCAACAAACTGCTCCAACTATTGTTTGTGCCGTTCAGCAAGCTATTTCCCTCTGTCGTCGGTTTGTCGGGAGTATGCCTCTCCCAACCTTCTTGGATTCGTAATGGAGTTGCGGTGTCGATGCTATTATGTGGACAGATGGATCCTTCAAAATTAGAGAGGAGATAGCTAGTGGAGCATGGGTGATGGCTTACCATGATGGTAAAACCCGCACGGCTACTGCGTTTAGGTTCAACGCTGATAATGCTCTGCGTGCTGAACTCTGTGCCCTTCGGGTAGCTTTTGCGAAGCTCGTTGACTGCGAGTATGGTAAGGTAGTGATCTTTACTAATGCGCTTTAGTTATTCACAAGGGAGTTACGGCGGAGTTTTGTTCGATCATTATGGAGTGCACTGGGTTGTGGCAGAAGCTACCCGGAGTTTCAGTTCAGTGGATCCCATGTAACGCCAATGGGGCCGCTCACTGGCTCGCGCATGACGCTCGTATCAATGGTGTTGAAGGCTATTGGTCTTCAAGCTTCTCTGTTATTCTCGCCTCTCTCGTGAGGGACGCCCTACAAGTCATTCTGTAATGACTACCTCCAGATTACCCAAAAAAAAAGGGTTAATTAGTTCTAAATCCCTCCACATGTTGTTATTTAAGCTAAAGTATACAATTTGTTAGGATATTAGTAGAAGTCCATCTCAAAGGACACGCTTGTACAGCAAGTCCTTAACCAAAATTGTTGACTTTTTTTATCCTTTAAATTACAAAACTGCCACTCTAGCAAAAGTATCCATTCGTTTCCAGTAAGAGTATCCATTTGTCTTGGGCATGAGTATCCATTCTACAATGAAAATACTATAGCAAGAGTAAACATTCATCTCTGGAAAGAGTATCCATTCGTCATCAACAAGAGTATCAATTCACTAGGTGACACTGTATATGTTGCGGTTGCTATAGTGATTTCACTGTAGCAAGAGTAACCATTCGTCTTTAGAAAGGGGATCCATTCGGCTATTTGATACATTTGCTACAGTGAAATCACTGTAGCAATGGTCAATTCGCTAAATTGATACTCTTACCAAATCGAATTGATACTCTTGCTACAATGATTTCACTATAGCAGCTACAGTGAAATCACTGTAACAGCTATAACAAATCATTGTAGCAACCACTACATGCACAGTGTCAACCAGCGAATAGATACTCTTTCTGAAGACGTATGGATACTCTATCTATAGCACGTGAGGGGGTAAATAAGGACGAGGGATTTGCTGTAGCAGGCAATGTTCGGGAGGGACTTGGTGCAATATTGAAACATGGACTATCCTTTGGCTAATATAGCATCTACTAAAAAGACTTAAGGCTAAGTCTCCAAAAAAAAAATAGAAGTGTGGCAAAAATGATTAAAATATCCCGACCAACATCTATATCTGAGGGGTATAGCACATATTTTTTCTATAAACGAACAATTAAAAGCAAAATTAACATGCCCAACCAGACCGGACACCCCGACGGACCCAGTTCAGCTGCACTCAGTATGGCCCGGCCCGGCCCGGCCGGATGGTCCATGACCAACCTTGAATACATGTTGTAACCCTTAGCTTCCCCCAAATAACAGACCATCTTTGTTTTTTTTACGGCAAATGAGGTATAGATCCTTAACTAATTTGCAATATTAACCCCAGGACACCATAACTTGCTATATTAGCTTAGGTCCTTACAAGTATACATTCATCTTCGGATAGGTTTCGAGCCGATAAAAAAAATAAATAAGAAGAGGTGACAAAGACTGTAGGGTGTGAGGTGTCAAGTAAAATTTCATTTCGCGCCTTTTCTCCCCTTCCCCTTTTCCCCCCTAGATCTAGAGTTTCCCTCGGACACCGCTGGTGGCTCCGGGGAGGTTAGGTCGTTGATCGGTGGTGGCTAGGGGTCGGATCTGGCCCCCTTCCCTTGTAAATTGAGATTCCATAGTGGTGGAGTTTTGTGTTCGAAGTGCCGTGAGTGACACGGCCTATCTGCTATCTTTACCGACTGAGGTCCGTCTTCAAGGTAGCTGTCTCTCGCTGATCTGTATCAGGCGTGGCTGATCCCGACCCCGGCCAGCCGACGATGAATGTTCCGGCATGGGTCGTGAGATCCCTAGCCTCTACACGTCGGAGCATATCCCGGAAGTGCGATGCAGAGGCGGTGGATCTACGACAGCTCGGGGGCGCGACGCCAACCCCTATTTTTTTCTACAGCCGTTCGCTGGTGGTGGTCTTTGCCCGAGCCGACTAGCTTTGATATCTTTTTAGGATTTTTATGGTTGTTTGTTTTGTTGTTTTTTAGTTCTTTTCCTTTTGGAAATGGAGATCCGCCTGGTGTAGTGGTGTATTTCCGTCGATGATGGCAAATTGTCGATGGGTTTTGGTAGTTGTTTGGTCCGCTGGGGTGGCAGTGGCTCTGCCTGGATGGCATTATTTTGTGGCTCCACAGGGTTGCGACTCCGCCGGGTGGCAGGCTTTGTCTTCACCGGCATGTGGCGCCTCCATGGAGATCCGATTGTGACTTTCACCTTGATGAAGGTGGCAGTCTTTGTCTTCACCAGCATGTGGCGCCTCCATGGAGGTCCAATTGTGACCTTCACCTTGATGAATACCAAAAAAAAATATTTCAGGCTGGGACGCACCTATCAGTTAGGAGCAATGTTTAAAAAGGCGTTCGAGGCTTACGCCTCGAGGTGAGGCGGTCCTGTGCTGCCTCGAGGCGCACGCCTCAGCAGCTGCATATAAAAAGCTTACGCCTTTGCATCAACAGTCTTACACCTTCGTCTGAGGCGCGCCTCAAGGCGTACGCCTCTTGCACTAGGCGTAAAAC
Source organism: Chamaelirium japonicum (assembly GCA_947650365.1). Taxonomy (NCBI): domain Eukaryota; kingdom Viridiplantae; phylum Streptophyta; class Magnoliopsida; order Liliales; family Melanthiaceae; genus Chamaelirium; species Chamaelirium japonicum. Next base: position 69,454,069 of record OX393554.1, read on the forward strand.
ATAGGGCAGGGAGGGGTTAAAACCATTGTTTGGTGTGGAAGGGCACTAAGGGTTTTATGTGTAAATCGTCCCCATGGATCCTTTTTTCACCCATTGAAACCTCATAAACCCTTTTAGATCTCTTTAGGTTTTGAAACCCCCTCGTCTCCAAAAATCCAAAATCAAGATCTAGTGTTCATTTATTTCCGATTTTGCTTCCGAAGTTGTATTATTCTTCTTTGTGGATTGTCTACCAACTACAAGTGAGACTGTGAGAGATAAAGATTTGTTTCATGTTTAGAGGGATGGATCATGATCTTGTATCTTCTACTAGATTTTTTTATGTTTTTTTCTTTGTATTTTACCATTCTCATGTATTTATTTTTTTTTAATCTTGACAATGTTAGTTTTATATTCGTATTTTATTGTTTGTTATTACTTGTTAGTTGCTACTTTAATTATTATCTTGAATATTAAAGAATTAAGCGTGTTTGAGCAATTTGACTTTCTATTTTGTTGTTAGATTGCTCGATGGAGTCCTCAATCGTGTCATATAAAATATTTTCTTACACATTGTGATTTATTATACATATTTAGTTTAATTATTATTACACATTCAATAATAGTATTTATTATGATTTTTTTTCTTTTTTAACTTTTTTTTTTACCAAAACGCCTTGAAAAAATTCGAGGCTTACGCCTCGGTGCGCCTTGAGGCTTACGCCTCGCCTCTCCATAGGAAAAACGCCTCGGTACGCCTTTCGCCTTTTTAAACATTGGTTAGGAGCACTATAATTTGCTATATTAGCTTAGGTTCGTACAAGTATATATTCATCTTCAGAAAAAGTATATATTCGTTCAGAGGGACATGAGCTATATTTTGAAATTTATGTGTCCTACAACTAAAAATCATCTCTCAAAAAGGGCTTATGTCAAACTTCCCCTTTTTTTTTTTGCTCCAACTAATTATCACCATTTTTCATGAACCATTGTGCTAGAATCCCCTTTTTTTCCACTTTTATGTTTTGGTTCCACTACAATACTGAATAAAAAATTTTGGTACCATATCAAACCCATATTTCACCATCCATCTCATTTTTCATGCATCTGAGTGGTGAGAGCATTATTATAGCCTCATGGGATGAAGCCTAGGGGATGCCTGAGATCCACCATAGGGACATTGAATGGTCCCTATGAAGTCGGTACAATAGAATATCCCTTTAATTTTTGTTCAAGGCTTTTAATTATGCCGACTCTATTAATGTTCACAAAAAAATAATGAAAGTTATGCCAGACACAATTCTCCATACTCACCAACGAACATGTCAATGGATTAGATTTACACCGGATCAGGGTATATCTGAATCCAATCCAATTAGGAATCCACATGATCCGAATCTGATCCGATATCTGACGGATCTATAAAATCTCAATCCGAATCTGTAGTCGACGGATAATCTGAATCCAAATCCAGATATCTATATATGATGGAAAACCGCACCGGCTCAACCACAATAACCGACGGTCTCTTCCCCATAAGATGAACCAAAGAGAGCAAGCAACAAACCAATCATAAGTGCAAGAAAAAAACCAATCACAAGCATAGAAGACGACTCGGGATTTACGTGGAAACCTTTGCGGAAAAAACCAGGATGAACAAATGCTCAGATGAGGGCTACACTATAAAAGGCGACAAGCAAGACGAGAGTACAACCCAACTCATTCTTCTCTCTCCTCTAGATCTACATATTTTTCTCTCTAGGGATCAACAAGAAGAGACCCTAATAAGCATCAAGGAACATACCTCCTTGCAAGCTTCAATCCGATCTATCCTCCGAAGATCGGTCCCCAAGAAAATGTCATCCTCCCTTGTTAAAGAAAAACTCTTCCTCTTCCTTGAAATGGCAGCCACCAAAACTCACCACCAAAAGCCTTACTAATAGTCGCCTTTCAAAATCCTTAAAAAACAAAACACCCAGCAAGTCTGGGCCCCTCTGCCCGACCACAGTCGTGCGCACAAAAGGAACCTGGAATTCAAAGTCGTGCACACGTCTTTCTGTTACTGAGATCTGGGCTCTCAGGTCGTGTGCATGACCACCTGAACTCCCAGGTGGTGCGCACAAATTTGTGTCTGTAGTGAAGAGATGGGAGAAGTGTAGCTCCCTTCCCCACTTGGGTCTCCTCCATGGGGATACAAAGCATGAGCTATATACATAATATTAGGTCTGTTACAATTAAGGACAGTTTTGTATTTATTTGTAAAAATAGATTTTACAGATTGGTCCTTAAGGTGTTAAAAAGGTAAATATATAAACATGTGTGAATCAGTAAAATCTAGCCGATGCCTTCGGAACGGTTCGGATACTAAAAATTCATATATGGATCGATCGGATCGGGTCAAGATCATGCCCATAAAAATAAACCTAAATCTGACGGTCTAGATTAAATCAGATAATTAGATAGATGTGAATGCATCTAAATCTAGACGGGTCGGGTTTAGCTATAAGCAGTCGGGTCAGGCCTGTCACATGCAGTCGGATTGGACCTGCTACATGCAATCGGGTCGATCCTGCCACATGCAGTAGGGTCGGGCCCGGCAACATGCAGATTGATCGGGTCTGCTACATGTGTTGGATCGAGTTGTAATCGGGTTTAAAGACCCAATAAGATGAACACTGCTCATCTTCTCCACCACAAGTCCTCCACCAGAAAGCATCAGCTACCGTGCGCCGTCTCACACGCGTATAGTCCACCGCTGCTGGCGATGGGTTCACCCGAAGCCCGCTGGCGAACGTCGGCTGGAGCCCGACGTCCGGAGTCGGAAGTGGGCCGTGGATTTCAGACACGCCGGCATCGGCCGGCAGTGGCCGACGTCCGGAGTTGGAAGGGTCACGAGATCGCGCGTTAACACAAACTTGTCGGTAATTTTTAGTCCCACATCGGTGGGCGATGAGAATGATTCCGTGTACATAATAGAGAATCAAAGGCTTCAGAGTTCATAGCCAAGCAGAGCGACACGACTTGACTCCTTCGATGCCAAGTCTCGAGGCCCCGACGTCCTTGGCCCTTCGAGTGCTCGCTCTCAAGTCTCAAGGCCCCTCGAGTCCTCGCTTCCAAGACCCCCTCCACGTCCTCGGCGCATTGCTCTCGTAGAGTAGATCAAGTCCATCTACTCAAAGCCCTAGCAGATCAAACCTATTTACTCGAAGCCCTAGTAAGCAAAATTTGTTCTTGATCTGTTTGTATTATGTTTTGATTACAATAGTGTGTTTGACAATTTGGATTATGCCAAACAACTTCAACCAAATTTTTTTATTTATCAGTGATTGTGGCTTTTTGGGCCGGGCTTGGCCCAAGCCCGAATCATGAATACGAGTTTGGGCTTTGGCCTTGATTCTAAAGCCCGATTATAAAACGGATCGGACTTGGACCGAAAAAAAATAATGTGGGCCTGGACCCGGGCTTGGCCGAGTCCGGCCCAAGCCCGGCCCATTGCCAGCACTAGACAAAAGGATTGTGGGGTGCAAACAACCCATACTAATTTTCACATAAAATATATAATAAAAAGGACTTATTTCCACCCATGAATTCCCTTTGGAGTCGTTTGTTAAATCCAAACGATCATACCACTTGTAACTGTTCGTCAATCACCCCTTTCTCCACCGTTGCGTTTGAGGACTGTGCGTCGTGCTTGGACTTCTGTTCCATCTCCGACATGGACTCACTGGACAATGCCCTCTGATCCAACCACGCCACGATGTCGGAGAAGACGAGCTCGATGCTGTCGAGGGGCTCGCCGGAGGTTAGCGCGTGCCACATCCCGGGGTACAGCTTGAACGCCTTGTCCTGGCTGGAAGCCGACTCGTAGAGCAATTGGCTGGTCGACGGATCGGTTACGACGTCGTCTCCTCCGTGGACGATCATGAACGGCAATGACACCTGGTATATGATTCACAGAAGAAGCAGAACCCCCTTGGCGATTAGTGTTTGGGGTTTTGATGGCTCACTAATGATTATGGCTGTAAATGGGCTTGGGCCGGGCCTAATTTGGGCTTAGTTTGGACGGAGTTAGATTGGGATTTGGACCAGGCTAGGTTTGAACATTTAGGCCCGATTGTATTATGGAACGGGTACGGGCAACCACTAATGTAGCGCAAAGTCTAAACCAAAACCAAAATTATTTTATTTTAAAACTATTATATACAATACATACAAAAATTTACACGCATCACCTTTACAAATATCAATATTATATTCAGGCCTCATTTGGTAGACAAAAATTTTTAACTAAGGAAGAAGAAAATGAATGCTTAGCCGAGGAATAAGATTCCTCTCGATGAAGAGAGGAATACAATGCTATCATCCCCTCTTATAGTGTGGTCAAGAGAACAGAAGAAGAAGAAGAAGAAGACTCAGGCATGGAAAATGATACTCGAAGGTAGAAGGGACATACTCTATGGCATAATGCCGGCATGGGGTGCATCGGCTATGGCTAGCTCGGTGCGATTGGCAATGCACTGAGCGCGTGTTGATCCCCCCCATATCGGCATTATGTTAGAGAGTACTTGTCCACTTATATGTTTGAATAGTTGTGCACTTTAGGCATATATTGTGCTAGAAGTTCGAGCTTAATTTGGAACGGATATGGTCATGTAATTTATAAATAAGTTTCTGACTGGTATGGGTCAATCCTAAAATTATTAATTTGGGCTTGGGCCGAGTTTAGGCACACACTCACAAGTTTGGACCTAGATTGGGCTTGGGATGGCCCAACCCGAGTCCAATCCATTTATAGGCCTACTACTAAATTACATGTCATCAAAAGCAATGTTCATTGATGACAAAGTGTTTTTGTTAAAATTATTTGAGAATCCCTCAGTGTCTCATATGAAGGAGGGTTAAGGCAGCCGCCTACTGCTTATTAATCTGATGCAAGCATAAATCGATCCCAAGTTTTGGATACCAACACTTTGAGATTACCAATTTACCTAGCTGACACTTACAAGGACAAAGCGTAGGTCCAACATCCTCATTTTTTTTTTCGGATAATTTTAACTCATCCCCCACAATTTTAGGCATCAAGTTAAAACAGTTAACCCCACAACCCAAAATTTTAATAACCCCACAACCATAGGCAAGAAACGAGAGAGAAGCCCGCATGTTTCGTAGCATTTATTTGAACCCAGTGGCAGATCCAGAAACTCCAAAAATTAAAATTTTTGGGGACCATGTTTAAAGTTCTTTTTTATAATTTTTAAAATCTCAAAGGGGGCCTCCGAAAATTTTACCAACTTTTGGGGGTCCACACCCCCCCTCGGCCCCCCCTTGGTTCAGCCCCTGTTTTAACTCCTTTGATCAAGGCCTTTGATTGCATATGTCTTACCAACTGAGCTATCAGTTGAAGATCCTATACATAAGCTAAAGATAAATTTTCATTGTCTCTATAGCTATAATTCAATGGAAATGAAGGGAATATAATATGTTTACGAACTGTACAATGTTAAATTAAAGCTATTAAATGTCCCTGGAGATGATGTGTAAGATTTTTTTTGTGATTTCCACCAAAGGACATTCATGTAAGAATAGGGTCAAAGTAGAATTGGAGCCAGCTAATCCATAATTAATTAGCATGTTGATTGAATGTATGCAAAAAAAATTGGGCAACTTAGTGATTGGTCCCTAGAATAAGTCAAAGCCTGCAATAAGCCTAAGACATAAACAAATTCCATTTTACATCGCCTCCTTCGGCAAGGAATAGTTTTTGTCAGGATCCTTGTTGATTTTTTTGACCCATTTCACATCATGTCAATTTCACAAACAAATACCGTTTTACACGAGATGATATGTCTTGATTATTGGACTGAATGTTAAAAGGGTATATTTGATGCACATGTCCTAGCTATGTGTAGCAATAGAATGGATGCATCTCAACCATTCCCTACTGTGTATGGATACATCTCAGCTGTCTAATTGAATGTAAAAGAGGAAATTGGCGTTCAGTTCTTGTTTAGCGTTAAGGACAACTAATGTTTGCTCCCCTACCTAATTCCTACTGCCGCAAGGGATGCTCGAGAAAGAATTTTGTTCCTATGGGGGATCTCCTGGTGCATCTCGATCATCCAATCTGTACTTACACTGCATGCACGAAGGAGAGTCTACTCATATCCTTTTTCTACTCAATCTAACGGTCGAGATGCATTCGTAAACATTAGGGAATGATCGAGATGCATTCGAAGTTTCAAACTACACTTTACACAATAGTTGCATCGCACCCATACCCTTTTTTCATTCAAACCAATGATCAAGATGCATCCGTACACAATAGAGAACAATCGACATGCATATGATCTGTACTTACACATATCCACGATAGGTGCATCTCACTCATACCATTTTTACATTCAATCTAATGGTTGAGATGCATTTGCTGGTGCAAAACAATATTTATTTGTGAAATGGATGTGGTGTGAAATGGGCCCAAAAAGTCAAAAAGAACATTTGGCAAAAACTATTTAATGCCCAGGGTCCTGATGTAAAATGTTATGGATGAGATGCACATATCCAGTCTCTATGTAAAATACAAATTGGATGCATCTTGGTCATATGTTGTTTACGAATGCATTTCAATCGTCGGATTGAATGTAAAAATGATATGTGTGAGATGGACTTGATGTTTCTACGTAAGAAGAGATCGGAAGGTCCAGATCCACTTGGAGTATCCCCCATGAGAGCAAAAATCTTCCTGGAGAGTCCGGCCTCCATTGGAGCATAGATTAGGGAGAGGCTTGTGTTATCCTTATTAAGCCCCCTTCTTGTATAATTAGGCCAGAGACATATATTTATGTAAAAGGCAAACTTTAAGAAGGACCTTAATGCACAAACCTTAGATGTCCTTAACACTAACCAAGAACTGTTTTAGGGACTGGATGCTAATTTCTCCTAAGAAAAATTGAGTGTCTTGTTTGTGTGTGTGTGGAGAGAGAGAGAGAGAGAGAGAGAGAGAGAGAGAGTACCTCGTGTAGTTTCTTTTCAATGTCTAAGCTCACCATGAGAAGCTGATTGGCAGTTTTTAGACGAGGCCTTCCCTTGTAGCAATAGGGATTAGAACGAATCTACGATCGTGATCAAACATACGGCCGGTCAATTAACATACACAACAAAATCAAGTAAAGATTAGGGTTCCTCTAGTAAATCATACATAAAAATTATTGGACGTTCATACCTCCTTTCTCACTTCCGGATTTTTGTAGGCAGCATCCACCACATCCTTCGTTGGAGTTATCTTCCATGTCGGTATGACCTTGCACAACTTGTTGAACATGTTGATCACGATCGGATGAGGTTTCATGTCGTCAGCAATCTAAGAGAACAGCAAGAGAGAGAGAGAGAGAGAGTTGGAAGAGAGAGAGACGGAGAGAGAGAGAGAGGGAACCCACATGATAATTGGTTCGATTCTTAATCAATAATTATTTGTTAATTAACTGGATCATTAATCTAATTAAGATTCTTGTGACTAACGAATCCATAAGTAAGGAAACAAAGGGAAGGTATGTGGACCTTGCACATGGGGGCAACCAAAACAGCACCATCCCAATAGGTGGGCTCCCTCCTATGTAGGAGAAGGGCCACTGCCCCTCCCATCGACTCCCCTAGGAGAAACCTCCTCCTCTTCTTGTTCTCTTCTCTCTCTAGAATCAATAAAATTCACAACATTAGGGGAAACAAGAATCAAATCTCGGATGCAATTGCCCGATTGAGCGGACGACGATCAATCCATGCATGCGGGAGTTCGATCATACCGCATACGCTCTTGAAATGGGCGAGGACGTCGCTGACGAGATCGTCGAAGCTCGGTACGTAGCCCTGCAGCCCCGAGGATTTCCCATGGCCTTCGTAGTCGATTCCATGGACCGCGTACCCCGCTTTCGCGATCCGGGTTCCGGTCCCTAAATTCAAATCAAAATCCAATCATGTCCATCAACTATGCTTACAATCTTATGTTAATTTGTAGCTAGCTAGCATCCTCTACGTTCTAATCCACAACCCTCTTAAGAGTAAGAGAAAAGATTACCTCTCATAGTTATGCTGCATTCCACCGCATACCCTAGCCGACCGCAACCATGAAATTAATCAAGTATTAGACCTTAATTAGGACTATGAAAATGCAAACTCTATTTTAATACAAATACAAGGATTGGTTAAGTTTTTTCTTAATTTTTGGAGTTAAGATCCCCCCCCCCCCCCCCCCCCCCAAAAAAAAAAGGGGGGGGGGGACAATAGGGTTGATGAATACCATGGCATATAAAGACTAGAGCTTTTGGTTCTCTATTGTCAGGTAGCCATCTGCATGTAAAGAGCTTCAACCCTCGAGGACTTGATATGTATTCCTGAAACCACAAGGATGAAAATCAAAATGGACCCAGGAAAAAAATAGTAATAATTCATGTAAATAGAGCAAGAAAATAATCAGCATAAACTACTTCGAAACTCGTGATTTTTGAGACTAACCTCTTCATATCTGATACCCTCACTCTCCTGAGCCTGTGGAACACATGATTGAATGAATAAAACAGTCCTACAAGTAAAACCCATGAAGAGAGAGAGAGAGAGAGAGAGAGAGAGAGAGAGAGAGAGAGAGAGAGAGAGTATGCAGTACCATAAGAAGAACAGTCCGGGACAATGGAGATGAGAGAGAGAGAGAGAGAGAGAGAGAGAGAGAGAGGGAAGGGGGGGATGAGAGGAGAGATATGAAGGGAAGGGGAGGGGAGGGGAGGGGGGATGGTTAATGGTATCCCACAATGATCGGCGTAAGATTTGGTTCCACTAAATTAATTGGATTCTTTGTTGTTTATCGCCCATCTCGACTGTCTACAGTGAAGAGATGACAGCTTTCATCGGCTGTGTTGCTTTATCTTTGTAGACCTTATAATCACCGTTGATTTGATATTGGACGGTAATGATAGGGCTCATTATAGGGTTTTTGTGGAGTAATGAACCGGTTGACCGGATGGATGACAGAAACGCAGCTATCGTCTGAACTCACTCGCGTCTATCTTTGGAGGTCGGAGAGAGAGAGAGAGAGAGATGGTGGAGGTCTGTTTGGGTGGGAGACTTGAGGGGGTAAATGTCCTTTTCTTAAGATTAGAATAAAGTATAGGGTGTCCAAGTCAAATTAACAAACAAGAAATAGATGTCCATATCAAAACCTCTTTCAATTTGAAAGATTGATTCCATGTATGGATCATAATTGTGCATCACTAGTACTAATCTCGTGCAATGCAAGAACAATGACCGATTCAGTTAATCTTGCACCAGAGAGAGAGAGAGATGGGGTGGTCGAGAGGGGGATTAAAAAAACCAATAATAGGAGAGAGAGAGAGAGAGAGAGAGAGAGAGAGAGAGAGAGAGAGAGAGAGAGAGAGAGTAGGAACAAATGGGAAGTTTGACATGTGGCGCAAAGGATTCAACTTTATAGGTTGGAAATACACACGTGTGTTGCACGTGTGCGAATGGATGAGAGAGAGAGAGAGAGAGAGAGAGAGAGAGAGAGAGAGAGAGAGAGAGGAGTGGTGGGGTGGGTGGTTTACATAAATAGATAGATAGTGGGCTGGATCAATGCCGATGTCCCGGATATTTTTCTATATAATATTAAGTTAGTGTAGAAGTGGGTATTGAATTTTTGGTGTCAGCAAGGTTTTTCTTTAATATAATAGAGATTTATAGATAAGCACCTCGAACCTTTAATCTAATGACCACTTTGGTTATTTTTTGATGCCTAGAAAAATGATCAGGGCCTCTTTGCCTCTTTAGTTAAGGGAAGTCCTAACTTGGAAAAATATTTTTCATGGAAAATCCGATTTTTAACCACTTGGGGAGTGAAAAATAGTTAGACAGATAAATTTTTAAAAAGAACTTAGTGAACAGTCCAAAACATGAGTTTCATTCAAGCCTAAGACAGTTGAGGAAAATGCCCCTCCATACATTTCAAATATTTATTTGTATGTCATCACTTCTAAACTAAACCTAAAATCTAATACCTAAACTTAACTTAATCCTAATCATAAAACCTAATATCTACAGGCCATGGGGAGAACCCTAGACCTAATCCTAAAACCTCAACCCTAGATCTAACCCTAAAGCTTATTCTATTTCCTAAAACCTAATATCTTTAGCCCATGGGATAAACCCTAGAGTCCTAGATCTAATCCTAAACCTAATTCGAACCAAACCGAACCCACTCACCGCCATCTCCGCTCGTCTCTATTGTTCGCTGCCGTCGCTGCTGTTGTCGCTCAGCTACCGCTCTCCGCTACCACACACCGTCGTTGATTGAGAAAGAAGGGGAGAGGGGGGGGGGGGGGTGCAAGTCCGGTTTTAACTCATGATTTGGGACCTCCCCTTAATGGGATCTTATGAGTGTCATGTTCGTTAACCCCATCTATAGTATCGGACTTAACACCTATTTCCCCAATTTTTAAATGAAAATTTTCATCCAGTTTTTATGACAATTATCTTTTGTCCTTTCTGGACCTCTCTATGGACCGGATTTTCTTTTGTCCACTGATCGAGACTTGGATTTTAACCTAGCTCTTCCGAGTAGACCCGTCAACGAGTCAGATTCGAACCAAATAAGGGTATCTCAATCTGATTCGATTAAGAATTCGACCGATCTGAATCCGATCCGATATCTGATGGATACCGATTTCTTTAGTTTGAGTATGAATCCGATGGATAATCCGAGATTTGAATTCAAATCCAAATCAAAATAGTCATTTAAAAGGCACTAAAGAAAAAATTAATTAGCCCTCCTCAAATTAAGGATTCAAAACAATTTTTTTTAATTTTCTTTTCTTATTCAATGTCGAATAAAAATGGATTCTTTCAAGTGAAATGTTTATTTATATAAGAGAACAAAGAATAAAAATGAAAGAGAAAATAGGGATAGATAAGCGGTATATAGTGAAATCTAATCTTCATTTAAATATAAACCCTTAATAATCGTAATGCCTTAGATCTAAGGGTTGACGTTCCATACTTATATTAAGGATTTGATCTTTATCGAATTGGATTAGGGTAAACCCGGATTTGATTCGATTATGTTACGAATCGAATTAGATCAATTTTTATCAGATCTCAAATCAAAACCTACTACCAAATCAAAGGACTTCGGATTGGATTTGGATCAAGATCCGCTTCATTGACATGCCTACTTCCGAGTCTTGAATCTGGAATCCATTGTTGTTCTGCAGATTTGACGGTCCACAATATCACAATCATTCGATGTAGACCTCTTAAGATCTAGATTCTTATCTGAATTCGATCTGATTCGTACTTATATGGATATGAATTTGCATTCCAGCTGATAATAGTCCAAATCCAATAATTAAAGAAGAATTGAGTCTCAATCCTTCGAAGCTCTCGATCTTTCCGACTCATGAATTTGAACTAGAAAGGACTTCGAACCCGCCCCCTTATTAGAGAAGACGATAGACAAAACAATATTGAGAAGGGTGTCGTCCTCCAGCATATTAAGAGGTAGGTTTTGCCCCTCTTCATTAAGTTTTGACACTTGATCCCGAAGATTCTGAAAGAGGGAATCTGATTTGTTTCTTTCCAATGCTTGAAGAATCTCGACTGAAGTTGAGCAGCTTGGATGGGTCGAAACAACTGTACAGGCGGAACTTGGGTGGGGTACTAGGAATCTGACCACGGAAGATGTTAAGTAGCTTGATCCATTTTGCCATCAGTGTTATAGGGAATGATCATCACACACAAACGCACACAACCACAAACACATGCATATTGGGTTTTTTTTAATGATGGGGTACTTGGCTCGGTACAAGGAGTTCGACCACTGGGCACTACTTATTGGCCTTAGTGCAGGCAGCCCCATCTAAAGGCCACCTCATCTTTTGTTTCTGTTGTGTGTGTGTAAACCATTCACGACACTCGGTCACAATTGGCTGAATGCACCTTTTGTGCATTCGCCAATAGAGGGCCAATTGCATTTAAAGCAGATAGGATGGAAAGATGCATAGGGAGATGAAGGGAGGATGAGGGAAAAAGAAGGAGGAAGGAGATTATGGTGGTGGGTTGCTGGCGGCAACAACGGGCAAGGCGGCGACCTACACATAGCCAGTGATGGCGACTGGTATGGGTTGCCTTTGGACTATTACGGGGACATGTTGTGTCTGCCTTTGGTATTTCATTGGACTTGTATATAGATTGATCCCCGGATATGGCACTGGGGACAGGGCAGGGGGGCATGCACCATGGAATCTCCATGAAAGGGCATGAGGATAAATCTTACAATTTGTGCTTTTAGCTGGCCATGATCACAATATTTACATAGAAGCTCAATTTTGGGTTTTCATTGAACTCGGGATTTGCTTCCATTATTGTTGGAGAATTTTCGGGTTATATTTCATGGTAGGAATTCTTGTGACTTTTCTGATGGATTCTAAGACAAGACTGGATACGATTTTGGTACATTTTATGATTTTAAATCTAATATCATTTTGTAGGGGATAAAGATAAATTTTCATACATATCTATATAACATGGCACGGCGGTATTGTGCTGACTAGACAAAATGGAACGCTGACTAGGACAAGCTAACTAGACAAAAAAATTACCTCTTTTTTCCATCTCTCTCTCTCTCTCTTTCCACAATCTTTCTCTCTCTCTCTCTCTCTCTCTCTCTCTCTCTCTTTTCTCTCTCTCTCTCTCTCTCTCTCTCTCCATATTTTCTCATCTTCTTAATTCTCTCAATTCTCTCTTAAATTATCTATTTCCTATTCCAGCTCCCCAGCACAATCACAGCGTCAAGATTCTCTTTAAATTTTGATGGCAGCCTCAATTTCCAAATTTCATTCATGCACAAACCTCTTTCACCAAGCCCAGCCATGCATACCTCCTTTCCTTAGCTGACCAAGCATGCAATCCTATTTATTTCTTCCCATAATAGTCATGAAACTCATGCAAGGCTATACAATCATGCATGATCATAAATCCCTTATTTATTCTCTCATTTACTCCTCTTAACCTTCTTACCATACAAACTCATACATGATAAGTCTCCCTCTCATGTGATCTCCCCGTCTCCCTCTATGTCCCATGCAACCTAATCACAACTGAACAGCTCACCCATGATCCCATTCATTCTCTCTCTCTCTCTCTCTCTCTCTCTCTCTCTCTCTCTCTCTCTCCGCTCTTATTTATCTCCTCATTTCTCTCTCTTAAATTTATTCCTTATATTCCCTCTCCTTCAATGTTCAAATATGAAACCCATTCCCAAAATACATCCCAAGTATGTATGGAACCCATTCATTTTTTTTTCTTCCTCATGTCTAGATCTCCAACCAAGTACGATTATTCCTTTACCTCTCTCCTCACTCTCTATCTAAATCACAACCATTCGTTGCACTTGATCACAGTCGTGCAAACTCTCCACTCTCCACGATCTCTCTCTCTCTCTTCCCTCGATCTCATTCTCTTCTCTCTCTCTTTTCCCGATCTCTCTCTAGAGAAAAAGGACGGCTGGGATCAGGTTGGCTACAGCTCGGGATAGAGAGAGAGAGCTGCTATTTGGTGTAAGGGAAAGAAAAAAAAAAGGTCATCAGAATTCACGGAGGGGATATGTGATTGCAATCAAGATTAAATGAGAGAGAGACGGTTAAGGAAAGAAAACAAAAGAGAGAATCAGTTAGAGAAAATATGAGAGAAAGAAGGGATCAGGATCGGAGAGGAGAAAGAGAGAGAGACGATCGGAGAGGTAGAGAGAGAATCCGAGAGAGGGGGGATGTGCGTAGGTTTTTTAGGGGGAGAGAGATTCGCGAGGGGGGTGCAGACGTGTGTTCATGGGTTTCAGATGGCTGTGGTCAATGCATGGGCTGACATGTCGGGAGAGATGGGGAAAATTGTGATGGGTTCAGGTCACCAGGTTTTAAGGATGATCTCGAACGGCTATGATCAAGTTTGAGAGGGGAGGAGGGGTGGTTGCAATCAGGCTTGAGAGGGGGATCGAATAAAGCTGGGCTTGGGCTTTTCGGACGACTGCGGGTAGCAGGTAGAGATAGAGATATGGACGGCTCAGACATGGGTTGTATTCAAGGGACGGCTGTGATAAGGTCGGATAGAGAGGGAGTCAGATTATCTGACGTGCATGCATGGTTGACTGGGTTTGGATGGTTGATTTGCATGCTTGATAAGGAGGGGAGTGAGAGAGAGAGAAGGAGCGCGGAAGAGAGAAGATCGGACGGGATTTATAGAGAGAGAGAGAGTGGATCGGACGTGAGAGAAAATAGGGGGGGTAGCGCATGATATCTCTCTCTCTCTCTCTCTCTCTCTCTCTCTCTCTCTCTCTCTCTCTCTCTCTCTCTCCTTCCGTCACTCTCTTTGTCTCTCTCTCACACATTCTCTTCCTCACGATCTCTCTCTCTAGCTAGAGGGGGGGTCGCGCTAAGGCGCTCGCTTCGTGCCAATTGGCACGGGCATGCACCGGAGCAGGGTCATAGGATTTTAAATCTGGTTTTGTTGGGGTTGTCGGTCCATCGGAGCGAGACCGTAGGAACTGGGTTTTACCATCAAGGCGGCCTCTTAGGTGGCAATGAATGTCCCAGCCGCTGTTGGTAGTGTCGGGGTTGTCGGTCCGTCAGGGCGGGGCCTCTGTAAGTCGGTGTTGTCGTCGAAAGTATTTTGTTGCCGAAGGCGATCAGATGAGTTTGCGCCGAATATGACGATGTGGGTGGTGATACCCGGGGGTGTCTTGCCGCCGAAGGCAGTCCTGCTGCATTGTCGACAGGTGTGTTGCCGTCGAAGGCGGCCTGTTGCATTTCCGACAGGTGTGTTGCCGTCGAAGGCGGCCCGCTGCAGTGCCGACAGGCACGGGCATACACTAGTCTTAGCAAACATATTGCCTTCCTTTTTTTTTCACTTTAATAATTTCTTTTAACTTTTTCTCTCTATGTTCTTACTCTGAAGAAAGACAACTTGGTATCATAAGGGCTTCTGAGATCAAATAAGATTTTTTTGAAGGTCATATTATAATGAGCTATCATTGTATGGCTCATTTCAATGGTACTAAATCTCTATATATAGATCATAGTATTTAATAAAATATATTTTTTTTCTTCCACCTAAATAGAATATATCTTGAATATCTAATCTAATCTAATAGTCTATATCTATACTATATACTAAAACGTAAGCCTCTCTCCTATGTTGTGACACGGTGGACGCTTTTAAAGAACCATAATCATTCTTCCATGTGTGAACACGGCTCAGTTTTAAATCCTATTAAAAACCTACCATAAAGATAATAAAACACTCATTCAATGGCATTTAATTATCATTTAATGTTAAGATCGCTCTCTCTCCCTCCCTCCCTCCCTCTCTCTCTCTCTCTCTTCTCGCTCTCTCTTCTATCTCTCTCTTCTCTCTAACAAGTGAATCACACTCACTTTAGATTTCATACTTCTTCGAACATGTTGTGATGACATCTGTGCCAAATGGCTGTGCATCAAGCTCATCTGGGCATTGCCCAGGTTTCTTACGAGTATCTATACTAAAATGGAAGCCTGTCTCCCGTGTTGTGACACGTGGACGTCTTTTAAAGAGCTATAAATCTCCTTCCGTGTGTGAACGCGGTTCATTTTTAAATCCATTTAAAAACCTACCATAAAGATGATAAATTTTTATTCAATGACATTTAATGGTCATTTGATGTTAATAGTTGCGATATTCTTTGTCAAATGACCGTGCATCAAGCACATTCGGACATTGCCCGGGTTTCTTATTAGTATAATACTAAAATGGAAGCATCTCTCCCATGTTGTGACATAGTGCATGTCCGTGCCATTCGGCACTACAGCGGGCCGTCTTTGGCTACAACACACCTATCGGCACAACATCGAGCCACCTTTGGTGGCAAGACAACCACCGGGCATCACCCCCCCCCCCACCCACATCGTCGTACTTGGCGGCAACACACCTAACCGCCTTCAGCGGCCACACACCTCCGGCCGACTTTGGACCCCCTACAGCAGCAACACATCTAAGTTATAGTGCATGCCCTTATTTGTCGGCACTTAGACGGTCATCTTCGGTAGCAACACACGTCCGAGCCATCCTTCGGTAGTATCGGCACTGCAGTAGCCGACTTCTCTCTCTACCTCTCCCCCCCCCCCCCCACACACACACAAAAAATAATAATAATAAATAAATAAATAAAATCTCTATCTCTCTCTCTGTCTCAACCCTAAACTCTCTCTCTCTCTCTCTCTCTCTCTCTCTCTCTCTCTCTCTCTCACACACACACACACACACACACACACACACATCAATAAAGTTTAGTTTACCTTGATTTGGTTAGAGTTTTATTAGACCTGAATTGGTTTGAATGAGTAGATCTATCGACATATATCTTCACTTGATTAAAACATTCTCTGACATCATCTAATGGACGACGTGGCAAACCACAATTGGATCGTAAGCAAGTGCAAACAAAATCAATCCAGTAGCAAACATGCACTCCTGCTCGTCTCATTGCTAGCTAGGCCAAGTGCAAGATTGAGCAACATCAGCACCAGCGACCTTGGGACCCACATCTCCACCGCCATTCCAATATGTGGGTTCCTCATACGCCTGCTTTCCAAATCCAAAATGACTGCCCCCTTTCTCTGCTCCAATGCATGCACCCCAATTAAAAGTCGTCCGTTGCCCTTGGGACCTGCATCTCCATCCGTTGCACCCATACCCGACCAGGGAATCACGCTTACCCCAATCTACAGAGAAATAGAGAGGATCACGAACCCGATCCCTAATCGTACTTCGTTCTTCCAAGGCTGGGTTTTCATCAATTTTTAATCAATTTTTTAACCTATTTTTTAATCAATTTAAGAATTCATGTTGAAGCCTTTTTTTCTTATTTTTCTATCCCAATTTTGAACCTATGATAGGTGTTTATCTCTAAAAATTTCATAGTCGAATAATGACAGTTGTGATCAAAATACAAATTGGGTTTTGAGATTTTTGTATCTATGCTGGATAGGAATATTTAGTTATGCCTATTCAGATACAAATAAAAACAAAACCCAACCAGCAATAATACATCTTTTCTCTGATAATATCGTAACATAGATGAAAATTCTCTAAACAAACAAATATATTCAACTTGATAAATTGCAATCTGAGAGTAAATGACGTCTATTTCATATAAAAAAAGAGAAACACGCTTAGGTACAAAGAATGTACCAAGGAAAAAAGAGACCATCGATCATTATACATAAATAATGTAGTGGTACAGAGAATCATGTTCCAAGGTTACTTAGTCAATATAGTTTGTACATATTGCAATGTTTTGTTGCTTATTAGAATTCTTCATACCTATGTCAATCTAATTCGTAGATAGATTCACATAGAATCACTACCTGTTCAAGCCTCTTCCTATTCTGCTCCTCATGCATCCCACGATACCTTCAGAACAGAGCATCACATGATCGAGCTTACCTGTGTTGGGGTGAGCTCCTCCTTTTCCGATCTACTTGTCTCTAATGGCTTCCTCCTCCTTGGCTGTTGCATACAAAGAGAGGGCCGGTCGTGATAGGGCATGTAGAGCAAAACACAAAAGGAAAAAAAGAAGAGAGCAAGGGGGAGCTTACCTGCGTTGGCATGGGAGGGAGAGAACGTGTAAAGAAACCTACGATATGTGCTGTTTCTGGAATATCAAAGGGGTGAGAGAGAGAGAGAGAGAGAGATGTTTAAGGAATGGATGAAGGAGAGAGATTTCGGGATTGCACGATCTCTAAACATGAATTTTTTTAAAACAAATCTATTACCAAAAGGGGTTAATGCGATCAGTTTTAACCACAACCGTTCATTTACATGCAGTTGGGCTAGAGTGCGATTCACACATCATGGGTGAGTGTAACGCACGGTTCTGATGAGGCTATAACCTCAAGGCGACTCCTCTCGTAATCGTGGCACAACTGTCTTAAAGACATCCATAACTCCATGCGAGATAACAAATCGAACAGATTTGTCAATGCCACTGTCTCCGAAATCACGCGATCGGAACGAATGAATTGGGAAGAGAGAGAGAGAGACGGAAAGTGAGAGCGAGAGAGATCGGAGAGAGATCGGAGAGAGAGAGGAGAGAGAGAGAGAGAGAGAGAGAGATGAAGAGAGAGAGAGAGAGAGGTGAACGGAAAGAGAGAGAGAGAAAGACGGAAGGAGAAAGAGAGAAAATCGGGAAGAGGGAGAAATCGGGAAGAGAGAGAGAGAGAGATCCAGGAAGAGAGGGAGAGAGAGAGAGAGAGAGAGAGAGAGAGAGAGAGAGAGAGAGAGAGAGAGATCGGCGGAAGAATAGAGGGAATGGTTGTGATCGCGAAAGAGTTTTGTCTAGTCAGCATTTGGTTCTTTTTGTCTAGTCAGCACAAAACCGCCGTCCCTTGTTATATAGATGTGGGCCTGTTTTGATGAGGCCATAATCCTTCTCGCGTGTGTTTAATATGACTCTCTCTCATAAATATTATTAAAAACTTGCTATAAAGATGATAAATACATATTCAATTGAATTTAATCATCATATGATGTTAATTGGGAAAATCATTAGTATCATCTCTCTCTAACAAGTGAAATCACACCCCCTACGAGTAAATCACACTCACTCCAGGTTACATATTTTTTCGGACGACTGTGATGTCGTCTGTGCCTAGTGGCCTGCATGAAGTTCATCCGGGCATTGCCCAGGTTTCTTACTAGTTCTAATATATTAACACGCGATCTAGTGT